>REGL01000016.1:402594-414349 GCA_004194395.1 Aurelia aurita complex sp. Pacific | reverse complement strand
TAAGTGAATGAAGAAGATATCTTCAGACATTTCAATCTGACATCCATTTACATTTAGGGGCCATTGATTTTTGATTTTCATACTTTTTAACGGCATTTGGGCATTAAGGGGGAAGGGGGTTTTACCGTAGGACATTAAGAAAATTTTAGGTCTATATACTAATATTAGGGCTGTGGGAAGCACTTTTGACAGAAGGCCGTTGAGCGGGAGGGCGAGAGGGTGGGAGTTCCAATTTGAACGCCCATCAAATGCCATTAAAATATGAAAATTGAAAGTTGATGGCCCCTTATTATTTGGAAAAGAAATCTTCAATGCACACTTCACTTTGCAAAGATAGCAATCTGGCTGGGCTGGGTAGGGTGATATCCGGATATCAATTTGACTTTTACATAACTTGGGATCTTGGGAGAGGGCTTTTAGATGAAAAGATGAAAGTTTTGGCTTAGAAAATACTGAAATAAATTTTCATATACTTCTATTATTATGAAGACAACAATGAATATTTGCTGCAGCCTCTGAATGGATCAGAATGGTTACCCCTATTTGCAGTAAAAACAATCTTATTTGACTTCTTCCCCATGCTGTCTGTGACGTTATCGTAACAATCATAGACAATAACTTAGTCCCACTGCTGGGACAAAAATAAACCTCAAACAGCGTCACAGCATCGAAGAATACCTGAATACGGGGCAAAACATTTTTGGTTTGTATTACGATCCTCTTTGAGACAAATTGACAGCGAAGCGAGGATACTTTTGTTAGGACCAAAAACCTATGATTCGGAATTTTGATTAAAAACATCTACGCTAGTTAGAAATGCGAGACAATATTTAAACAACCAACGCCAACGGGTGATTAAAATAAATATTGTTAGGCCTAAAAAATCTCATTAGTTACCTCGCCAGCTGTTTCGCAATTTGGTTCTTTGCCCAGCTTGTCATGACTGCTTCAGAGCTGTAACGGAGCTCAAATTCACACCAACATAATAAAGAAACATCTAGTGTTCGACTTTTCCATCATTTGTGGTTTTAATTCTTTATTTTCAATGTTTTATTCCATAATTGTGGCTTCGAAGGAATCCGAAAATCCACTCTATGCATTTCATGATGCAGCACGGCCTTAACTCTAAAAAGTCATGATGTTCGCGAAGGAAAATTTGTGTAGCTGTGTAGGAGTAGAAGGGAAATTTTATGCAAATGTGAAATAAATTGAATAAATACCTAAAGAAAGAAGAATGAATTCCGAGAAAATTCTGAAAAAAGAAGTTTTATGGGAGATGAAATAGACAATCTTCCTCATATATGAAGTGTTTACAAAAAGGTGGCACTGAGTGACCGAAAAAGTTAAGAAACTCTGGTGGGCATAGATGTCTTTGAAATCTCATTCTTGAGAAATGTTCATTGCAACTTTGTTTTAGGCCTTGTAGCAGAAAATTGAAAATTATGGCCTTTATACACCCAAAAAATGAGACACATTTTGAAAAAATTCAGCACTAAAAGTGGAAACATTCATGTGGAACAAAGAGACTTTTAATACGATTTACCGATCAGTGAGAGTATCTTACGACAAAAACGTTAAATCCAAAATTTTGGTTTCATTGTTGGCTGTAGTTGGAGCTTTACCCGAAAAATATTATAAATTGAGACTTGCTGAGTTAGCAAACTTTGACTGAGAATTTGATTGTTATCAAAAGTTTCTTGTTAGATTCTCCAATTTTTAATGCTCTACAGTAGTATCGACTTGTTTATGTTGAAATGGATAGAAAAATACATAATAAGATCTTAAAACAAGCATAGAAATTGCACATAAAACAATGCCATAGATTCTTCGTGCAAAACTTTTCAAAGTACTGTTTTTCAACCTTCTGGAAACATATGACATATAATTTCAAAGGAAGCTAACCTGTTCTTTTAACCTCGTGATCAAATTTTCAATCCAGCCACTGGTTTCATAAACAATATACGTCAACAGAAGCCCACAAAAAATATATTGACTTTCTAAAGTCCAGAAAACGGAAATGAAAATGATGTTTAGGCAAGATTTACTTTTTTGCAATAAAATTTGGTTTGCAGAGATACACCTTTCACCTTTAGAGGAGTTTCAGTGTGTGGTATGGTACTAATCTTTATGGTTGTTCAAAACTAAATATGCAATGCTGACGTAAGCATCTCCAAAGAAAGACATAGTAATATGAATCTGACTATGTTTTGAAACACAAAGGTCAGAAAGTAAGCATAACTTTCCTTCGTCACAAGATAGCTTGTTGCTAAGCAAAGCAATGAGAAATTATCTTTTTCAATTTCAACTGAAAGACTAAAAGAGTCTTTTGAGTCTCTCTCAATTTTAAATTTGGGTACTATTTTCTGAAATTGAGATAAAAGAATATATATGGTTAGACTTGATTTTTCTGATAGTGTTTCCTGCACATGAGGCTGCATAATGGAATAAGATAAAATAAATAAAATAGAAGTTTTAGTCAAAAGAACAAGACTGGCAAGAGAGAACAAAAACAATAGCAACAACTACAACAACGAGCCTCACATGGTCCTGCAATGCATTATATTTCCCGTGATGCTGTTCGGAAAGAAAAAGATGCGGGAACGAGAAAACAAAATGGTGGGAAAATTGCAGATTTTGAAATGAAAATGTGAATGTACATTTTTCAGCAAATATCGCGAAGAATGGCACCGAAAATAATTGTCAATTGCTTCCTAAAAGCTAATAGGTATGTATGAACAATTTGGAGTGTTGCTTTTTAGTTGCAATTTTGTTCTGGATGCACGTGTGTGGTCGTGGACTCGTGGATCAGAAAATTAGAAAGGCATGGACGTGGTACTGGTGGGTGGGTCTATCAGACAGTGGGATATAGTTAGAATAGAAGACGGTTTCAGTTTAGCTTCAACACCCCTCAAATATTACTTCATTGTCAACATTATTCAACCTGAATCTGTACTTTGACAAAAGTCAAAAGGACCCATTCGTATGACGGAATATTCAAATATTTCGAGCCCATTTACATAAATATCAGGACATTTTTNTGAACAATTTGGAGTGTTGCTTTTTAGTTGCAATTTTGTTCTGGATGCACGTGTGTGGTCGTGGACTCGTGGATCAGAAAATTAGAAAGGCATGGACGTGGTACTGGTGGGTGGGTCTATCAGACAGTGGGATATAGTTAGAATAGAAGACGGTTTCAGTTTAGCTTCAACACCCCTCAAATATTACTTCATTGTCAACATTATTCAACCTGAATCTGTACTTTGACAAAAGTCAAAAGGACCCATTCGTATGACGGAATATTCAAATATTTCGAGCCCATTTACATAAATATCAGGACATTTTTGACCCATGTGTATGAATTTGTTGATTTGACACAAAGGAAAATTTCAGTTTTTTGGTGTGGATTATCATTATGGGGGCCATTGATAAGAAAATTCTCAAAGAACTACCCATCTACTAGAATTGTGGCTAAAAAAGACCCATATGTAGAGAATTTTGGATGAAAAAACCCATCCTTATGAGCGGCACGTCCAGTACAACTTAACAATGAAGTACCCAGCGGCAGCGCCAGCCGTCAATGAAGGGGGTCCGGGGGCGAAGCCCCGGAAAATTTTTTGGGACCATGCCCTTTAGATCTTAGGGAAACGCCCTTTTTGAAAATAGAAATACGCCCTTTCTAGATAGAAAACGACAGGCGAAATCATTGATATGCATGCGAGAAACTTCAATGCAAGGCTTTGTAATTGTATTACAACAAGTATTACATAGTAAACCTTAAAATGAGTTATATGAGAAGGGTATGAGAATGTATTTGAAACATGCATTTGATCTTAAACACAAGTGCCAAAGTATGTAGTCTAAAGAAGTCAGCCAGCAACGTTGATGATGTTCAAAGGGGAACTTTTCTTGGCTTGATAGCAAACTGGAGATATCCCGCTCACTGCTAATAGGCACCAACTGCTCAAGTCGTTTTTGTACCATTTTTGCACGCAAGTATGTGTTGATCAACTTCACTTTGCTATGCAATCACAAACGACGCACAAATATTTCAGAATGATGAGATTATATTTAGCATTAGATGACTAAGAAAGCGAGATTAAAGACTGAACATAGACCTACCCCTACCTTGACATTTTTATGTCATTTTTGGACGAATCTAAATTACCACATTTTCAAAAAAGTGGGGGGGGGGGTATTTACCCCCCCCCCATACCCTCCCGTGGCCCCGCCACTGGAAGTACCTCCACCCCCTGGGTCAGCCAGGGCTTTAGAAAGACTGTTTCATCCTGAGTATGACTAAAGACCTGACCATTCCCTAATAAATTTGGACCACCTCTGATAATGATATAGATCGATTGGATTCATGCTGTTCCTTACTCAAGTTCAACATATCAAGTATTCTCAGTTGATGTTTTCTAACTGCTGCATGCAGAAAAAATGGCAATAACTGTTGGTTTTTGCTTCTTGCATGCAAGGAAAATCAACGACTTCCAAAAGGAATTCCTTGCAAAAGGGCCCCTCTCGTAAAACAGGTTTGGCTAAACGGCAGCTCTCCTTAAAAAATTAGATATCAAACCCAGAACCTCTTTATTATGTTGCGAATTTGTTGACTCACGTATTGGAATGCGTGCTGGTCGCTTGCCTAATAAAGGAAGTAAACTGGTCATTTGGTCAATCTGTGGATAAACTACAGTATGAAAGTAGAACTTAAATGCTATTTTAGCTTACTTGCAATAAACAAATGGTTTCTAGAGCAAAACAAAAATTTGTATGCAAGCAGCAATGCAAAGCATTTCACTCTCATTTTGATTTTTTGAGTTTCTTTGTTTCACTGAGTAAATCAGAAAAATGTACCCACTGTTTGAAAAATCATGAAGGATAAGTTATCCAACCAGTTTGTAAAATTTTAACTCAATCATCTCACTGGGGCTTCAACTTAGTTTTTGAGACTTTTCTCGTAAGTTTAGGTTTGTGATTTCCTTCTGAGATCAGGATTTAACAAAGTGTGTTTGAGTGGCTTGAAGAAAATTTAGCTACTTTGCTATAATTCCACTGTTGGAGCTTAAAAAATCTTCAATGTTTTGTTTCAAATTACAGTGTATATTATATTTCAACTTATCTTAGGATGTGACGTCATCAAATTTCTAAATCGGAAACCAGATAAGTGAAAGACTTTTAATTGATACCATATCGTGGACATTACAAACCATGATTTTCTTAAAATTACTCTTTGTTTTCTCAAAACCTTTAGAAGTTATCATGGTTTTATTTTTTTGTGAACATGTCCTTAAATTCTTCAAAAGGAAGAGAACTTTATAATTCCGAAACTATTGAAGATTTTAGAAAGTCCAACACTAGAATTATTGCAAAGTAGCTAAAATTATTTACCGTGCATTCAGTCAAAAGAAGTAAGTATGTAATTGTTGTTTGCTCCAGCCTTATTAAAGATTTGCTGTTCTATCTATCTATGCTATTCAGTTTTGTTACTTATGTTTGCAACTCTCTCAGCAAAGCTTGTCAATTGCCTCATGTATGTGCTACATGCTAATTTTCTTGTGTCAACAGAAAAGAAGATCTACGTCAAATGCAACCATTCAAATGGAACACTACCTAAGAATCAGGGACAGTGCAAACGTCTGAAGATTCAGTGCTGAGACAAGACAATTTGACTGGACTTAGTTTCCAAAAGGAGCAATCCTTGCCGCTAGGGTGCTCCCACTGACAAATGCCGTACATGTGTATTGTGTGTAGCACTGAGGAGTTTGGATGTGGCAGCATGTTTCACAATTTGGAATTTTTTGGTGTTTATTTACTGGTAAGTCAGATTTAACGATTTTCAATTTCGTACTGCGTGTTTAATGCGGAAAGACATTAATTTGAACGTTTCACCCTGGGGCAGAGATGGAAAAAGTGCATGAAGCCACGAAGCAGCTATGCAGGAAGCTTGTTTGTCTTGAAGAAAGAAAACGAGAAGAACAGAGCAGTACTGGTGTTGTGGCGCAGTGGTGTAATCCTCTAACTTTGCAGCCAAAACAGTCAGGCGGAGTGGGTTTGATACCCGGTAGGACCCCACCACTTGAGTGTCACGACAAGGGGTCGCGGACTTGATTAAGTCTGCTCTATTTCTGCGATCCCAGCGCTTGGCGCTGAAAAATGCAACTTCACCTTCACCTTCAGAGCAAGCTGAATAAAGGAAGAAAAAGGACAGAATTTACAGAAACGAGAAGGGAGGACAGAAGAAATTAAAGAAACAGGAGAAAATGAGGAGTTGAGCAAAAACGAAAAATGGAAAATAGAAAGAAGACCGGATGAAAGGTGAAAAAGCAAGATTGAAACTGTAAAGANGGCCACTCCATTCTGAAATTATGAGGGATTTTCTCGAGAAAGCCTGTTCAAAAAACCTTCAAAACGTGCCCAAAATCACGAACAGATTTCCCTAACATTCCTGCCTTACAATGGCCTTACAGCAATGACTTGTGAACGCTTTAGCACGTGCTATCCTCTTGGGAAGATGAACAAGTCCTCCCCCTTGTATCGATGACCTATTCAAGGGGATTCCATTCTCCCAAGTGGACAAAATTCATGAATTTATGTGAGTGTCATCAATTTTAGGAAGGAAAATGTGCTCATTGTTTTCATTCGTTTTTGCAGGTTTTTGAAGGGGCTTTCTGCAGAAAATCACTCATATCCACGGGAAGGAATGGCCGATTAAGGCCGGGTAAATTACTGAACCTAATTGAATATATTGGCAATAAAACAAGACATTTTTCAACATTATTGCTTTGATATTCAAGGAGCAGTGGTCTTCCAAGCGGGGGTCCTTTTTTCTGACTCACCCGGTAGTTAAATTCGGCTCTAGAAAAAGATCTTTGTTACGAAATGTTATGAAATGGCCTGACACCCAAGATCAATTCCTAACGAGTCTCCTCTCTCAGAAATGAGCTTATTTCATTTCCTTCAAGAGCTATTCTTAATGATTTTCTAAGCAATTACCAACTTTGCGATCCTATAGCAATAGATGTACCGATTTTACTTCTGATGTATTGAAGAGAATGCAGTCGAGTCGTCCTTTGGATTGAAAGGCTTAAAAGAAACTTTTGGTACGGCACTGTAATAAGCTGTAATTCTAGACTGAAAACGATGTAAGGTTAAGTGTACAGTAGGATACGACATGTTCCTAGATAGACAGGTTTGGCAGAGTGTTGGCATTAATTGTTTGCTGAAGGTCTGTTTCAATCAGCATGCCTTTTTTTCTATTCATTTCAAATATTTACAATAAATCTTACTTTCTACTGTACTTATCAAATCACTATACACCATCACAGGGACGACACCAAGGGGAGCAAAAGACAATGACTACCCCATGGCCAAAACATAAAGACACGCAGCATTAAACTACATACAACTAAGCTACAAGCGATGAAAGAAAATTAGTTACACTACTTACAAAGTTACTCTACTAATTACTCTACGTACAAAATTACCCTACGATACATAAAAGCTAAAACACGGGTTATGGTGGTTGTGGAACTCGTTATGTAGCTTGAGATTTTCTAATCAAGTCGACCAGTTTGATGGATAAATTTAAGGTTAAGAGAAGTATGCTTTTATTGAGGTCATTAGGAAGGCTCTTATCACCATACAATAAAACGTGCACCAAAGCCTCGTTTGAATCATTGATATATCCATTTGGTTGTAAAAGAGCTCACACTCCAGTGAGAAGATCTCTTCGTGGTACTTCAAAAGAAGGGCAGAGCAGCAAAAAGTGTTCCGTATCCTCGATGCCATCGTTCGACGGGCACATGCCTTGCACGTGTCATCTCTTGATTGGTCTTTGTTGTCGCTATTTTCATGGGCCATTTTCATTGTTGTCGCCATGAAAATGGCGATATCAAAGGCCAACCAAGAGACGACACGTGCAAGGCATGCTGGATGAAATAGACCCTTTACGCAAACGAAGTTTCGTTCGTCTCGTTATGTTTGAGTTGTTTATTTACGATTTAATCGAGGGTTTTAGGACGTTTTTCAAGCATTTCACAATCAGCATTTTTTCTTGCAGTCAAAACGGAAGAAGCATACCACCTTTGTTTCCAATATTCAAAATAAAATCGTATCTTGAAGGCAGTCTGTCACGTATCTGATAGGCTGCAACAAAGCTAGAGCTCAACACAACAGATTTCTTTGTGAATCTGTGTATTTGAAACGAAAATGGGCTGATCGTTATCACTTTCTACGGTTGTAGAAAGTCAGTTGGATTAGCAGCCATTCAAAGTTTTTATTCTTTGCATTGTTATTGTCACCCAATCAAATGCATGACTGACTGCCTTTAAGTAAAGTTGGTTTTCTTTTCGNGATTTTGGAAGGTCTTTGAAGAAATTGTCCTTTATCTTATGTTTGAAGCAGTTAACGTTTTTAGCAGACTTTAGGTCAGAGTGCAGATTGTTCCATAAAATTCGTGGTACTAAGGCAGGGTAGTGAATGAATATAAATTAATCGAATTCTGCTTGAAAGTAAAAAGACCGAGAATGTTTTCATTGCTGTTGCATATTTATGAACACTGGAAATATAGTTAAATTCGGCTCTAGAAAAAGATCTTTGTTACGAAATGTTATGAAATGGACTGAAACCCTAGATCAAATCCTAGCGAGTCTCCTCTCTCAGAACAATAAGCTTATTTCATTATTAATGATTTTCTTAACAATTACCAACTTTGCGATCCTATAGCAATAGATGTACCGATTTTACTTCTGATGTATTGAAGAGAATGTAGTCGAGTCGTCCTTTGGATTGAATGGCTTGAAAGAAACTTTTGGTACTGTACTGTAATATGCTGTAATTCTAGACTGTGAAACCGATGTAAGGTTAAGTGTACGGTAGGATACCACATGTTAATAGATAGACAGGTTTGGCAGAGTGTTGCCATTAATTGTTTGCTGAAGGTCTGTTTCAATCAGGATGCCTTGCACTTGTTATCTCTTGGTTGGCCTTTGTTGTCGCTATTTTCATGGGCCATTTTCATTGTTGTCGCCATGAAAATGGTGATATCAAGGCCAACCAAGAGACGACACGTGCAAGGCATGCTGGATGAAATAGACCCTTTAAGGAAACAAAGTTTCGTTCGTCTCGTTATGTCTGAGTTGTTTTTTGTCGCTTTAATCGAGCGTTTTAGGACGTTTTTCAAGCATTTCACAATCAGCGTTTCTTCTTGCAGTCAATACGGAAGAAGCATACCACCTTTGTTTCTAATATTCAAAATAGAATCGTATCTTAAGTGAAGTTGGTTTTCTTTTCAGGGGAAGGAATTCCTATTGTAAACCATGTACTTATGCTCCGCCCAACGGAAGCAATATTCGATTAAAACGGAAGAAAATAACACAAGCAATAATCAATTATGAAAATTTATTTTCAAATATATTTCAAATTCACAGGATACGCTTCTTTTGCTGTGACTGTAAATTGAATTAACAATAATTAATTATTAAAATTAATTCAAAGTTCATTATATCATTATTCCTTATTACTTTAACAAATTTCGGAAAATCTTTTGGGACACCCTGTTTGCTACTGGGTGTCCTAAAAAAATACCCCTGTCTGAAAAATTACAAACATTTTATTAAAAACGCCGATCTTCAAATTTGTTTTTCGGCAAGTAGATCGAAGACCAAATTATTTTTCCAGACATAGCTGATCTTTTGATTTGCTTTTAACTTTGATTTTAACCCTTTTTAGTGCTGCCTGGTTTTGAAGCATACTGCAAAAAGCACTGATTATTACCTGAGAAATTTCTTTTTGCATATTAAGCTTCTAATTTTGTCATAAATGTCAGAATGAAATGCAAACTACTAGTATTGCAGACTTGAAGGATGATGAAAAATTTCAATATCTTGCGGCTCTTAGAGGCAAGATTAACGATGCTGCTTAAAGAGTATAGCTCAGAATGAGGTTTTTCAATGCGTTATTTCATGCCCTTAAAGTAAAGAAAACAAACATTTTATCATCTTTTAAATATATTTTGATAATTGACTAAAGGGATAAAGAACAAATTTTATAGGTGTGATGATCAAATGTTGGCAATTTTTCAAATGGGAGCACTTTTTATTGGGACATCCAGTATATGCTAATCTTTGCTGATGATTTTCTTCTCGTGTTAGCAGAAACGAAGATCAGCATCGAAATCAATCATTCATACAGTATTTGGGACACCACCTGAAAGTCAGAGGCAATGCAGCGTCTGAAGATTTGAAACCAAACAACTTGACTGGACTTAATTTCCATAAAGAGCAATCCTTGCCATTAGACTGCTCCCGCTTGTAAACGCTTTACATCCGTATTGTGTGTAGTACTGAAAAGATTGGTTGTGGAAGAACGTTTTGGCATATTGGCATATCGTTAGACAGCTCCTGCTTATGACTGCTTCACAACCGTGTTGTGTGTAGAACAGAGAACTTTGGTCTTTGAAGAATTTTTCGCCATATGGACAGTACCAGACTTGGCTTAATGGTAAATGAAGCTAATTGATTTTAAATTTTCTATTGCCTATCAACTGTATGGTTCGATTACGGACCATTCCTTAATGAGTTTGGAATAACAATGGCAGATTCTGTAATACAATAGCATCAATTACTTTTGATTGACACTTCAATTCAAAGTGACTGGTGACTGCAGACAAAGGAAATTCTCTCAACCAGTAATTCAAAACAAGCAAAGACGCAAAAATTGCCTCGAAACCAAACTCTCACCTTGTGCATGCGAAAGGTGATTTTTAAGAGAGGCTATGTGCTTATAACGAAAGAAGGAGGGTAAATCTAAAGATCTGCCTGGCTGCTTTTGTTTATTTCATTCAGGAGCTGTTTTGTAATCGTTTCATCCAAACACGCGAGAATTACAATGCCTTCTGCTCGGCTTCTGAATCAAATAAACAAAATCCACAAGGCAGATCTTCAGATTTATCCTTCTTCTTGAGTTATAAGCACATAACTTCTTTTTAAAATCACCTTTTGCGTGCACAAGGCGGGAGTTTGCCCGACTGGTTTCGGGGAAACTGCGGATGTCGTTGTTTTGAATTACTGGTTGAGAGAATGCCCTTTGTCTGCAGTCGCTAATCGCTTTGAATTGAGGTGTCAATTAAAAGGAACTGCTGCTAGTGTATTACAAAATCTGCCATTGTTGTTTGGAATATATTGCTCCAGTCACAAACCATACACCTATCAAGCATGGTTGAAACAACGGATTTGCGGACAGAAGCAAGAAGCAAGCTTGTTCTGTTTCTCCCATGAAGGCCTACGCTACGACTCTCTCTCACGCCTTCCTGCTGTGTCACTGCAACGCTCGTTACCAGTCTTCTGTTCTTTGCGCGGTAATTTTGAAATATTACTGCAAATTCACAACTTTGGAGGGCTTTTGGGGGCACTTATTGCCAAAATATTGCGTTTTAGGTGATTTAATCGAATTCAGCGGTGAAAGAGTGTTCATATATCAAGTTTTCGTAATTGGTGATATTAGCCCTTTAGGGACTGTTCATTATTTATAAAGGGGTTGGTACTGAAGAGAAATGGGTTGGGTAAGAGAAATTTTCTAACATAAAAAGTTTGGGTAAATATTTTTTCATGTAATTTCAAGGTTGGAAAAACAAAATTTTCCCACCAATTAATTCCAAATGTTTAAAGTCTAAAATTATCTCAATATCATCATCAATATTATCAACATTATCCATTTCACTTTCAGTGTCTACTTTGCTCATCTTTGTCATCAATAT
>REGL01000016.1:342356-387308 GCA_004194395.1 Aurelia aurita complex sp. Pacific | reverse complement strand
CCATTACAGATCCAGGTTCGCGAACCCATTACAGATCCACGCTTGCGGACCCCTTGGTCCACGTTTTTGGCGTACCCCTTGGTCCACCAGGCTGGTGCGGCTTTCCGTAATGCCACTCCAATGGAATCGATTGATTCCGGACCCATTACAGATCCAAGGTTCAGCACTTCCTGTGCATCATTACCAAGTATGCGTCAGTGGTGGGACTCGAACACACAGTCTCAAGTCTTCCTGGGCAATTTGCAGACAGGCGTGCTACCACGACACCTCCAGGAACCGACGACAGTCAGAGGTAAAAATTGGTACTGAATCTTGATTTAGATACCAGAGTGACGTCACCCTATAACCAGTAAAGTGCGCGAATTTTGAATTAATTGAATTAATTCCAAATCTGTGAAGATTCGAATTAAAAAGGAATACAGACAAACTTTTTCAAGGTATAAATATAAATAGAAATTAACTAATTTTTCTGGATACAAATTAACGCAGCTAAATTTCAAAATAAATATTCTCTGAATTAGAATTTGATTTCTACGGGAATAAATACGAATTAACATACAATTTTCACAAGCATTTTTCAAACCGAAGCACCTAAATATAACCGTTTTATAAGCACTAAGAAACTTTTTACAGCACAGGCTTTTATCATCCTAGATTTATTTTATTTGAAAACAAAATTGCAAAATGGTCAGAGCCAAATAAAAACCGTATGATTTTTAATTAAATCTTTTACGAATTAAACCTTTTTAGAATAAAATCTTATCAAAATAAATAACTATAAAATAAAAATTTTAAATAGAAATGATAAATGAGAAATAAGTGAATTTATTAAATCTAAATTTTACTATAACAATAAATAATAGAATAGAAATAAAATAAGACATAAATTAAAAATCAAAAAGTTTGGACGGTACGATACTCGAACCTTTGACCTTGCTGACCTCTAACGAGCTCCCTAGCAACTAGGCTACGACCCCTGCTGTGATTTGTAGATAAAGTTAGCTACTCAATGGTAAAAGTAACGAAAGCTCTGTTCAAAACCAAACGGCCCCCTGTCACATAATGAATGTTTTACCATTTGGGGTGCTGTAGCTGTGCCATGGACATGCTGTATTTATCGAAGAGCAGAGAAAATTTAAATAAGAAATAAATGAGAAATATCTTATCTAATTTGGAACCTTGGAAAGATTTAATGACGATTTGGGGGCAATCGAAATTTTAGTTGATTATTTGGAATACAGTATATTTCATTGAAAAATTACGTTTTGCTTTAAATAAGCTACTATCAATATCAATATTTTCAAATGAATAAACAAATATTAAAATGAAGACTTTAAATAAAACGATGAATAATAGATTATTATATTTATCCAATCTGAATTTCACATTTAATCTGAATTTCATATCTGAATTTAATTGAAATCTTATATTCAGATAGTTTCCTAAAACTTTTATAGGTTAAATGTTGAAATCGAAATTTAAATCCTAAAATTAGAAGAGATTATAAATATGTAACAGCAAATATAAAAATAATTGTTAAACAAACTAAAAAATCAAAAAGTTTGGACATTACGATATTCGAACCTTTGACCTTGCTGACCTCTGCCGAGCTCCCTAGCAACTGGGCTACGACCCCTGCTGTGATTTGTAGATAAAGTTAGCTAATGAATGGTAATACTAATGAAAGCTCTGTTCAAAACCAAACTGCCCCCTGTCACATAATGAATTTTTTTTACCATATGGGGTGCTGTAGCTGTGCCATGGACATGCTGTATTTATCGCAGAGCAGAGAAAACAAAATAAGAAATAAATGAGAAATATCTTATCTTGTTTGGAAAGATTTAATGACGATTTGGGGGCAATCAAAATTTGATTTGATTACTTTGAATACAGTATATTTCATTGAAAAATTACGTTTTGCTTTATAATAAGCACATACTTTTCATAAGAAACTCTGTTTTTGAGACGAGAAACTTCTGTCTTGGGACAAACATTTTCAAGAAATGTTTGCTTTTAATCAGAGGCATTCTTCCATTTTCTATTCACTTTTTCTTGTATTTTATGACAAGAATTTCATGAAACTTCCAAACTTTAAAAAAAGTTTCATTAACATAGAATGAGACTTTCCAGTGTTAAATCGAAATTGTAATTTCTTATGAAAAATACGCGTGATTCCATTCTGATATCCTAATATTTTTCGTTTTAATTTTCAAGATAACGATTTGTTATTTTAGCATGATAATATTTTCAATAATTTATAAAATACTTTTTTATTAAAACAACGAGTTAAAAATTTGAAATTTTACTTGATTTTTAATGAGTTTGATTCAAGATGCTGGCTGTTTAATTTTTATGGTCTGAAATAAAAATATATTATATATTCGTAATGAAAGATATCTTACTTGAAAGGTAACACATTTCTATTTTGCTTTGATTTTTAAGAAATCTAATTCAAAACCTTTAATTTATCACTGTATCTTTAAAATATCTATTTTCCTAGTTAACTTAAATTGCTTGAATTTAACGAAACCGACTTTATGATAAGATTCATTTTAATTTTGATTTTGAATTAATTTAATTGCAAAATACAGTTTTCAAAAATGAAACAAAATTATGAAAGATAAATTGACTGAATTTTGTTTGAATTACCTTTATTTCGTTAACAAAATCAAGAACTTGATAACGAACATATGCTCACAACGTCGTATTTTTGAGCATATCAGCTATTTTTGGTACTTAAATCATTTATTTATCATATTATAATCTTAATATCTCCTAAAGACATCTTAATTCATCAAAATGTTCCAAGAAAGTAATTTTGAAGGGAATACAAAGACCAGCATGCTTTGCACGATGGCAGCGACTTGCTATACACAGCTTCCAGAATAACTGACTGTATGAAATTCACAAAAACAGGAACAAATGATGGCAAAGGCTGCTGGTCTTTCTACTCTCTTTAAGTCCTCGTCAAGATTTTTTGGCAAATGCTGTTTTAGGACCATTTTTCAAATAATTGCTACAATAAATCAAGAACCACCCACAGCTGTCCAAGAATAATGATACAACGTGACAGAGGTTGGTCTGGACTGAGCAAACTATAGTTTTACCTTCAAATCTCTTGTCATTTTAAAAGTTTTTGTTTAACCGGGGGGCTCTCTTATAAAAAGAAGTCAGAGAGACAATATTTTATGAGTTTCATTTTTTTCTCCATGAATTTTTGAACCTAAATTACATGATCTGTCCTAAGTCTGTCATATTATTTGCAGGTTGAAGGGAAATTAGAAATGAAGAAAATGGTATCATAATGAAAATATTTCTGTCTTTTTTTGTACACTGCTGGTCTTAATGGTCAAACATTTCAGAATTGTCGAAATAGGTGTAATGAACGTTTTGGAAAAAGACTTCAAAAAATAGATGTTTATGTTTCTATGTACTTTCTGGTCAAGATCGTGGTATCTNCGTCGTATTTTTGAGCATCTCAGCTATTTTTGGTACTTAAATCATTTATTTATTATATTATAATTTTGATATCTCCTAAAGACATCTTGATTCATCAAAATGTTCCAAGAAAGTAGTTTTGAAGGGAATACAAAGACCAGCATGCTTTGCACGATGGCAGAGACTTGCTCTACACAGCTTCCAGAATAACTGATTGTATGAAATTCACAAAAACAGGAACAAATGATAGCAAAAGCTGCTGGTCTTTCTACTCTCTTTAAGTCCTCGTCAAAATTTTTTGGCAAATGCTGTTTTAGGACCATTTTTCAAATATTTGCTACAATAAATCAAGAACCACCCACAGCTGTCCAAGAATAATGATATAACGTGACAGAGGTTGGTCTGGACTGAGCAAAGTATAGTTTTACCTTCAAATCTCTTGTCATTTTAAAAGTTTTTGTTTAACCGGGGGGCTCTCTGATAAAAAGAAGTCAGAGAGACAATATTTTATGAGTTTCATTTTTTTCTCCATGAATTTTTGAACCTAAATTACATGATCTGTCCTAAGTCTGTCATATTATTTGCAGGTTGAAGGGAAATTAGAAATGAAGAAAATGGTATCATAATGAAAATATTTCTGTCTTTTTTTGTACACTGCTGGTCTTAATGGTCAAACATTTTAGAATTGTCGAAATAGGTGTAATGAACGTTGTGGAAAAAGACTTCAAAAAATAGATGTTTATGTTTCTATGTACTTTCTGGTCAAGATCGTGGTATCTATTCGGAGTACAACAATTCATCTTTTCTACAAGCGCCTTCTGATGGCTTCGAATAAGAGAGCCCCTCTGTGTGCCTAATACCCCTGCTTCTTCTTGTATACTTTATGTATAAGTTAAGCGAGTGTTCATCTTTTAGACAGTCCAAAAATGTTGATAATCAAAATCACGAAGATATGAACTAAAGCCATGGGGAAATAAGCCTCCAAGTTCAACAACATCCACAATCTTTATTTCAAAATGTGAAAAATAGTTTTTTCCGGCCATATTCTCTTTTTCTATTTTAGGTTATCATCTATTTTTTATATGTGTTTTTTCTTATCTTTCTGGGAGTCAGAGAAAGTTTTGAGAATAATAAGACATGGAGGAAATTTTCCACTTTCTTTTCCTGGCGATGGTATTTCAGTTACTCAAAAATGAAGTGGGTCTTCAAATGTGAGCTCTCAGGGTGGAGTAAGGAATAAAAGTTTTGATTTAGCCTCGTTTCGGCTGTATTCTGTTTCGTGTAGGATAAGCTGTCCTTGGCTAAAGCTCAGAAAACATTGAAAATCAGTTCTTACATTTCAGTCTTCTCTTTCAGTCTTTTCAAATATGTTTGTTCTTGCCTTGATCCTAGATCTCTGCCATAACCTTTGGGGAGGCTCTGGTGCATCAATGTGCTGAATTCATGCTTCAGTACGTAGCTGCTCAGTTCAATGAAACTGCAAAAATGGAAAAAAATTAGTTGGCTTTTCCAAAACTTCGAGATGAATATATGTCTCCAGGATGCAAGAGCGAATTCTGTAAGACACAATATGTGGTCTGCGATGTGACAACGCGATTTGGTGCTTTGAAGAATATATGCTATATCTCTAAACTTGGTACTGTAGTATATACTAAATAATATGTACTAGGAGAAAAACGAACGCAAAAAACAGACAGATTTTTCAGCACACTGAGGCCTTTCAAACTTACGTTATCATCAGAGTTTAAAACGTAAGTTTGAAAGGCCTCAGTGTGCTGAAAAATCTGTCTGTTTTTTGCGTCCGCTTTTCTCCTAGTACTTATTATATCTCTAAATACGCTCAATCGAATAAAACAAAACAGAGAAAAAAACAGAGAGAACAAACAATAGACCTTCGAGCTATTCTGAAAAAATCAGAATCGAACAACATTTTTGTCCCCTTTCGTAGAATTTTCGAAGGTGCACAATAGTGATAGAACCTCTAATGTCACTCAACGAATGTCGTGAATAAAAATGTATAAAAATAATGCCCGATCAAGGCTCTTTTGTAGAATAGCTTCAAGGTCTATTGTGGGTTGAACGTGTGAAATCTACTTTTCAGGCTGCCAAATCAATGTTTGTACTTATCTACCGGGTGTCCCAAAAAAAGTACTCCCGTTTGAAAAATCACCAAAAATTGATTTCACGGCCGATCTTCAATTTTCTTTTTCTGTCAAGTATATCAAGGACCAAATTATTTTTCAATATATAGCTGATCTTGAAATTGGCTTCAAAAGTAGCAAATTTAGCTCTTTTTCGAGCTACCTGATTTTGAACCATACTGCAAAAAAGCACTGATGATTGCCAGATCAATTTCTTTGTGCATGTAAACCATCTAGTGTGGTCATAAATGACAGCAGAAAGAAATGCGCAAAATCATGGCAGACCTCACTGATGATAAAAAGTCTGAACATTTGACTCATAGGCANTGCATCAAAAGCAAACATTTATCATCTATGAATATTTTTAGGTCTTTGACAAAACAACTCAAAAAGGAAATTTTATCAAAAGTTTGATAATCAATTTTTGGTGATTTTTGAAACAGGAGTACTTTTTTTTGGGACACCGGGTATAAGTTATAATTTTGATTGCAATAGTCTTTAAGTTGAGGTGCTTTCAATACATTTTGCATTGGCAAAGCTTTTCTAGTTGAATTCTTACGAATGTGTCTATTTTTTTCTGCAGCAAAATTTAAGGAAATCAGCTAATCAACGAAAATCAACCGTACTAGAATGTTTATATTTACGCTCAAATTGGAAAATGACTTTATTTTAAACCATTTCCCTTCAATTTTTACAGACAAAACAGCAAAATTTAAAGTAAAAGGAATGGCAAACAACTTTGCAACGATTTTAATGCTTCCATTTATTATATCAATTTGACAAAATTTAAGTAAAGTCATAACTTTAGAAATCAATCAAAATCTATTAGAGAAGATATGAAGATAGTTTAATCTAGATTGACAAAAATATATAATTGATTTGTTACTAAAATGCAGCATTTAAAATCTCTAAATTCTACCATAGATAGAATATGAAAATCACTGATAAATGATTCTCAAAATGGACTAAAATAATAATCATTTAGAACTAAATCACTTGATTTAGTAAATGAAAATATAGTCTTGGCAAGCAAATAAAGAAACATAGAATTAATGAATAATAGTAATTTGGTAATAATAGATTAAACAAAGATAGCGTAAATAATCTTAGAAATTTTTGAAAATTCATTATTAAGAATTCACTATAAAATTTAGAAAAACAAAATAGTTTTTATTTTCTGATTCTATAAAAAGAATTACTTATCTAAAAAAATGGATTCATTGTTTGGCAATCTAAGAATAATTATATTTTGAATACAGCAATTTATAATTTCTAGGATTATTTACGTTGTTTTCATTTATTTTATTGATATCAAATTATTGTTTGTATTCTTATTTTCAAGTTTGTTTATTTGGATTTGATTACCAATACTTGATTCATATCTTGCTAAATACATTTTGTCACATTTTCATTAGATAGGAATCTTCACGTTTAAATTAGCCTTTCCAACAAAATTCAATGTATCAGGTGACTTAAATAAAAACTCATAACGTTTGAAAAACACTTCAAATTCCTTTTGTTTTAAGTCACATCTTTCTTTTCTTAAAAGCTAACTATATATTGTCTCTTTAGATCAAGGAACAAATTATTTCCCAAGTATAGTATCTTTTTGACTGGTTTGATGATAAGTAAATCTAGCTCTTTTTATGGCTACCTGATTTTGAAGCATGTTGCAAAAAAGCACAGATAACCAGACGGCTTTTTGGGCATGGCAAGCTTAGCGTACACGGTGTCCCAAAAAATTGTTCGAAGTTTGATTAAATATTACAAAATAGCGAAATAACGAAATAACGAACGGGCTTCATGGTAGAATAACCATATTGCTGAGACTTTATATCAATTTTAGACACCAGAAGCTAGCAAGTCAGCTAAATATTCACGGAGCTACGAGCTTTTGAAGTTCAAGTTTGTGCGAAAGCTGAACCCAGACACCCCTAAATTGCATATTTTGTGAAAGTACAATCTCGTTTATTCAAAGCAAAGCAAACGGAAGTTCAAAAGCATTTTCGATAAACTAGCTTTCTCTAACATTAAATCAAGGTTATAGATGCTTGGAGGAATCCTGCAGAGCACAATTTAAAATGGTTATGTCTCTCGTCAATTAAGTTCTAATTCCACGTTTTTGGATACTTGCGATCTTGCGAGGTCTGCGCAATAAGACCGAGGGCTTTATATTTTCCTGTACAACTACCGGGTGTCCCAAAATGATGTATTATCGTTTGATCGCTTATATGTCGATAACCAATGAACCGATTTTCAAAAACTGTATTTCATCCAATTGCCCAAAGGCTAAATAGTATTCGAGGATGTTGGTTGTGCTTCAACACCGATGTTTTCATGTCGAAAAGAAGATCGATAAGCCTGCTCAAGTTCAAGTCTTAGATGGCATGACAAAGAAATGACATGACAAAGAAATGGCCTGAAAAAGGAACGGCATACTTTTCCAGTCAACATTTTGATGTGATACAAAAGGCTGAACTTACATGTCCTTCAGAGAATACGAATTTTGTTAATACTGACTTCAGAGAATACGAATACGAGTTCAGCCTTTTGAATCACATCTAAATTATCTACTGGAAAAGTAGGCCGTTTCTTTCTCATGCCATCTAGGCTTGAATTTGAGCAGATTTATCAATCTTCTTTTCGATACGAAAACATCGCAGTAAAACCACAACCAACAACTTCGAATACAATTTAGTCTTAAGGCAATCATAGAAACAAAGTTTTTGAAAATCGGTTGATTGGTTATGGACATATAAGCAATCAAACAATAATACATCATTTTGGGACACTATATCTGGAGACTTGAACGAGAACGAAGAATCTCAAAAGTTGGCTCTTATGCAAGATTTACAATGCAAGGAGGAATATTCAGCACATAAACATACCGGGGGTCAGTCCAAGAAGGGGCCAGTCCAAGAAATGTTCAGGCATTCCACAAATATAACTTGAGATTCCTTGCAATCCAAAAATATCAGCTTATTTTGAACTTGACACAAGTGAACGAACGCAAGATATCGTGAAATGATGCAAAAATCATGACCAGGATTGCTTCTAAAGGACCCAGGAATATCACTGTAACTATGTTTGATGCCAACGAAATATTATCGCCATATTTTCAATTGTTTAACCCAAAAGTCACCTTTAGCAATATTTTGTCGGACCAAGAAATATTTGAGTTACCTCCCCGTATATGCATGTTCTGTGCGTGCCCCCTCGGCCTGCAACGTTGACCAATGAGTATGGCTCTAAATAATGTTTTTCAATGTGTGAAACGCGTCATCAAATCAATAAAACTTGTATCATTTTTGATAACAAAAATCAGAAAGAAATTTTAATGATTGCTTGATAATCGAATGTTGACGATTTTGTAAAACGGAGGACATATTTGGGGGTACCCGTCGGTATGATCTTCGGAAATTTGCGCTGAATTAACGAACGTAAATGCCAGCAAACTTCCAAATGTATTCGGCTTATCTGGTATAACGAATGACCGACAATGTACCGGGTGTTCCGGGAAAAGAATAAAACATTGGTCAGGCCTAACGATGAAAACGTATCTTTAGTCAATGACTAATGACTTTTAAAGCGTTCCCCGACAATTAACTCTAACATAGATACGTTGTCTGTTGATTTTGGCGCATTATGAATTGAAATATCAATCTTGATCTTGAAAGTTAAAATTTGCTATCATCTCCAAACCAGAATGCTGGTGTTTTGGCCTAGGCAAATTCCTGAAGCACAGCGAATAAATCAACAATTACCTTGAGAAAATACAACCAAAATATACCGCGTGTCCCAAAAAATGTATACGGATTTGATTGCCTCTAGCGATGTGAATTTAGCTTCAATCAATGTCTAATCACTCTAAAAATGTTCCTCGATGGTTAACTTGAACATATGTACCTCGTTTGTTGGTATTGGTGCTTTGAGAGCAGACATGCTAATCTTGAAAGCTTAAATTTGCCCCTTCCTGCAATCCAGAGCTTTAGCTTTTAGGCCTAAGCAAACTCTTAAGGCATAGCGTATAAATCAACGATAGCCTTGATAAAATTTAAACAATATTAGATCTTGTGTTATCCTGTTTTCTAGAAGTC
Source organism: Aurelia aurita complex sp. Pacific (assembly GCA_004194395.1). NCBI lineage: Eukaryota > Metazoa > Cnidaria > Scyphozoa > Semaeostomeae > Ulmaridae > Aurelia > Aurelia aurita complex sp. Pacific. The sequence goes on along the minus strand of REGL01000016.1, from coordinate 377,632 downwards.
ACCCCCCAGTCACCCATTGGGAAGTTTCTTAATTTTTCATTAATTTCAGTTCTTAATTTCGATGTGCCTCAGGAATTTGCTTAGGCCAAAAGGCCAAAGCTCTGGTTTGCAAGTGGACGCAAATTTGAGTTTTCAAGATTGATATCTCTGCTCTCAAAGCACCAATACCAACTAACGAGGTATCTATGTTCAAGTTAACTATTGAGGAACGTTTTAATACTGATTAGCCATTGAGTGATGCTCAATTTTCATAGCTAGGCCCAACCAAATATGTTTACATTTCTTTGGGAGGGGCAAGTGCAGTTTAGCGGGCGGAGCTAAATGTCTTACCCGTATTGCAAATATCGAACTAAACAAACCCCGAACCCTAACTTACCCTAACTAACCCAAACTTACCCTTACTAGCCCCCTAGATTACGCCAAAAACCCTTTTCTGAATCTAACCCTAACCCTCACCGTACGACATACTAAAACGCGACATTCGAATGCCGCCCGCAGAATTGCACTCTAGCTCTTTGGGACACCCGGTAAAGCAAACGATTAGCGACTTGTCTGGTGCAAAATCTCCAAGAAAATCAAACGAACGAAATCTCAGATGATTCCTCTCAAACCAGCTTTAGAATGTCCAGAGAAATGTGCGTAGAAACAAATGCAATTTAAACAAATTGATTGATCTTCATGTCAATAGTTCCTCTAACAAAATCCTAAATAAATGAATACCAGAAAATAAGTACATTCACAAGGCTACAATATGCTTGGATTTTACCATCAAATACCGGGTGTCCCAAAAAATTACCCCCGTTTAAAAACCATCAAAATTCTATTATAAAACCTATCACAAATTGTCTTGTTGATCTTTTTCACCTTATCATGAGCTATACCCTTTAAGCGACATTTTAAATCTTGTCTAAGAGTCGAAATGTTGAGACTTTAATCTGGCATTCATCAGTCAGTGGAATTCAACATTAGGCCTCCCTACAAAGAGCTTCATTTGCCAATGTTAAAACCAATCACATGATCAGTTATACTTGAGAAAATGATTTGGTCCTTGATCAACTTGCCAAAAAAGAGATTTAAAGGGAGTACAAGACAAGCATGCTTTGCGCAAAGTTAGCGACTTGCTCTGCACAGCTTCCAGAATAACTGACTGTACGAAATTCACAAAACAAAACAAACGACTGCAAAGGCTGTTGGTCTTTGTACTCCCTATAAAGATCAGTCATGTAATCAAATTTTGGTGATTTTTCAAACATGGGTAGTTTTTGGGACACCCGGTCCCTTTTCAGGTTCATGTACGAGATTCCGTTATGTACCGGGTGTGTCAAAACATGCAGGTCGAAGGTTAACCTTGGAAAAACTACGACTCAAAGTAAGGTTTTGAAGATGTGATTTCAATGTCTCAAACCGGCCGAGGTATGCTCGTTATTGTCGCAGAATAACTATCGTTAGTATTCGTAGCAAAGAACAATTTTCCTGGTACAGTAAATCCCCGCATATAAGAAACTATTCTTTGACAGCCAGGCTGAAATAGGTTCTTATTTTAAAGGTACTAAGAGTGCGTTGTGTAGGCCGTTTTAGAATCATCACTAAAGATGCTCAGTCCTGTTATTTGTTTTGGCAAAGTTATTATGTACAAAATAACTGATTATAAGCTTACAAACAGCAGGGGAGGAGATTCAAACTTTAACCGCCAGCTGGAACAAAAAAGAAGTTAACAACGACAATCCAAGATCAACTTTGCTACCCCTGTAATAAGAACATTTTTTCCATCAAACTAAAACGGGCTCTTAATTACAACGTGCATAAGTTAGGAAAAACAGCCTCTAGGTTCCTATTTTTGTAGGTTCTCATTTGCGGGGATTTCTTCTGACTCAGCCGGCAAGTTTTAGAGTGAATAAGGAGCCTGCAAATAGACGATTGCCCTAAAGATGGCGTTTGGTGGGATTTTTTAACAAAATCTTTTTTTATATAACAACAAAACCTAATTCCAAATGAAAAGAAATACTATTTACATGCGCCATTCATGGCGGGGAAAGACACAAGGTCATCTGGTCCCCACAATGGATGACGCTTACGGTTAATTTCATCAGAAAAACAAACGAAAACAAAAACCAAAGAAATAACAACACTGCTACACAGAGAAATATAACAGACAAAAGCCAAAAAAGACGCTACACAGGGTGAATATTAGCATACAGAAAATATCAATGAAGCCGCTTGGTTTTTGATGGACGAAATTGTAGCTTCCAAAATCATTCTGTTTGAGACAATGTTTAATTTCTCATCGCCAAACAAAAAGAGGTTACCTAGTGCCTCGTTTACATGTGTTATCTTTTGCCTTCCATGATAAATGCACCTAAATTCTTAGCTTTGTACTATGACGTATTTTTTCTTTTTCGCATACCCTTTTGAATTTTAATTTACGGCCCAAGCTAGATCAGCTCCGCTTTTCTTGGGTCGTGTAGAATGCATATATGTTTATCTTACATTGTATTAGGCTGTTGTATTCTGCGAATAAAATTGAATTGAATTGAACCGGTCAAATCAATAGAAATTCTTTCAGAGGCAAAAAATAATGGTTAAAAAGTTCCCGGACGCCATCTTTAACGTAATCCTCCTCATTAAAAATCGAATAAATATTCAGCTAGATTAAGCTCCAAGTTATCTGCAAGCGATTGAACAAAGTCTTGACTAACAAGACATTTATATTTGGCTGAGTCAATTTGATCATCTGCACTCACTTTTGCTAATAAGTTCAAACTTACGAGAGACGATACTTGCATCAGCAGGTTTGCATTTGGGTCAATCTCTACTTCAACCATACTGAAGAACATTGCCATTAGACGGTCCAATGGGAAGGCTTTTGGTCCTGCAAATAAATATCAAATTCTGATTATTTTTTAGCTATGTTGGGTGAGATCTCTGTGATCTTCTGACTTGTCAGTGTGGTATTCTAACTTGCGAAACAAGAATACTCTTGGCATTCCAAATGCCAGGACAACTTCTTATGGCATAGAAACAGTGAGATGTATGGGTCAAAAGCTGTGGCAAACATTACCTCGCAGTATTAGAGAGTCCCAATCATTGACAGCTTTCAAAAAAGGATTAAGAGCCTACACAATAGAGTGTGACTGTAGATTGTGCAAAGTGTAGACCATTATAAACTAGTATGGTTTTCTTCAATGTTGTATCATTTTCCCTTTACGAATAGACCTTTTAGCTATTCTGAAAAGAATCAGAATCGAACGATATTTTGCTACAGTTGTAGAATTTTCGAATGTGCACAATAATTCATAAAATGTTTTATTACCTGTTACCTGCTATACTTTCCAATTGCTATACTACAATACAACACTACAGGTATAATACCACAGGCAGCAAAATACAATGATTACGCCTGTGGCCATTAACATAGAGACACGCACAATACAGTAAAAACCCGCATATAAGAACCATGCATTTTGAAATCACCCTGTTTAGGTTCTTATGCATATGATACTATTCTTGAAAACAGGATGCAAGGTTCTTAGATAGGTTCTTATCAAAAGAATTAATCACAGATCTTTGGGAATTTAGGCCAAATATAAGAAAACAACGTTTTCACATACACACTATCATGACACAATTTTATAAAGAACAACCTTATCTACCTAGCCTTATCTGAATCAAATCCATTCATACAAGGAATTTTTACACAGGCTTTGTAATTTGTATCTACTTAAGAATTTGGCTAAATTTCTTTAGACAATCTTATCACATATTACCAACCAGTAGTTTACATGTAACTTTTTTTAGATAAGAACCTTCCTTGAATTTCAGGATGAATAGGTTCTTCTGTAATGGGGTGAAATTAGAACATTTTAGGCCTTAGGTTCTTATAAGTGGTTGGTTCTTATATGCGGGTTTTTACTGTAGTGCGAGAAGCTCTAACGCCACTCGATTGAACCTCGCGTGTAAAAATGTATAAAAATAACGCTTGATCCAGGCTCTTTTGTTGAATAGCTAAAAGGTCTATTTAGAATTTATGAACCTTTCAATTATTTCAAAATATGAATTCTTAGAATAAAAAGAAAACGGTACCATTTTGAACATAATCAACAGATCAAACAATGATCACGGTAGAATTAGAGAAAAGTACTTGAAGTTCCTGTCAGGCCATTCAATTCAATAAAAGAGGTCATAGAATTTACACCGCCTTTCTAAAGGCTAGGACCCTATGTTGGACACATTACTGTCCTATTGGTAAACAATTAAAGATACAAATTACACACCTGTGAGTTTGCCATCCGATGAATAACTCTTTATTGATGTTTTCGCTCTTTTACTCATTTTGCCATAAGTGCGTTTGCAGAAGAATCTTCTATCAGTTCGAGAAGGATTGTGGGATGCCAAATATGCAGCGATCACCAGATACTTGGATAGGTATGGCAATTCCAAAGCGATCTTTGATTTAGCTGCAAGAAAACACACTAAAATTATAAAAAATTAAAGTGGGCAGGATGCCCAAAAAGGATCCACATTGAAAGGCCACAATAAATCATGAAACAGGTTGATTGGTATGCAGCACTTAAAGTACATTACACATATATACCGTGCTGAAAATACATTGCCAAATCTGATAATGCTTACCAAGCCAACCACAAAATATTACCGTGACCCATGGAAAAGGATATCAGAGATATTGCAGGTCTCAAATGAACCAGCAAAGAAATTGACACAGTCAAAAACAGGAGTTCACTAAGTTAGTACATTGATTGATTAACTTGCCTCTAAAACTTTTAAGAACACACAGGTGCAGGCAGGTAGGCTGATTCATAAATTTATGATATAATCTATGGTCAAAATAATGCATCATACTTGACGGTGCTTCCTTTTACTTTTTGGTCGGCTACTTTAAAGTTATAAGCAATTTTTTTTAACTTTTTCCTCTGAAAACATGCTAAATCGTGATTTCACCGTGGCAAGTCATTAGAAGATCCTTTTAAGGCGTACCACTTAGGCTATGGCGAGAGAGGAAAGCTATACCAGCTGTTTTAAAAAAAATCGTGCTGCAAAACCCTTGCCCCAGAAATCATGAACTATATATTCTTCATCATTCAGGGCTTAAACCAACTTTGCGAATTTAGCTCTGATTTCTGGTCAATTATCTTTGAGTACATAAGAAAAATTGGCTGCGTGGTTCTACTCCTCGGGCACAAAAGGAAAGAAGGTAGTTTTTAACGTAAGGTTCCTATATTCATTCGGTGACTACTCTCCGCATGGAGCCAAATATGGTTAAACCATAGATCATTTGATAGATACAAAAATTGGAACTCTGCACGTTGGTTGCAAGATTTTTCCAGTAAGGTTTTCAAACTTTTAATATATCCTCTACTGGTATAGAACTTAACAGTACCGGAACCACATGTTGACAATTGAAAGATTTCATCAAATTCAAGATTTCAAGGAGATATTTCGACCTTTTATTCTTTGCAGTCAATGTGTAGCATACAGAAAGGAAATGACCTAATGAACTTACCGGGTCCAGCCAGCTCCTTTTGATTTCCTTCTTCCCTTCTCAAAGTAGTAACTTCTCTTAGATAAACGGTTGAAAGACATTTCTTCAAATAGGGCTCTATGTTTCGCCATAATTTCCTCACATCTGTCTTTGGATCTTCTCTTAAGGGTTCACAATATTGTGCAAAGTTAACTGAGGCCTGCAACAAGAAAAGAAACAAGTTCAGTGTTCTGATGATTTTTCTCTAAAATCATGAAATTGTTCGCAAAGCAGCAGATTTTCCAACATTTTTGTAGCCATTATTTGAGCTTGAACCTTAAATATTACAAAAACTATCAACGGAATAGCTGTATACCATACACTTTTTTGAAATTATAGATTGTCTGTCATAAGGTGCTAAATGGTTCATTACTATTCCATTCATATTTTTTTAAATAAAGCTTATTTACATTTTCATGAAAGAATTCATTGCTCATGTCAGTTGGCTCCAGACTCGAATGAAAATTTGTCAAATAAAATTATTTTCCTATTTCTGAACTTGCCTTAAAAATATGCTTCAAACAAGCTATGAACCAGCTTCTTACATCTTTTGGCTCTTAAACTATAATTGACAGTTGGGTTTTAAGCAAAGGAGATATGATACATTTGGGTCAACTTTGTCCCAGTCACACTATTTTCACTTAAAATGAACTTTTTGTAGGTCTTTACATCCATCTTTAAACATTCTTCGACCCAGGTTGGTAGGAAATCGATTCCAGCCCTTCTTTAGCTTGCTTTGCTTGTCTTACCACATAAATCTAAAAAATGACTGCAATGGATGCATCAACACAACAGTTGAATCTTGATAACATAATCTTGGCTATATCTTGAACTTCTCAATTATCTCAAACAATGAAGAAAATACTTTCTCTGACACAGCTCAACAAAACTTATGGAAATCCTTTACTGCAACATAGGCCTTATGTAAAGAAACACACAATTTTCCTACCTGAGAATTCTCATCTAAAATTCTTTATAATCTTCCACACCTCTTATACCTCCCATACAATTGGCACAAGGCCTGTACTGTACTGGATGTCCCTGGAAAAAAGGATACAGATTTGGTTGGCTCTAGCAATGTGACTTTAGCTTTAATCAATGTCTAATCATTCTCTCAAAATGTTCCTCGGTAGTTAGCTTAAATATAGATACCCTGCTTGTCTATCTTGGTACTTTGACATATTAACCTTGAAAGCTCAAATTTGCATCCACCTCCACACCAGAGGTTGATGTGCTTCAAGAATTTGCTTAGGCCAAAACGCCAAAGCTCCAGTTTGGAGGTGAATGCAAATTTGAGCTTTCAGGATTAATATGTCTGCTCTCAAAGCTTCAATACCAACAAACGAGGTAATACCTACTGTACAGTATAAGTTAACTAAAGTTCTGAGAGTAATTAGCCATTGATTAAAGCTAACTTTACTTTGCTGGAGCCAACCAAATCTGTATACTTTTTCGAACATCCAGTAGAAAAAATCTCTTTCTCCAATGACAGTTGAGTTATCTGCTAGGTTCAAAATACAGTTACAAAATGAATGATGCTTATACTTTGATATTGCAAGACAGCCTTAAGCATAGATAACAAAATTTTCACTTACCAAATGTCTCAGCTCATTGAGATCTCTGCAAGCCAGATAAAATACACTAACAACAAGTCGGCAATATGTTGCATAAAAATCTCTTGTATGTCCATCAGGGCAATCTTGAGACATGATTTCAATCAATTCATTCTGGCTGTAATCACTAAAATGAACTTGAACTGGTATAGGAAATTGAGTACCAGACATGAACTTCTCAAGAGTTATTTCAGTCACCAAAATGACACTGATATTCAACCTTGATAACTCAGATAATCGCAAAAATGCAGGCAATAGATTTGATTCCATGGTTCTCAGTCTTTCAGCTTTTTCAAGGATGATAAAGAATGGTGTCTCTGAATCGCAAAGAATTTGTTTCAGACATCTAAGGAAGTCATTGAAGTTATCACATCTTTTCTTGTTTTGAGTTTGAATGTCATTTGCTTCATCTAAGCTGTCAATTATAGCTTCAAACATCAGCTTTGCGGAGTAGAATTCTATGCAGTTTATGATCACATGATGATGCTATGAACAAGAAGGATATATATGGTAAGAAATTATTGGAACAGACTTGTTCACAAAAAATTGAGACACAGTATTGGGTGAGTCAAGAGCAAGAATATTTCAGCATTGGATGAAATGGGATCTCCAATTTTAAGTTTGTTTACTTTTTTAATGCTGGAAAGTTTGGTATTGCAAGTCTTCTCTTCAGAAATCTAAATAGTTGCCCTTGCCCATCATTTCAGTTTTAAAGGGAATCTAAGCATATATAAGCCTTTAATAAAAATAACCTCGTAAAGATAATAGGCTGATACACATGCCTCACCATATTTGGGTAACTGATCTACGTCAACAAACATGAAATCCTGATATCTGATAGGCTAGAGTTTGACCGCAAATGGCTTCAGCCACTCTTACAGTATATGCATTTACGTTCCCTTTAATTGCTTGGTTGGTTATCCGCTTTGTGACAAACTTACAAATGCATTTTAAATACTTTAACACCCAAAAATCAAACTTTACCAACACAATGCGAGGAGTCAGTCATTTGTTTTCCCTGCTTAGTGTCATTACAACATTGATGGGTGGGGAGATAACAGCAATGATGTTAAGAATAAAGATTAATTACATTTATTTCATAAATATCTACTATATTTCTGTAATATTGTGAAGATCTTGATAATTTATGATCCATTCTCTGTCCTGAGCCCATTTCTATGCAATCTGCACCTGATTGGAAAATGTTTGTTGAAGTGTTGTTGGATTGCCAAAGGAGTTAGGCCTCATACTTCTATAAATACTCTTGTCATTAAGGCCTTGCCAATCTACTACAACCACAACACCTGTCATCAGTTGATTTTTCAATTTTTTCACCCAAACAATGGGCGTATGTATGTTTTTCAATTTAAGCTGGTTCTCCCTAAGCAAAGACCAACAGAAACTCTTGTATAGCCTTAGTTTAGTGATCTCTGTATTTGGTATAATTTATAGAAATTTTCAGTTCTGACTCAACTTGGAATGTTCTGGTAAAAAAATGTACATATGCCACTGTTTGAGAAATGTGAGCAAACATTTTAGTGTCCTATTGAAAATATTCCACTACACATATTGGGTGACCAAAAAAAAATGTCCCCTTGTTTGAAAAGTGATTATAGCAAAAGTAGTTGCAAGATGACTTTGAGGATTGATTTTCCTAGTAACTAAAAGGCTGAAGTATTGCTGGAATATTTTTTGTAATTTTCAAAGAAATGTTCTCTTGGTAAATTCAAAAGACTTAAAAAACTAGTCAATGAAGAATATTAGCCAGAAAACGCATGACCAAATCTTTAAAGTCATTTGAAAATCTATTCCAAATGATTCAAAATTATTTTGAGAATTAGCATGACTGATGAAATGAAGAGCTGAAACAGGAACGGAAACTAAAATGGATATCTTATTTATTGTGCTGAAGAAAAGGAGCATTGAAAATGGCATAACTGACAAGTTACGTTTCTTCTATTTTGAGATGCCTTTGATCATGCATTTTACACCATTTCTAGAATTTATGCAAGTGAGCATTGAAAATGGCATAACTGACAAGTTACATTTCTCCTATTTTGAGATGCCTTTGATCATGCATTTTACACCATTTCTAGAATTTATGCAAGTCTATTTTTTTAATCTCCCCAATTTACCACAGCACAGCTATCTTTAGAAATACCAAAAAATTACCAAAAATACTTCATTTTTGTAGCTATTAGAAAAATCAATTTTGATGATTGTATAGCAAATACATTTTGTGCAGTGATTTTTAGAACAGTGGGGCATTTTTTGAGTCATCTGGTACAATTAACCCAGGGGGTACTCATTGACATTCAATATGGGGGAGTCCGTGACAATATTTGGGGTCCGAAATTTTATGTGAAATCAATATTTGGGGTCTGTGATTTACAACATATGGACAAAAGTTCAATATTTGGGGTCCACAAATTTGAAGAAAGGAAGAATCGTGCAACTTGGCTCTGAAGTTGCGAATCATGAAATAAATGTCTAGGTATTATCCAAAAACTGAGAAAGATCAAGAACCTCAAATTGAAATCATTCATAAACATTTCAGAGGCCCCAGAAATAGATAACAATATTTGGGGTCTCTAAAAAATTAGACTCAATATTTGGAGTCCCCAAAACATTAGGCTTAATATTTAGGGGTCTTTTTTTTTTTTTTTTTTTTTTTTTTTCTCTAAAAAATTAGACCAAAAATTTGAGGCCCCAAAACATTAGGCTTAATATTTAGGGGTCAGCAAAGAAATAGTGGCATGAACCCCCCCCCATATTGAAAGTTAGGGAATACCCCCCCCCCCCCTGGGACAATTAATCAATTGCACTACTGCAATAATATGTACAATGCAAATTAACACCAAATCAGAAATGGCAATCTGACTGAAATTTCAATACATATTTTTTGTATGATTTTCCATGTATGCATTTCTCAAAATGTAATATGTTTCTTTTTGTGCTGAATCAATTGTTGATAAAAAGAGGCCTCCAAATGTACTGGGGATTTTGAAATAAATAATAGTTATTTAGCAGCTGCGCTGTCCTTTCTTTGTCGGGACCAAAATTTCAAATTTTGTTTCTTGTGATGAGTGAGTGTTTGCCGTTTGAAACCTTTGCACCCAACATCTATTTCCTAATTGGTCCTGTATCCACATCCTTCACATACTTGCCTTTAAACAGCTCATCATATTTCTCATGGCATGGCTTTTTCCTGTTCCAGTATGACCATGAACAAATATGGATGGAAATGCAATTTCATCATCCTCTCCAAACAGACCAGCCAACGTTTCGATTTGAGTCTTTCTGCATGGGCATAATGAGTGAATCCTCTTCAAAACTGAATCTGCATTTGCTTCAACTGTTTCTTCGTTTGTCATTGTGGCCCTCTATGTTACTTTAAAGCTAACCGAACAACATTAGATGAGAATTCTTTCCATGAACAAACTGAACATGATGCTGAAAAAAGTGTAGGCCTATTCCACTTCTTCCCGCACTTTTCAAATTCCATATCAAACAGAGGCTGACGTGTGAGAGCGAGGTAGACAGCTGTGATTCTATTACTAAATACGTCATCGTCAGAGCCAGAGGGGTGGACCCCAAAATTGTCACAAAACATAGCAAACTCGGTCATTTTACATGGTTGCAAAATTAAATTGGTGAATGTTGATGAGAACCTCATTTTTGTGAATTTTGAATGCGCCAGGTACTTGAATTTACCACATTTTTGCCCTTTATGACGTCATAGCTCCCGACTCCATAATCCGATTTACCCCAAACATAGCTCAAATTGTTCATTTTATTGTTTCCTTCAACCTAAGCATCATTTGAGCAAATTCGTACGGTTGGATCAAACGTTATGGACCAACAAAAAATTAAGGCCCATTTAGGCCATTTTGTGCGTCCTTTTGTCATCTTAGGCGTCATTTTGTCATCTTTTGCCATGTAAAAAAATTTACACATTAGAAAATCAAGCGCACTCCAGGGTGGAAGGGGGTAATAACACATTGAGTGTACGGGTATGTGCTGGCCATTTGGGCAAATGATATATAGTGAAAATTGGAGATGCTTCCAAAAGACCAAACATAGTACTGCTACGGCCCCGTCAACATTTGTTTTTGCTACTAGTTAAGAACTAAATCATGGTTTGTGTTGTAGTGCTGCCGTAGCTCTTATGGAAGTAGTGCATTTGTATTTGAATAAATCATAGATAAGACAACGGTATGGTAACCATGGATGAATAATGAAGTTGAAAGAAGCGACTCCTTATTACAGTAAAAACCTTGATCAGTGGCTCGCCCTTGTACCTTTCCCCGCCCCGGGAGGATAAGAACACTAGCAGACACTTGATTTCGACTTTTCAACCGTCATTACTTTCTTAGGCAGCATTTGCAAGATAGCCTTTGCGCAGCTTCAACTTTAGGGCTGCGCATTTATTGCAAGACTGATTCGGACAGTTCCAGCTCTACTTGTACGTGCAAGTTAATAAAAGCCTAGCAATATTTTAAACTGGAAAACTGAGAAGCTAAATATGCAAGCGAAACCAGCTTTGAGGTTGCTGAGTCCCTGGAAAGATGCTTACATGATGCTTACATGTGCAAGGATTTTTAACAAAGGCCTAAAACAAATAAACAGCGCTTGGCTTAATTTTCACAGTGAGCTCCATCTATCAAGCAACGGGGGGACTGTGGAGGAGTTTCATAATACTTTGATGCAAATTTGATGTAAAGCTCGTAAAAGGATAGAATTTTTGGGTGGTTCTTAGATTACAAAAAGGTAAACAGAACTCTATCGATTACGGAACGTTTGGAATATGTGGAATGCGACTTACTTGCATTCTCACAGTCATAAAGTGTGTAGCAAACAAGATCAGGATAAACAATTATTTGTAAGGTAAACAAAAAATTACCATAACTACAATTTGAAACAGGACGAATGCTTTCATAGTAAATAGTGAGAAAACGTATTTTGTTTTATCAGTATTGAACAGAAAGTTACTTGAATATCGAATTTCAAAGTTTTATTGAAATTACTGAGAATAGAATTGAAGTTGCAAGATACAAAATGAGCAAGAAGGTAATAACAAACATAGTATTCTTTCTTTGTCTGCAATTAAAACATCTTAGCTATTTGTTATTACGTCATCATCGCTGCCTTTCATTGCTTGGTTGTTTCGCTTAACTAACACGGTGTTGATGCAACGGCCAAGTAGCCTGAAAACCTGCGAGCTTTGACAACAAAGTTTAATGAAATTTCTCAGAGTGCAAAATTCACAAGAAAAAGGTAAGCATATGAGCCAGTATCTTATTTCTTCTCTCCTTGTTTTCCAAAGTATCTCATTTAGTTGTCATTTGGAAGACTATTGCCTGCTTTTGCTTTTTTGCTTGACTAATATGTTGTTGACGGAGCGGGTGGTCCATGAAAGTTTCCATATTTGTCAGCTCAGCTCGATACGTAAATGTTATTTTTCAATTAATCGTATCCTCAGTTAGCCTTCTTCAGCAACTGCTGAAGACAATCACATTATTTTTGAAGATAAATGACTCTCATTCCTGCAACAGAGGTGTCATTGCATTGGGCCCAGGAAAACATCATTTTGAGATGCACGCCTCTTAATACCTTATTTTTGCTGGACTTTAATGACACGATTTCTTTAGAAGATCTCGAGACTTTATTGACACTGTTTTTCTGAGTACTGAGAACAACTTCTAACTAGATGCTCAGAAGGTAGTGATCGAAATCTTTGCTATGACGAAACAAATTTGCAAACAAAGATACCTCTGTTAAAGAACTCGTGCAGATAGAAAAGCTTCTATCATCGCGGAGCTACAAAAGAGGTAAATCATAGCATGGTCCATGTCAATGGCCCAAGCAGGGAAACTAAATTTGCACCCTCTCTGATACCCTGGTTACCAGATCCTTTTTCGTCACCCAACTTTTTACTAAGGCTCTTGTACCCAGGGTGCCTCTCTGGCTACCTTTAAATCCACGTGAAGGTGCATTTTAAAGCCTGGTTTCCATATAGCCGAAAGGTGCCGTAAGCTTGCTGGCGGCAGTCTTCGGCCATCTTCCATCTGCCATGCCCCCGGTACCGCAGTCGAATGATTTAAATGGAAACATCTAAATCTAGTGCCGCAACCATTGCCGGTACGATGCCGTAAGGATCGAGAAAAGTTGAAATAATTCAACTTTTTCCAAGTCGTTACGGTACCGCAACCATGATGGTTGCGGCTGCCGGCGGTACCGGGAGAAGTGGTTTCCATTAAACTTGAAATGGTTGCGGCATGCCAGTGGCAATGGTTCCGGCAATGGCTGCGGCAACCTTACGGCATCTTACGGCATCTTATGGCTGCTTAATCTGGCAGATGAATTGAATTGAATCGCTATAGAAAATTACTTGCTGCGAGTCTCGCCCGTCTCGCTAAATACTTGTTTGATTGACAAGAGAAACTCTCGCCGCTTTCTAGTATTGATGACTTGAACTTAGCATAGTTCACACTGTCATTGCCTCATTTCATTTCAGTACTTTTCTTGTTTATGATCGTAAGATTGTATGCCTTAAAGGGAGAATATGCTCTCGTGTATTTCTAATATGCGTGTGGTAATACATCATAGGCCAAACCTTTAAGCTATATTATTCGATGCAGATTCACAACTTATTGCTTGCTTGCAGGCGGTATTATCTGAATTGTATTTGCGTGGGAAACTTCTAAATCTTTTATTCTTATTTTCTATTTCATGGATGTAGTTTTTCTTCTTATTTATTCGCAAAAATCTGACGAATGAATCCTATATAAAGAGCAACAGTTGTCGGTAATTCAAACGGGATAAGAAAATATCTAGGCTAACGAAAATAAAGGATTTGTTTGTTTTAATTTGTTTACAAATGTTTACTCAGCATAATACTACGCTTGTATGCTTTTCACCGCATTTTAAACACAAAAATGCTCATTGAAACAGGCATAGTGTGTCATAGAGAACGTTAATTGAAAATAACATGATTGTGAAAGAGGCTATATCAAAAGGACGGTCCATAAAAAAGTAATCGAGCTTATTAGTCGCTAAGAAATACGGGGTGTCCCAAACAAATTGTTAGGCGTTTGATTAAATCACGGGCTGCTGGAAGATCAAACTGTAGCTAGGCCTATCCTATAGCTTTTGTCCGTTATGGCCTAATGCCCAAAAGTCAACAACCTTCGCAACATACCTCCAGTCCTTTATTTTCAAATTTAAGGCCTAACGAAACCAGTTATGGCGCGTTGTAGATCGCTTGCAGTGATCTGGACAGTTTCGATTATTCGAGAGCAGAAGAAGAACGAAGATTGTGCTTTTAACATTTAATTGATGCTAACATGCTTTAGTTAACAAAGGGCTGGAGGTGTTGCGAAGGTTGTTGATTTTTGGGCATTAGGCCATAATGAACAAAAGCTATAGGATAGGCCTAGCTACAGTTTGATCTTCCGGCTGTCCTTGGTTTGTGCGACAGCTGAAACCAGAGACTTCTACATGACTTATCTTGCAATAACCTCCCAAATTCGAGGTATGCCTCTCGCTAATATCAGAGGGAAACGAATAGGATTTCGACATTATAGAGATTGTCAAAACTCAAAATCTCACTTAAGAATGAAAGTATCCTAACAACATTAAATGAAACATAATCAATGAGAGATCTAGTCATTTTCAAACTTTGCTTAATCGAATTTCTCAAAGCGTTCATAAGCTTGAACTAATGTTAGAGAAAGTTAGGTTATCGAGAATCCTTTCCAAATCCGATATGGTTAGCTCTGAAATAAATGAGAAACCAAACAATAGCCCCATGCTATTATCACTACAAATGCTATCGAGAAGCCTCTGGTTCATCTCTGGTTTCAACTTTCGCACAAACTTCAACTTTAAAAGCTTGTAATTCCGTGAATATTTAGCGGAGTTGGAAGATGCACGTGTCTAAATTTAATTCAAAATTTTCTTAACAAGGTTATTGTACCATGAAACCCATTTTTTGATATTTAATCAAACATCGAACAGTTTTCTGGGACAACCTGTATAAGTACATCCAGAAGTCCCCATACTTGATCTATTGAGTAGGCCCCCTGGGTTTCAACGCCACACAGTTCTATAAAGTGGTTGCAATCGTGAAGCCAAATGGATAGAAAGTTATAACCGGATTCAAGTATATGTTGTGGCGTCGTGTTTTGAGGTTTTCTGTACTTCATATAATCTTGACTTCATGTATACTACGGGAACGCTCCCTCCATTCGATCATATCATTTTCATACTATATGCAAACACATCGTCACATCAGACATTCCATGAAGTACTAGCCTCTCTTCCATGCGCATACAAACGCCCTAAATGACCCATCGAATTGTAATTCAAAATTATAAGTCATTTAAAAAACTAATCAAACTTTCAAATATTTACTCTGAGGAGGAGCTTTTCTAATATTTATTGGGAAAGGATGAATTTTGAATTATGAAGTGATTGTACCTTGGAATGGAACGTGGTTTCAGTACTAGCATGTAGATATATTGGAGAGTAGTTCTACATTCAAGAGAGGCAAGTACATATGATGCCATCCTTCGACTTGCAGCAACATTACTTCATTTAGTAAGCAAAATAATTACAAAGCACTTTTATCTCTGGATCAAGCGAGAGAGGTCACAAACTGAGAAATAAATACAGTAATATCACATTGCCTTTTGGTTTGTGACGCAGGCCAGAAAAAGGTAGAGTACATATGAAACTTGAAAAGATTGATACTAAAAGTGGTTGATAAAACTTGTATGCTATGAAGGAGGCAGACGTAAAGAAAGAGACTACGTTTCGAGCCTACGTTCTCGCCAGAGTATGACATTACAATGACGGTGTTTTAATCAATTTGCCGCCTGCCATTAGAAAGTACAATCTATATTCTTTCCAATTATATCCAGGTTGGGCGTATCAATAACTCAAGTTTTGGTAAGCATGGCCTATTTTAGATGGGGGGAAATGATGCGACATTTACACAAGAGCTGATTTTGTCATTCTTAACAAAATGCATCTAATGTGCATACATTTGTCTTTTTTGAACCTTTGGGTATCACTTCAAGCACTTCTAGGCTTGAAAACGGGTCTATTTCGCTTTTACAGCGTGCAGCTTTTGAAATTGGGCATACTCCTTCTTTACGAATGCTAGGATCTGATAGACTAACTACTTCAGTCCCAATTTCCGCTTCGTTCATTCAAGTGTTATAGCTTCCATCAGTCTATCAATAGCGATAACTACGAAAGTGTAATCAGTCTATGCATCCGAAGGAAGCTTTCAGGAAGATTGAAAAGCTAAGCCCATCGAAACAGTGTCCTGATCCTACCTCATGATTCTTTTAGACAAGCCTTGAATTGTAGGGATTGGACTGCTCTCTTCACTCTAGCTATAAGTAGCAGATCCGACAGGGCATGGACTTGATCTGCCTACCTTCGAATTGGTAGGCAGCCAAATGTTCCACCAATGAATAAGCCATCCCTGCACAAGTCAAAGAACGTTATGTGGTATGCTGTAAGAACGTTAGCGAAGAGCTTTATGTAGTAAGCCTTGCCCCCTTTCCTACTAGCGTCATACGCTCTCAAATGATGTCATTTCTGCATATTAGCACAGACTAAGCTCGTCTGTTTTAGTTACCAAATAAAATAACAGAATTGATACTCAATGTCACCAAGACATATCCACTATAAAGTTATAAAGTCTATATGTGTTTAAGTAAGAACTTAGCAAAATGCTATAAATCTCTCAATATACCTAAATGCCTCTGTTCTCTGTCCATTATTGGTACTTGGATGAACGTAGTTAAAGTTTGAATTAAGGACGCCTGTTTCTTTTATATTAAGTTAGTTGATTTATGCTTTGTTACTACACGAATACCGGCTTGCCTTAGCATGCGATGTGTATGAAGTTGGACCGTCGGACGGAAGACGAAACGCGGCAACGTTCACGTGTAAAATTCCCCTTGTTTTTCTTGAAGAAAAGCACGCACGAAATATCATGAGGAGAGGGAAATGTGGCAGCAGAGCAGAGAAAAACAAGTTTAGTTCAAGCGCAGAACAACGGATTTGATGATTAAATTGGAAGGTAAGTGAATCTTATCCCTTATATTGATTGATGGCCTAAGTTACCAGATTGACAAAGAGCAAAAAGGTGAGCAACTTCATAAGCTCCGTTCTCGTCTCGTCTCAAATGCATAGGATTCCCGAAATCTCATGCATTTGCATTATACATGCAAAAGTATAAGGGAGAGTAGGGCTAGTTGTCATAGGGATAAATTGTCACAGTTCAAAGTGGAATGCAAGCACAAACTGATGAAACTTTGCCAATAATGTTTTCTGGGAGGTTATGAAGCACTGCTTTCAAATGTATCAGCAAAAGTCTAAACAATCAAAACATTCGATCGAAAATGTGAGTATGACAAGTTACCCCTATAAGACATCAATCTGCAGTTGATCACGACTGAAGATGGTAATGCTGTATCAAAAACAGGATCTACATAGGTTATCGCTTATATGGAATATACCCTGAATATAATCCCATCAATGCCAAAATATACAAAAAGAGGAGGATGACATTTATGTCTTCCATTAAGACTCGTCATTATCTCTCCCAATATGGTATGGTCTTAAAAATCCATGTTTTACACGGAAAACAGCTACAATTTTTCCTTTCTCGCATTTTTTCGTTGTCCCAGCACCTCTGAGGGGACCATTATGGAATTAAGGTCATCTTGACCTTGTAATGTTATCCCTGCCACTGTAATTAGGGATGTTTGTCCTTTACATGTTTAGCCTTATATATCATATTGCATCTATTCTTATATTATAAAGTTGTAAATATTTTTAAATAACGTGGCAAATGATACATAAATTAATACATACATATGCCAGGTCTGGGTGACTGATGAATAAGAAAATTTTCTATGAATAAATAATGATGAATAAAATCATAAACGATTGCAAATTCTAAGTTAAAACCTCCACTTTGTATGACTTTTAAACCTTTGCAGTCGACATTTCGAGATTTTACATGGCCTATCATACGTGGAACCTTAATTCATGCATGCCCTGCATTTGGTAGAACCAACAGATCAGTGAAATATAAGTAATGACGGAGTAAAATGGATTCACCTTTACAGTTAGAATATTGCTGTATAAAATGTTCTGGCAGCAAATTTTGCAGTAATAAAATATATCATTTCTACTGTCTTTTATGACTAGACAATTCTAATCAAGTTATCTGTGAAATCGATAGCCCTGAAACATTTCAGTCAATTTTTCTGATGGTGAAAGCTATGTCTGCCAAATATGACACTTGTAAATAAAAAGCAGGTTGAATTCCAGACTTGGAGACTACGAAAAGTCTGCTCAGTCTACTCTAAACTAGACTTATTACGTTGAGTCCTAGAAGGGTGGGTGGGTGGTTGCGATTACTAGGACTCAATCGTATTCAGTCCAACTCTAAACTACGACAAATGTCTGCTAAAAGGGACAGTGCAAAGTTTATTTTATAACATATGGCCGGTGCAAAACGTAACAGGACAACTACTTTTTGAGCTTGTACAGAACTGGCTGAACGCTTTTACAAAGCATTATGAACGGGGCAGTAACTTATTACAAGCTCAAGATAAAGTTTGAAATATGAAATGGCTCATTTACAGGACAAAATTGTGAATCATGCAAGTCGAGAAATGCTTGGAAGGATGTGTTTGCAAGAACGATTCATCAGTCATTTCTCTTCATCTTCGAAGTCGATTTTTTGTTAAGAAAGACTTATAAGGCGACAAGAATTGATTTTGCTATGGTCTTTGGTTAATTCTTCGATGGTATACAATACAACATCTGCTGTTCATGAATACGGGAGACACATTTTTCTAAGGAAAGGATGACGGGGCAGTTGGTTTTTTTGCAATATTTCATCCAGGGCGAGAAGATTTTTTTGCAAGAATTTTTGTTCTCCACCGGCCATGTAATATAATAAATTTTGCACTGTCCCTAAACAGCATAAACGATTGCAATCAAGGGCGGTGCCAAAGATGGACTGGGGTAAAAAATTCATAGGTCAGCAATATTCTAAAGCAACAACGATGTCAAATAGCATCAGGTAGACTAGACCTTCTGGCAATCAGTTCTATCCCTTGTTCACCCCACTTTTTCAGGGCTGGAACCGCCCGTAATTGCAATAAGAAACAGAAATAATGGCAGCAAGTTTTGCCTCATGAAACCAGAGCTGCAAGAGCTTAAAGGCTCAAGAAGACAGCTTTCAGAACATGACAGGGGCAGTTTTGAATCTATGTTGCTTTGGGGTTTCCGAATGGAAAGCAGGGCTTCTATCACTGACGAAAGAGGTAGAACAAAGCACTTTCGAAATGACATGTTTTCAGGCAAAATCCACATCCAAAGAAGTAACAGAGTCCATGGGTTATTAAATATGATTTTTAATTTCGCACAATTTGACAAGTAAATGAGAAAAAAGCGCATCGTCATGTTTTCATTAGTATTCTGATATAAAAACGTAAATTGATTAACATTAAAGCATGGAGCAATTAATCTTTTTAATTTTCCAGTTTCTTTGCTGCCATAATCCTGTTTTCATAACGGCTTAGTGACTTGTAACAATTTCACCCTAAAGTGTTTGCAAGGGGTCAGCATCTTTTATTGAGGAAACAATGCAAGCCTATAAATTCAAATTTGATCGGATTTTAAGATTTTAACCCCTAACTTTACACAGGTCTCAGCATATGGGATGTATATGGTTGTTTGACCACGCTAGAAATTGACACGTGAAAATGAAATAACTTGAATAGCGTACATTCTAATCCTGTGACATATTGTGATTAAAAGGATTTTGCAATTTGAGTAAACGTATGTCAAATTTCATATATCTGTTACTGTTGCTATGTATGCTATTGAGGTCACAGCCATTTGGAAATTTAATCTATCACTGTGGTTTCATAATGTAAGTTTCTCTATTCAGATCTCAATGTTTTGAGAGCATTTCAAAAATAAACTCTTTGCACAAAAGTCCAAAATATAACTGTTAGGAAACATCTCCACAGTTGATGGTAGCTGTGGGTTATTGTTTGCAGTCAAATCTTTCTTAGGCCTGAAACATATCTGATTTTGTTTTGTGGTCGATGAATGTTCAATAGCACTCTTTGGATAGCTTCGAAACGTTATCGAATCTTTTCTTATCGTTTTCATTCACATTTTGGAAGAAGTCGAACGGTTTACTCTGGCAGTCTGCATCAAATGGAGTTATTCTTAGGTATGTATACTTAAACAAAATAGATTTGAGGAACAAATGGTGAAGAATGCCACTGTGACAAGCCTGTAAAGATATGGACTTATTACAAGTTTCTCTTTTTGTCCTCGTGAAGGAGAGAAAGGAAAGAACGAGAGGAGAACAAATTCTCATTCTCTCCCTCCTCCCCTTCACGAGAACCAAAAGAAAGGCTTGTAGCAAGTCCAGTGACGATATAACGTTTGTAACGAAGCTTCCACAGAACATCGTTGGCAAGAAATTCTTTGAAGTCATAAGCAATTAGGAGTTCAGTTTCCGTTTTCAGTTTTCGTTATCAACAAATATATCTTAATACATCAATATATCAAAGACTACAAATAAATTACAATTTTTACCTAAATTAAATAAGACAATCAATATACAAATGACATTATATTAGTACACAAGGATACATTACAAGGATACACTTACACCTGACACAAAAGAAATGGAAAGAGACATGGTACAGTACAGGACATAGAACGAGAATCGCATATTTGGCGTTGAATGCTTTTTATATATAAATATACATTAGGTAAGATATAAGGCAGTGTCAGCATGTATCAAAAATGTATAAGTATACATAGGAAGGTAGGCTAAAGATAAATGATGATATAAAACTGAACTAATTTGAAGGTAAATTTTGCTAAGAATAGTTGTGTGACATAACTCTAATTTCTGTAAGTTTTCATGGTTCTGTTGATATGATGATGAAGTCTTTGCAAGTAACGAGAAACTAGGCAGGCATAGACATAAATGGCTGGAATTTCAAACAGGACAGACACAGGCAAATGCAATGGATTCTAACAAGCATACTTACATGTAAGGTTAACTGACGTTTTAGTAATACAAGTTGCATGTAGCAATGCCAAACAAATGTTGCGATAAAAATGGTCGAGAATGGTATTTTGAGATGTCCCTAAATTTCCCCAGTTTTTATTGCATTGTCGACAAGGAAGTTTTTGCAAGTCATACAAGCAACTACGAAGGGAGGTCATACGTAAATTGAGATATCCTTTGGTATGTGTCAGAGCCAAACAAATTTTAAGGCAAACTTTTTCAAAAACACTATTTAGACAAACGTTCATGTTAATAACTTTCTATGGCATTCGTTGCAAGTAACAAGCAACGCATTTATTGATAACTGGATTTGTACTGGAGTTGTACTGCGGTTCGGAAAGTATTCAGGCCAAACAGAATCTAAGGCCAGAAATGCTAATTGAAACTGCATCTAATGACTTTAACTTCTCAGTATTATTGTTATTGTGGAAGCATTTGCAAGTAACCAAAGGTGGGGATATATGTAGCCTGATAACTAGCCCCAAAAGCTTTTTCTAAATTACATATAGATAGTAACTGCATAATTCAATGACCATCTGTCTCGGGCTGCCTAAGAAATTTTGCCTTTTCAAGTGAGTTACTTTGCAAATACAAACCCGAATTGGACATGCAAGATCGAAAAAAAAAGTTGAGATCTCTTCTATACCATAAACTAAAAATAAAAAATATTGAATACGAGGATCCTTCACAGGAACTGTTCAAACGCCTATACTTTTTTTGGGACACCCGGTAGAAGGAACAATGGAAACGGGATGCTGATCCGTACCAATCCAAAGTTGTACTGGCACTGTGTAAACGGGGTCGTAGATTTAGATCATATTTACACTGTACTGCTACAGTTTTGATCCGCTGCAACGTTGTTACGGTTCAAAATGTTTACATTGCCCAGAATGAAATTTATCTAAAGAGGGAAGGAACGAAAGTGTTAGAGATCCGCAGGAGCACTGTGAACGGGATGCTGATGCGTTACAGTTGAGTTACGGATCCAAAGTTGTACCGGGACAGTGTAAACAGGGTCTTCGAATTGCTTGCGGTTGTGTTTGGGTCCTGACTATCAAGCAAAGTCACAAACGTTTCATTGATGATTAGCAAGAAACTGTTCCAAACAAGTCATCCTTTACTTTTCTTTCCAGGCAACTTTTGCTGGTCCATTTGTAGATTATCAACCAGCTTCTGAAAAAAGCCTATTGCATTAATATTTAACTCTTTTAGAATCTACTTTTCAGATTTACCATGGCAACAAGATCACTTCGACTTCATGTAAATGGCACAAATTATGCAGTAACTGGCATATCTGATGGTACTTCATATAAAGATATACTTTGCACAATAGCTAAGAGTAAAACTGAAGACGAGGCTTGCACTGGCTTGTTAACGTTAACCGAAATGAGGCAAAACAAAATCAACGCGAAACGAATTCGATCGCCTCGGATATGTAGGAAAACGAGTTTGAATGACAATGGAATGATAGAGACTGGGGAAGAAAAAACAGGGCCTAGGAAATCTGTGGAAAGACTTTCTCGCAGACGAAAGGAGAGCTGCAGCAGTAAAGAAAGGTCGAGAACTTCAAAGAAAGACAAGGAAGCTTCGCCACGAAGGAAAGAGAGAGCCTTAGATGACTCTGATATTGAAAGTTTTCGTCGATCAAGAAGGAGATTGAAAAACCAAATCAAACGCAAAGCAAGAGAAGACTCCGATGCGACAGCATATCAACATTTACAGAACGTTGCAAGTTCACCTAGAAGGCAAAGTTCAACAGAAAAGAAGCAATTAGGAGACAGAAGATATCGCAGTAATGATGACGTCCAGAAAATATCTATTTATTACATTGATGAAAAGATTGATAAATCGCTTCTTGATTATGATGACATTGCGAGAAAAGCTTGCAAGGGGGATTCTTTGTTAGCAATGCGTAAGAAGTCTTCAAGTCGGGAATCTGCAGCCTCAGTTTCAGAATTAGATCGTAGTGCTGATCTAGGTAATAAAAACGAGGCAGCTCAAAATACTGAGGATAAAGATAGTGGGATTCCGTCGTGGGAATCAGAGGAATGCTCCTCTAAAGACGGGAACAAGAAAGAAGAAAGCAGTTCGAACTATGAGAGCAAACGAGAGAAGAATCATTCTAAGGATACAAAAAATATCAAAGAGAGCTGCTCTACAGGAGGGACAATGCTAGAGGGATGTTCAGCGATTAAAGGGTGTGGGGGAGGAGAACGCTCAACTGAAAGGGTAGATAAGAAATTCGAGACACGCTTAACGGAAGTGTTTGAGAGATCTTTAATTGTTGAACTTGAAAGAAATTTCGATAATGATTTAGCATCAAGACTTGGGAGTTCGTGTCCAAGCTTGTTTGAAACTGGGAAGGAAGGATCGAAGAGGATTCCAAAAGTATCATATTCGAATATGATACTCGATAACAATGGCAATGAAGGTGGGATTGCAGAGGAATTGCTGACTGTTGTGGAAGTTGAGGATGATTTCTGTGGACGGAAGAATGACAAACTGACTGCAGAAAACAGTGAAAATAGTGAGTTATATGAAGGAGTGGTGGAGATATCATCCAAAGAAAGGATTTTAACAGAGACTACGTCCAGTTATAATGGTGGCGAGAGGACGGAAGGAGATGAAATTCCTTCAGATTTTGAGGAAATAAGGATTCCCCAAGATTCACCTGTAAATAATGATTTACGGAAGAAGGAAACGCGTGTGGCAAATGCAAAGAAAGTTGATGCCAAAGGCAAATTGCAATTCACTGGTAAAAAAGGGCCTAAGGAAAGTGACAACAAGAAGGAAAATAAAGAACTGATTGGTGAAAACATTAAAGCAAGTCAAAATGGAAGAACCACACAGCAAGTAAACCTTGCATGCGATACGGAAGCAGTCAACAGAAACGACAAAGATGGTTTTACAACAAGTTTGCAGGATTCTGTAAACTCTGATGTTAGTGTTATGTTGAGGAATCGCGAAAGACATGTGAGCTATGAGAATCGCGGTTCCTTCATTTTGATAGATTTTGATGAAACAGACCTGAATTTACCATTGGTCGAATCAGAGGGCAACAACGGTAGCAACACCCAAAAAGATATTGGCTCTAACGGAAGCGAATTCAGAGAGAGAAAAGAGGACCGGGAAACTCCGGAACAAATATCAGATCTACAAAACATGGGGCAAACNACAACAAGTTTGCAGGATTCTGTAAACTCTGATGTTAGTGTTATGTTGAGGAATCGCGAAAGACATGTGAGCTATGAGAATCGCGGTTCCTTCATTTTGATAGATTTTGATGAAACAGACCTGAATTTACCATTGGTCGAATCAGAGGGCAACAACGGTAGCAACACCCAAAAAGATATTGGCTCTAACGGAAGCGAATTCAGAGAGAGAAAAGAGGACCGGGAAACTCCGGAACAAATATCAGATCTACAAAACATGGGGCAAACGTATTCAGCAGTAGAATCAGAAAAGAGTGGCACATGTCTTAATGTCACAGATTGTAAAGATGAAGAAAGAGAAATTGCTGCCAAAGTCTTAACTGAATTAGACACATCGAGTAGAACAAGTAGAGAATCGGATTGCGGATCGACAGCCAGCAGCAGTGAACCTGGAGACTTCGTGATGAAAAGAAAGACGAGTGCACAATCTAGGGAAAGTAGCTGCAGTAGTTTTGAATCAGATAATGTGCCTGGAATTAGGAATAAGAGAATCGTATATGTTGAGAAATTGAGTGAAAAGAAAATCGACTCCAAACAGCCTGATATGAATAAACTAGAGACAAAAATATCACCGAAGAAAACGAGTAAAATAGAAAAGGAGGGGGAAAAGAAAAGAAAATCAAAAGAAAAGAGACAAACATCAGAAGAGAATTATTCACAAAATAAGAATGCTGCAATAGTCAACACTGATAGACTCAGCAAAAGTTTAGAAGCATTTTCGTCTGAAATGAGCAATGCTTGGTTAGAAATCGAAAACTGTAAGACTGCTGTGAGTAATCTCGAGATAAGAAAGGCGAGCAAGAAATCCTCAAGGAAAAACAGCAAAGAAGCAAAAGCAGAGGATTCGAGAAAGCAGGAGAAAATCGAGGAACAACGAGGAGAAATTGAGAACGGTTTATACCAAAGACAGCAAAGTGATTTCGATGAAATTGAAGATTTCGGAAAGCTTTTTGAGAATTCATTGAAAAATGGAAATGGCAAAGGATTGTTCTCGTGGTTCAAGAAGAAGAATAAAAGGTCTGCGAAACTAGCTGATAATATTTTGGAAGAAAGTTTGATTATCCAAGAAAAGATAACTAATGAAAATGNAGAAGCAAAAGCAGAGGATTCGAGAAAGCAGGAGAAAATCGAGGAACAACGAGGAGAAATTGAGAACGGTTTATACCAAAGACAGCAAAGTGATTTCGATGAAATTGAAGATTTCGGAAAGCTTTTTGAGAATTCATTGAAAAATGGAAATGGCAAAGGATTGTTCTCGTGGTTCAAGAAGAAGAATAAAAGGTCTGCGAAACTAGCTGATAATATTTTGGAAGAAAGTTTGATTATCCAAGAAAAGATAACTAATGAAAATGTGATGAAAGTCTCGGGAATAGTTGCGCAAAACAACGGCAAAGTAATACGTGAGAAGTGCAGCTGTGGAAATGATTTCGATGAAAACAACAACAAGAGGGAATCTACGGACAGTCAGCACGTTTTTGAAGTTGATTTAGAGAATATTGATGTTCAAGGTGTCTCGATGGGAAGCGTATGTGAACGAGAAGCTGCTGAAGAGAATGAAACGATTGTAGAGGACAGTGTCAAAATGGGATTTGGAATTGATGGGCAAGAAATCAAAGGGAATGGTGGACAGATGGAGGAAAATGTAATAGAGTGTGAGATGATGAAGGAGCATGCGCGAGCAGAGTCTATAACGAGGGAGAATGAAGGTGCTTGCAGAGATGCCGAAAGACTGGGGAGGAGGACGTCAGCAGGTGACACAAGGAATACTGTTGCAGAAGCATTTTCGATGGAAGAAGCATGCGAAGCATTGTGTAAACAAAAGAGCAGTGACTACAAAACTGGTGATGAAGGAATTGATGTGAGAAAAATGACGGAAAATTGTATAATAAAAGTTGAAAATTGCGAGCAGGACCAGCAAGTTGCAGGTGAAACAATGTCTGGCGATACTGGATTAAACGCGATGAATTATATTGTCGATTCAAAAACATGTGAACTGAATGTAGAAAAGTCTGTGGAAACAGAGAACGTTGCCAATAAGATTTCGGATAGTATGGGTGTAACTGAGACAAATGATCTTGACAGGAAGAAACTCTGGGCAGAATACAGAGAAATGTGTGACAAAATCATCGAAATTGCGGAGAAACTCTTGTACCTTGATTTAATACTTAAACAGAAGAAACATGAATTGCAGGAAATTCGGGCAAACGAACTTTTATATGAGGATGGTGCTTTGGATCACGATGAGAAATTAATCGTTAGGGATATCAAAGATTTTAGAAAATACCTTAAAACTGTGACTTTGTTTTCAATGCGACAAAGAGAGCAACTGCAGGAGAATAAACAAGAACTTGAGAAATTTGACCGAATCCTGCGTAAGAAGCAATCGACGTTAGAGTCACTGGAAAATATGGTTATGTTTAAGAGGTTTCATGACACTCCAAGACAATTACTTAGAAAATACGCCAAGAGATATGTTTTTAAGATGAGTTTACCAATGGGGATAGAGGCTTTATGAATACCAGGTGTCCCAAAATCATGTATTATCGTTTGATTGCTTACATATCCATAACCAATGAACCAATTTTCAAAAACTTTGTTTTATTTGATTGCCTAAAGACAAGGCTAAATTGCGTTTAAAGATGTTGGTTGTGGTTTTACGACGATGTTTTCATGTCGAAAAGAAGATTGATAAACCTGCTCAGAGACGTAGGAACCGGGGGGGCACTGGGGGCACGTGCCCCCCCAAGATTTTGCAATAAACAAAGAAGTGCCCTTTTATTTTTCAGGAAGTGCCCCTTTAGCTCAATGAAAAAAGTGCCCTTGAAGTGTCGTGCCCCTCCAAGTTTGAGATGCTTCCTACGTCCCTGAACCTGCTCAAATTCCAGCCTTAGATGGCATGAGAAAGAAACGGCCTATCTTTCCAGTCAACATTTTAGATCTGATACAAAAGGATGAACTGGTATTTGTATTCTGACTATTCTCTGAATTCAGTATTAACTGAATTCGTATTCTATGAACGACATATAAATTCAGCCTTTTGTATCACATCTAAAATGTAGACTGGAAAAGTAAGCCGTTTCTTTTTCATGCCATCTAAGGCTTGAATTTGAAGGTTTATTGATCTTCTTTTCGAAATGAAAACATCTGAAAACATCAGCATAAAACCACAACCAACATCCTCGAATACGAATTAGCCTTTCAGCAATTGGATAAAATAAAGTTTTTGAAAATCGGTTCAGTGGCTATGGACATATAAACAATCAAACGATAATACATCATTTGGGACACACGGTTACAGTAAAAACCCGCGTATAAGAACCTAGTGGATTAAGAACCAACAGGCTGAAATTGCCTTAGTTTCAATTGTTTTATAAGAACCAATCCATTGTATTCATTGTTTAAGAACCCAGGCTGACTTGCAAAATGGTAGGTTCTTATACGCAGGTTTCTACTGTAGGTATCTTAGGTGAGTGAAAATATGTATCAGTCGTTAGAAAGGTCGTACTGGGAAAAGCTGGACTGTGGGTCAGAAAAATTCCAGATCAAGTGCTTTATGTAGCTTGTGTTCCAATCCATTATTGTTGCAAATATGGACTGGGAAACATAGTAGGCTTGAAGTGGATGCAACCAGATTTTAAGTTAATTTGATCTTTTCCCATGATGCTTCCTGGATTTTCCATAGAACCAAGAAGTTAAAGAAAAAGTTATCACAACGAACTACACAAAAAAGGCTATGTCTTCGATCTGTTTTCCATATGAGAGGATAGATGACTGTTTTCAGTTCGAGATTATACAAGCACATGCGAGTGGTTAGCGGTTAGTGGTTATTCGGTCGAAAGTTGCTTTGCTTCAAGATGATGAAAGTGTATGATGTTCATAGCCTAGTTTAAGGGATTTTGCTATACGATTTTTGAAAAAATTGAAATATTTTGACTCACCCTGTCCTGCTCGCTGTCCGGTAGGTGTATTTGACTGTTTGTTCCACAACTCTCAAATTCTAAGATATAAGAAAACTTTGTGAGGATCAATTTGCTGAATATTCTTGCCTTGTGGTAACAGAAAATGGCCAGATGAACAATAATCCAAGAACGGGAAGTGAGGCTATAATCTATGCATTTTTTAATTGAATGCATCTACCCGGTGAGTCAAAAAAGTTTACATGTTTGACGGGCTGTAGTATGAAAAGTATGTGGATGATCTTCAAAACTAAAATTTTAATCGATCAGTTAAAGGTTAACTTAGATAAGAAAATTTGTTTGGTAAAATCACTCATCTTTAAGACCCAAAAATTAGAAAATAAATTGTAAGGGGGTTGTATGGGAATCGAAAATTTCACATTCCATTCTGGCCCATGATTTATTTGGCATTGAAATTTAAATCAAATTAAATAGTCAGTTTTAGAAATAGAATTTTGATTTCAATAGCACGTAAATTATGGACCAGAATGGAAGGTGGAATTCTCGATTCCCATACAAAATCTTTACAGGCATTTTTCTAATTTTTGGGTCTTAAAGATGAGTGATTTTACCAAGCAAAATTTTCGTAGCTAAGCTAACCTTTGACTGATAGATTGAATGTTTAGTTTTGAATATCGGCCATATACTTTTTATTCCACAGCCCGTCAAACGTGTAAACTTTTTATAACTCATCCGGTACTTTTATGTGACTATTGCCTATTGCCTGTATACTGTGAATGCCTGTATTTACGGGACTTTTGATTGGCTAATTCCAAAAATAGGTAATTGTTCTTTTTCGAAGCTCACCTTATGATAAGGTATAAATATGTCAGGTGACATATTTACCTCGAAAAATCAACCGGGTGTCCCAAAACCCAAGTACTCCCGTTTGAAAAATCACCAAAATTTGATTACACGGCCGATCTTCAATATTCTTTTTTCGTTCAGTAGATCAAAGACCAAATTATTATCCATAGCATAGCTGATCTTGTAAATGGTTTAAAAATGAGCAAATTTAGCTCTTTTTATGTCTACCTGGTGATTGCCAAATCAATTCATTTGCACAGTGCAAAAAGCACTGATGATTGCCAAATCAATTCATTTGTGCATTTAAAACTTCTAGTATGGCCATAAATGACAGAAATAAATACGCACTATCATTGGAGACTTTATTGATGATAAGAAATCTGAACATTTGACTCTTAGGCAAGTTTGAGTATTTTGCTTAAAAACTATAGCTCAAAACAAGGTTTTTCAACGCGTAAATTTCTTACCTTTCTATATCAAAAGCAAACATTCTATCATCTGTGAATATTGTTGGGTCTTTGATAAAGCAATTCAAAAAGAAAACTTCATCAAAGGATTGATAATCAATGTTTGGTTGTTTTTTAAACAGGAGTACTTTTTTTGGGACACCCGGTATCTAAAAGATGATCAAATACTCAAATAAGAATGATTTTTCAATTTCAAAAGGAACTATTTTAGAGTCATAAGAGGATTACCGATCAAGCGGGGATCATGAAAACACTGTAGCAAGTTTTGTATTTCTCTAAAACTGAGAATCTCTTCACATCTTCAAACAAAATATGCGCTTGGCAGGCTGAGACTGTAAAAAATGCCACTGTTTTCCAAATTTGTGTCCCCTTGATTAAGGCGAAGATGTAGGTGAGTCTGCGCTATTTTAGCTTCATGCACTGTCATCGTAGAAGATCTAATCGACGCCACGAGCCCTTGTCATAATGCCCATGAGGTGCTGGTGGGGTTCTAGCCCCGTCCTCCAAACTGTTCAGGCTGCAAAAGCAGTGGATTAAAACACGATGCTAGCACCCCTTTCAAGGATTTTAGGTCCACTAAAAACTGAAAACAAACAGAGCAGAAATCAGTCAAATACACCTTGATACAAATTTTCTTCAAGAATTGTTTAATGAATGTATTCATAACATACTTTTCGTTAATTAAAGCTTCATCTAAATTTGCACATAGATCTGTCTCATCGCTTATAAAGTTACTTGCCACGGAACTCTTAAACTGCTGATACAGTATTTTCTCACGAAAAAGAAACCATATTTCAAATTTGATATACTGCTTGATAACAATAGAATTGTGTTATTCCTTTTCATCGTAAACAAAATGAGGTCGTCACAGATAAGTCAAAATGCCAAAATCTGTTCTTCATCACAGATAACCAATAACTGAGATCTCCTGAGAACTCCTTCTGTTGTTTGCATGGAAAATTTAGCTGGCAAAATAAAGTTGGGGCAATCTTGACCTGCTTGGCATTTAGCGTCCTTTAGCGACAACTGTCAATTGGCTATGTACCTAAAATCAAAGTTCATTCCCATTTTATAGGTTTCTAATATCGTGCAGATATATTTGTTTCTCTGTACCGCAAACTTTTATTAACTAAGTTGACATGTCATCCACACAATAACAATCAGTGTTAAACAATCTGATGAATAGCTAGCAAATTGCAGACTTGCAAAACAAGGGCATTTGTTGCTTTTGACTGACACCTCAATTCAAAGCGATTAGCGATTGTCGACAAAGGAAATTCTCTCAACCAGTAATTCAAAACAAACAAGGCCGCAAACGTTGCCCTGAAACCAGTGAGGCAAACTCTCGCCTTGTGCAAGCGAAAGGTGCGTTTTGAGAGAAATTATGTGCTTATAACGAAAGTAGGAGGGTAAATCTAACGGTCTACCTGGTGGATTTCATTTATTTGATTCAGGAGCTTTGTGGTAACTTTTTCATTTAAGCCTTAAATACGCGATAATTACAGTGCCTTCTGCTCGGCTTCTGAATCAAATAAACAAAATCCGCCAGGCAGATCTTTAGATTTACCCTTCTTCTTTCGTTATAAGGAGATAACTTCTCTTAAAAACCACTTTTAGCGTGCACAAGGCGAGAGTTTGCCCTCTGGTTTCGGCGCAACTTTTGCGGCCTTGTTTGTTTTGAATTACTGGTTGATAGAATTTCCTTTGTCTGCAGTCACTAATCGCTTTGAATTGAGGTGTTAATTAAGCAACTGAGGCTATTGTGTTACAAAATCTGTCCTTGTTGGATTGCAAACATTTTGAATTTTTTCCGACTCGCCTGGTTCATCGAGAACATGGTCCTGATCACAAACTACTCAATTCAGTTCCATTCAATGTTTTGGCAATTCTGAGCATTTAAAACCAGCAAAGCTTGAAATTTTGCATCTAATGTTGCATGCAAGGCATAATTGGTCACACTGCATTCTGGCTTTAAAGGTGCTAATCTAAATTCGAAATCACGAGAGAAAGAATCGCAGCTAGCTTAACCAACCCCTATTCATATTCAGTCCATTTCTCGCTGTCTTCCCTCACTAAACTCGGACTCTTCGACACGCCATGCTCGAGTTTCACATTCAGTTTAAAGCGGAAGTTAAAGAAACAAACCACCATTAGGCTGTATTTGTTTATGCTGTATGATACATTATTATAAATATTCATCATAATTTACAGTACGTACAAAGGGAACCGAATGTAGTTAATTGTAGATACCTATATATTAATTTATGTATCACTGATAATTATTCGATGTAAAGTAATATCAATGAACTAATGTAAGAAGCGAAACACAAACAAACATACATGCAATGAAGTCGTATTTCTTGCGCATTCTTTCACTAAAATTATGGCTAATATGCCAAAGATTTACATATTAAAACCGAGGTCCCCAAATAATGTATCGGCGTTTGCCGAGCCGTGAAATCATGAAACATGCATAAGTTTCAATTTAGTGTCGACAATCTTGAAGCAAAATGCTTCATAGGATGTAGAAATTATTCCACTAGAATCGGTCATATGGTTCAAGAATTTTGGAAAATATTACTTGGAAGTTATACTTGAAATCTTGAGGAAAGCTCAAAAATAGTCATATTCCGTCCTACTTTCCGGTTTCATAACATGAAAATTGCATCAGTTATCAACCCGTGAAACAAACTCAAAGTAACTAAGCAATCTATGGATATTGATATGTAAGAAGCACATGTTCATGACAAGGTTTTGCTCCTTGGAGGATCAGCAAGCTTATTTTTATGCTTTGAAGCTTAAACCTCAGGAAAAACGTTATCAAAGTTTCATTTCTCTTGGTGTAAGTACGTGCAAAATACTTCCAAATCAAAATAACACATAACTCTATATTGGTTAGACCGATCTGCGTGAAATAAATTTCTACATGGCTTTCAGTTACACAATGATCTTTTTATCATTCAAATCGATCCATAATTCATGATAGAACCGGGTGAGTCACGAAAAAGTTAACACCTTTGGCGGGCTGTGGAATAAAACATGCGCTGCTGGTATTCTAAACTGAAGGGTTAATCTATCAATCAAAGGCTAACTTAGATATGGAAATTCTCATCTTTTCGGCCAATAAATGAGGAATATACTGGGAACGAGAATTCCACATTCGACCCTGGTCCATGACTTACGTGCTATTGAAATTAATTTCTATTTCGAAAGTCCACAATTGCATTGAATTCAGATTTCAATGGCAGGTAAATCATGGACCAGAATCGAATGTGGAATTCTTGTTTCCATACAAACCCCTTAAAAGCATTTGCCTGATTTCTTGGTCTCAATGATCAGTGATTTTACCAAAAAAATTTTCACATATAAGTTGGCCTTTGACTGGTAGAATAACACTTTAGTTTTGACTATCAGTTGCGTACTTTTTATTCCACAGCCCACCGAACGTGTTAACCTTTTTTGACTCACCCGGTACATTTTGGCAAACGACGACACATAATTTTGGGACACTTTAGGGTATATTTTCGAATTTAGAACCATTCAACAAGACCTAAAAATCCTCGAACATAACCTCGTTTCCTGTAGCGGCCTGAGAAAGGAATCAGTGAAGAACCGCCTTCCAGCAAAATGCTTCTACCTACGTTTGCAGAGTTGATTTGAAACCCATGCTTCCCCTGTGCAGTAGGTTAAAGCTCATGCGCAGTTGCATTTTGGGGTTGAATCTCTGACGGGCGTATGCACTGTAACCCACTGAACGGGGGGAAAGTATCCTCGGACAGAGGGATCTCATCTCCCCAACAATGATTCGGAAGATTGTTATTCCAGTATTTTCGGACTTACGTAATAATGAAGAAATTGTTTTAGCAATCTACGTGCTTTTTTCGAAGACATCACACATCAACACTAAAGATTTTGGGGTTCCCTAAAAAAGAGGGTTTTCAGCTTAGCAGTTTTAAATTTTGCACGTAAACCTCTTGTTAATAATTTAGCAGATTTTGCAAACAGGGTAGCAAGGATTAAATTGAAGCCATTTTTGTCGCAATCAACTTCATTTCGAAATATTACGATCACAGCTACCCCAACAGAATTCTGCAATTTTAGGAAATGTTTTTGAATTCCTGGAGCTTAGACCAAGGTCATGAAACTTCGCAAACAAGAACATTGGAAAATAAGAACCTACAGACTGATTTTTTCCAATTGTAAACTGACCGGACCGGATAAATTTATCAAGAACAATGAAACTTAAAAGTGACAAAGAAAAAGATGCACAACCAATACCTCGAAACTCGTTGCATGAAAATAACTACCTGTACAAAAATACAAGGCTAAAATTGGCCATATACAGGCCAAGTTTTAGCCTCGTAGCGGGGATTATGACCTTGTTATGACCATGAACTAACCTTTGAGTACCTTTGACGGAAATTATAAGGCTGTCAGTAAGATTACAAGTTACAACCAGTCTAGCATAAGGTTTCCACAAGGGCAAGATTAACCTCGTGCTAGCCTAGCCCTAGGCTAAACTTATTAGCATTTTTCGAACTATTTACAAGGTTTACAGTAAGGCTTTTCTAG
This sequence comes from Aurelia aurita complex sp. Pacific, assembly GCA_004194395.1. Taxonomy (NCBI): domain Eukaryota; kingdom Metazoa; phylum Cnidaria; class Scyphozoa; order Semaeostomeae; family Ulmaridae; genus Aurelia; species Aurelia aurita complex sp. Pacific. Next base: position 343,332 of record REGL01000016.1, on the reverse strand, counting down.
GCTAGAACAAGGTTACAAGGTCATATCTACAAGGCTTGTACATGGTTATTACCTGGCCTTGTATTCTCGTACATGTAACACTATCAGCCTGGAATGAGTATTTTTGAAAATCTGATCACATTAGTTCACAGAGATTTACAACTTATCAAAAATGTGAAGGGATGAGCAAATGGTTTGATCAATTTGTGTAACATAATTTCTTTTGTCTGCAATAGATTTACCATTTCCTCCAGTATTTAGAATGCAGTCATGCCTCCCCAAACTTTAAAAATGGAAAGTTGTATAGCTTTGTGGTAATCGTGGTCATCAGGACCCTTGAGATAAGAGCCTCGCCCTGAATGCAGGAAGAGCACCATACATTCATAACATAGTCGGTCTTTTTTAAAAATGTATGTCCTTGTTTGCGGGGTTTTACTGTACTTAAATAAACCTGGACATTTTTTCGGGTTCTGATTCAATAGCTACAACTGTTTTTAATGTCAGACAATGGTCAATAATAGTTGGTCAGGACAGGCCAGTTTTTCAAAATAGTGAAAACATTTTCATAAATTTTAAAATTTCTCCCTTAAATTTTGTTACCCAAAAATCTTCTAAACTTACAACCGACGACAACAAAGTGTTTTTCAAGAACGCTCTTTTATTTTCTGTTAACTCATCTTATAAACCAGTCCAAAGCCCCGTGTCTACAGAGTTAGTAAACAAACCAAGGAAATAATTTCCGCTTCTAAACTACTAAGTTTAAAGTGGCATGCACCACATAATTTGCAGGCTCTCTTCTTCCTATACTTGCTTCACGATTTTCTGATTTTCAAGAAAACTGCTTTACGGGCTATGAAATTATCTGAAAGATCACAAAAACACCTTAGCAACATTAGTATCAGTCACATACGTCGGTCAGTGCAAAAGTTCAAACCCTTTAGGACTTGAAAAGCCTGATAAACCTCTGCTAATTACATTCTGCCAGTTAGTGGCCTTA
>REGL01000016.1:320878-336630 GCA_004194395.1 Aurelia aurita complex sp. Pacific | reverse complement strand
GGGGGGGGGGGGGTACTTGACTTAAATTTGTACGGGGGTGTGCCCACGAAAAAAATTTTTTTTACCCTGCTCCAGAATTTTTCGCTCAAAATGATAACCTGTTCTAGAAAAAATTGATGAAAAGTATACTCAAAAAATGAAATTTGACCGAAAAACGACCCAATCTAGCAGAATATTCCCCTCTGACTTGTTTTGACAACCTGCTCTAGAAAAATTGCCTCATTTTGATACCCTGTGCTAGAAAAAATTGGTGAAAACGATACCCTTAAAAACGGCACATCCCCGTCGGACAAATATACTAAGTACCCCCCCTCCCCGGGAATCAGACAGAATATGTCTGGTTAGTGGTTTTGTCATTCTTATTTAAACAAAAGTAGCATGAGGAGGCAACCATTCTTGAAATAACTTGTCTTTTTGTAACGTAAAAGGTTAGTGTCGTGACGTCAAATGTTTGCAAGATATGTATGACAACAATCCACCGTGATAAAGATATCTGGAGTGACATTGCGCTACATGGAATAAAATAATGAACTTGAATATTGTGTCAGGTACAGCTTTACGTCATCAAGAGTGATGACGCACCTCTAGCCTAAAGGGCATTGATTGACATTGAAAACATGAGACAAGAAAGAGATAGCCTGCAGAGGCCTATCTGACGGAACAAGATGACACATTCTGATTTGAGTCAAGAATGTTGGGAGGAAAACTGAAACTAAAATCAAACTCGTTTCAAATTTCTCTAAACTACAATTCTGGTCTCAAAACGGTTTCAATGTTGCATGACAGTATCCTTCAGACAAATTTTTAAAGCGAGAACAATTCTTTCATCTTTTCTCTATAAAGGTTTAGAAAATGTGCCTGTGCCCCTGACACCAAAAAATCCTTGGTAGTCATTACTTCTCTCTTAATGCTAACAGCCAAATCTATCAGTTTTGTTCATCGGAACACAGGTAACGGGGAAAAATTCGTATAAAAGTAACAAGTACCTCCATCTATACTTCAGTGTTTACCAAATTTGCTAATTTTGTCTAGATTCGTTTAGGCCAACCACGACAGTGTTTGTGATACAAGAGTTCCGGTTTCCACTCAAAATAAAAAAGAATAGCAAACGAATCTAGACAAAATTAGCAAATTTGGTAAACACTGAAGTATAGATGGAGGAACTTGTTACTTTTATACAAATTTTTCCCCGTTACCTGTGATCGGAACTGCAAATTCACCCAATATTGAAGTCGAATCTTATTCAGTTAGCCTTAATTGCCAACAGACAGACAGACAGACCGACAGAAACTTCTGCACAACGTGTTTTGGTTCTGCCATCACAAAGTTTAAGCAGAAAGGTATTTCATAATTGACAAATAATGCACATTTGTGAGAATTTTAAAAGAGCATGCAAGATCATGGGAACAAGGCTGATTCACACTGTTTGCCTCACCTTGCCTTACCTTGTGTTTCTTAGTATTCCACCTGAATACTCAAATAAAAGAAAATTCTCAGTCGAATGCGAGAGCCTCATCGCCGTCCATCATGGGATCATATGGGGGTTGTTACGTGCGAAAACACTAGCTTCGATAAGTTCGAAATTGAATTCGACAATTTGGTGGAAAATGCAGTTTAATTCAAACTTAACATGGACAAGAAGATTTATACAATGATTGTCATCGCTTGCCTCCTCCTCCGAATTCGATTGCGAAACTTACTGCACTCGCGAGATACAACGCAAACAGTGCCTTTGTATTCCACTGTGGAATGGTCTATTATCTTATAACAAAAGACATCGCTCTTTGATTGACGTTGCTTCAAAAGCTAGCCAATCAAATTTGTTGAAACTTAGCACTCTTGATATTTTGTAGCTGGTGGAAATCCTTTGAAACTTGGCAATTTTCGATTGAGCCAAATATGAAAAGGTATATATGATGGTCACGGCAAGTAGGAAAGTATTTAGTAACCATTTTATGTAAAGTTTGTCTCAAATTAGATATGAGATGAGATTTGCGATAGCGCAAAATTACGCAAGCAACATGAGCAACATCTTGTCTATTGCTATTCGCGGACATTTTTCACCTGACATCAAATTTGAGACAGAGGACAGAGTGTAGTGTTCTTTGCTTGGTTTTTCCCCTTTTATCTTGATGCTTGCTTTTGTTTATTCATATGTAGGTCGTCTTAGTTTTGTGTAGTGCTGCTCGGTAGTCATAGCATTTTGCACCTCGTGGCCTTGTAGTATCGTTTAAAGGGGCTCCGTCGTCAAAATGTAAACAAAACGATGATTTTTGCAGTTTTTTGAAAGGTGATATCACACAGGATTTTCGTATTTTTTTTTAATGAAAGTTGCTGTTTGGGCATTAATCATTGTACTTCACTTAGGAACAAAGCAAACATTCATATCTTCTACGATTGCTCGGATATAAGTGGATTTTTAACGGTCACTTTTTGGTGGCTTGGGTGAAGCCACCAAACAAACTGCAGAGAACAATGGATGGACAATGGATAATCCCCGACACGTGCGAGTTTACGGATTTTTTTACTGTTTGACGACGGAGCCCCTTCAAGTATTTTGTAAGTTGCGGTGAGTAGTAAATTTGTATTGTAAATTTTCATTAAATTGTAAACAAGAAGTAAAACGAATTCGGTTTGGACACGATGACTGCGATGGAGCGACAAAGGGTATCCACTGTTGAGGCGCAGATCCCTTCGATTCATTATGTTATCTCAAATCATTAATTATTGATAAGATCATGACCACAGGGGTTAAAGGTAAGCGGTTTAAAACACTTTGTCGCCTTGTATCATAAAAGCAAACCAAATATACTGAAACAAATAGATCAAATAGATTATGTTATTGAACGAGAAATGCTATTTTCGATGTGTTCAATTCATGCGAAGACGATAAACTGTAATCCAAGGCCTTAGACAAAAGATCACAAATGAAACGCTAAGGATCATGCGTAATCCAGCAACTCACAAAAAAGATTATGTTTAATCCATAATCTAACTCAGGAGTCTTTAAAAGGACGCAAGCTGAGCCTCATTAGATTATGTCTGCAAATTTTGCAAGTGAAATAAATGAGTCGTGATCAAATAACTAGCCTTCCACTCTGAGCAGAATGCTTTATCAAACCTTGGATTAATCAAGCATTGCACACATTGAAATCTAAATCTCTCTCAGACAGTTTTATATTTCTATGAATAGCACAAGATATTGCAAAAAACTGTGTACCCTTTGTTTGGCNGATTTATGGGACAGAAGTAAAAATGACAAATTGCTTCAAAATTCGAAAACTGGTGATAAGCATAAATAATAATGATACAATACAATAATACTACACATTCATGCTGGAGAAATTTGTTCAGTACAAGTACTCTGCTATCAATGTAAGGGTCCTGTAATAGCGAGCACTAAAAATTGTTTAGGACTGAAGACCTTGCTTTGATTGACGTTAGTTTAGAGTCAGCCAATCAAATCACCACACGCCAAATTTTGCACCCAAAGGAATTTCAGCGTCACAACATTTCTATTTCCCATGAAATGAAGTGTGCAGAGCTTTCTTCACAGTATCTAAATGACCAAAATAGATTCATTCATGCTGCTATTGATTTTGCATTGTTCTTAGTTAGTCGTGTTCGTGATGTTTACAGAAACGCTGGGGCAAACAAACATAGTTGTTTATGCAAACAAAACCAAACAATAAAGCAATCAAATGCAAGCATCTCCAATAAACTTTCACCAAAGAATCATTCAAATAATTTTCAATCCTATGCAGGGCTCCTAGAAATTTTGACAAAAAATTAACGTTTTCCAATTGAGTAGTAAAGTGCAGTAAATCGATTTTAAAGGGAGCATGCAATACATCCCCGTCTAAGTGCCCCGGTACATTCTACCCCGGTGAAAAATTTTTAGCAAAATAGGTCCCCGGCCAAGACGTGAATCTCCCCGGTGTAAAATGCTTCACAATTGAAACCTCGGCTGCAAATTGGCGAGCCCCGGGAAGGATTTTTAGAAAATATTTCATCGTAGAAACAGTACCCCGCCAATAATTAAGCCGTCCTCGTTGCATAATTGGAACCCCCCGGTGAAAATTTGACCATATATTTCGGTCACCAGGACCCCGGTGAATATCTGACCTCTCACCGGGGCACTTAGACGGGGGTGTTGCAATAGTATGTAGATTAGTTTGTAGATTTAGCTTGTAGTTATATTCGTAAATTTAGCTTGTAGAGACCATGTACCTTCGTGTATAGTGTCATTGATTTAAAAAAAGAGTATGTAATAGGCTTCTCTATGAACAGAACAAAGAAACACTCGGACACAGCATTGTTCCTTTGGCTTGGCTATCAATTGTCGACAGCACGTGTGGGACATTGATTTAAATACACTATTTTTAGATTTTGTTTGCCTTTTGCAAATGCAAGCTCATAATTTTGCACAAACACTTTAACAGAATTTGTTCTGAAACCTTATAAATAATTTTTACTCTGATTGAGTGCTGTAAAGTGATAACAACAGAAATAGGATTCTTCCTAATAAATGGAAAGCTACCACAGGGAGTTGTTTATGAAAAATCTTTCACAAGCAAGATTCTTGATGATTTTTTATCGGATGCAGCGTATTGTTGATTAACGCAGTATGAGCACTGAACGACAGGTGAACTCAAACAGATCTTGAATTGAAGATAGAAAGAAAACAAAGCAATCGCTTTATGAATGAATGAGTAAGGCAAACACCTTATGGTATCTGCTTTGATCAAAACGTTCTAATAAATTAGCCTATGATAACATTTCAAAGATTTCTCCACCTATCTTGTCAATAAGGTTCTTAGGCAATTATCAGTTCTAAGATATAAGGCTTGTTGGACTGCCCTAGGTTGTTCTAGGTTGCACAGATGGCTAGATCAGGTCTTGCAAATCATACAATTTAACTTAAAAATCTTCAGAAGTCGCTCTGTAACTTGTTTAATTTTGCAGTGATCTCGATATATATGCAGCATAGGGCTAAAATCTTTCAAATCTTTAAAAAGATGGGTGTAAAATTTTATTACATTTTTCTTTGAATTGGAAGCATGAAAGAAACTTAGGGCATTTTGCTGTAAATCTGCCATGGCAATTTATTGATATCTTGATTAATTTCAAAATGGTGGCTTTTTGATTATTTTTGCAAAAATTCATGGAAAATTTTGAAATATTTGAATCATCGTAAATCGTAAACCAATAGAGGAAAAATGATATAACCTTCAAGAAAACCATAGTTTATAAAGGTCTACAATATGGAGGCAAGCAGAAATCTGTAGCTTTTCTGGCTTCGGATTTAGAAATTTGATGACGTCATAGCCTCAAATTTAATAAATGCCGCCATTTTGAAACGAACCAAGATATCGATAAATTGCCATGGCAGATTTACAGCAAAACACCCTAAGTTCCTTCCAAGCAATTCATTTCAAAGAAACCTGTGACAGAATTTTACACCGACCTTTTTAAAGATTTGAGCCCTATGTTTTGTTTTCCAGATAGCCCCAGATAACGCAAAAAGAAATCGATTCACCAGCGCATAACACGCGACTCATAAAAATGCAGTTATTATTATTTCAGTTTGGAAAAATGATCAAAATTTGAAGTTACATTTTGCAGAAGACGTTACTACATATCTTTTGAGACAGGCAATCTGGTAGAGTTTTTTAAGTGAAAAGCTTTTGCTGGGACACATATTATTTTCATATTAAATTTCTGTTAAGATCTATACGAAAATCAAATTTTGACGACCTTCGCCGACTCACCGTGTAAATGATACGAAAAGCATCTTGTACGTGGTGGTAAGAAATAGGCCTAAGTTGCTATCAAACTAAACGTATGTCTATCTTATTAGGCCCATTGAAAAGATCGATAGCTTATGATTCGTTTGAATTCTTTATTGGCTCAATATCTTGATCTCCCTGTTTCACATACTTTAGATTCACATGCATTTCAAAAGCACGTGACTCCGTGAATATTCAGCGGATTTGCAAGATTCGGGTGCCTAACCCAAGGACGCCTACCTTGTAGGAACTGTATTTATTCCCAGTAATACAGAGTAATTGGTGTCCTGTGACCCAGAACACAGAGTATCCCAGTACAATACCGTGACCCAGTACACAGCGTCAGTCCTGTCAAGGTCAAGATGACGTATGAATAACTTTGAGGTTTCAAATTCCGGTGTTGATGTAATACGATATCAACTGTTATACGAGTTGGCCACAGGGAGCCAGAAAGCGTGATTTTGATTGGTCAACACTAACAGACGTTAGGATTAACAGGACTGGGTCACAGGACACCTATTACTCTGTGTACTAGGTCACTCTGTGTACTGGGTCACGGGTACAGTACTGGGAATAAACACACTTCCTACAAGGTAGGCGCCCTTGTCTAAGCTTGATCAAAGATTTTAAGGACAGGGTTATGCTACTGCGGAGCCCTTTCATCTTATCATTTTTTTCAAATATTGAATCAAACGTCGAGCGATCTTTTTAGACACCCTATAAAGGTGGCATGGTTTGGAACCATCTAAGAAAACTAGTGCCATCTTTCTCAAATTGAAAACAATGATCATGAAAAAAAAACTTAAAAATTGCAAAGCTAGCAATTTTCTCTCGATTCTGTATGCATCGTATATTTTGTCACTCTAAAAGNTCCCAGTACAATACCGTGACCCAGTACACAGCGTCAGTCCTGTCAAGGTCAAGATGACGTATGAATAACTTTGAGGTTTCAAATTCCGGTGTTGATGTAATACGATATCAACTGTTATACGAGTTGGCCACAGGGAGCCAGAAAGCGTGATTTTGATTGGTCAACACTAACAGACGTTAGGATTAACAGGACTGGGTCACAGGACACCTATTACTCTGTGTACTAGGTCACTCTGTGTACTGGGTCACGGGTACAGTACTGGGAATAAACACACTTCCTACAAGGTAGGCACCCTTGTCTAAACTTGATCAAAGATCTTAAGGACAGGGTTATGCTACTACGGAGCCCGTTCATCTTATCATTTTTTCAAATATTTAATCAAACGTCGAGCGATCTTTTTAGACACCCTATAAAGGTGGCATGGTTTGGAACCATCTGAGAAAAACTAGTGCCATCTTTCTCAAATTAAAAACAATGATCATGAAAAAAAATTTAAGCGTTGCAAAGCTAGCAATTTTCTCTCGATTCTGCATGCATCGTAAATTTTGTCACTCTGAAAGTTGTATTATAAATCATAGTTTCAATTTATTCTAATAATCTCTTATGTAAGCTGGAACCAGTCCTTCCGACTGACGGGGTCACAATGCTAAAGGAATATTAAAATAAGATACAATCAAATTTAAGCCTTCATGGCAAAATATTATTCACCCTGGCACTGATGTCAGGCTTTTTCCGCCTATGGAATCTCTATATTAGAATCTCTATATTGGCTTTCGGTCTGAGAGGAATGCTTTGGGCAAACATTCGGCGGGAAAAATTAGAGACAAGATAAACAGAGCGAGGCAAATTTGGTTAACATTGACGATGAAAAGAATATTTCAATGATTCATGTAACAACAATGGATACAGCAAAACAGAAACGAATATTTCATCATATCTTCACCGTTTTCAAGTGTCAATATCTTTCAATCACATTTAAGGATGCCTCCATAGTCACTAGAATACTGTATTCTAGTGACTATGACGCCTCATTTTCTCTGAAAACAAGTTTTATCTAGCAGCGCCTCACTGATCTTGTTCCCAAATTGTAACTATCAATTCGAGTAGGAATTTTCGTATGCAAAATGTTCAGATATTTTCGACCAATAAGATCCTTCACAAAGACAGAAGTAACTCTCAGCATTTCAAAGAATTTGACGCTTGGTTATGATTTTGTGTGAAGGTTTTTCCTTACCATTTACTACAGATACTTTTCATGTAAAGAATGTCCCAACAAAATTGTGCCCCGTTTGCCGTTTGCCTAAAGATTGTGACAAGACGGCAAAAGATTCTCGTCAAACTCTTAAATGATGTTGCTCTTCAGATGTTCAAATAAAGTTTGCTGTCATCCCCGTAAAAATCGGTTGAAAAATGATGGAGCTATGACCTTAAGAAGACCAAATTTGCCTGATGACTGAAACCAGCGGTCGGCCATTTTGCCTTACTATTTTGAAGCGATAAATAGCTTTCACGTGAGGTAAGGAATATTTTCAAAAATATACAAGCTTCACCCTGTTGTCATTACGAACCAACAAAAATTCTAAACTGAGTAATGAACAAGTTACACTTAAAATGCTGTGCATACATTCTCCTCTTTGCAATAAATGCTCAGAGAGTAGCGGTCGTAATCTTCGCTCTACCGAAACAAACAATATGCAGATACCTCTTCTAAGAACATACACAGGTCAACAGCATTTTCTTATCGAGGAGCAAAATTATGGAATGAGCTGAACACGGAAACTAAATTGGCGCCGTCCCTAGCTACCTTTAAAAGATCCATATGAGAGGTAAATTTTATTTCTATATTTACTTTAGTTATACTCGAAACCATGTATTATATTAAGCTATATCTAGGTATTGTACATATTTTAATTTTCTTTAGTTTAGGCTTTCCTGTTTTTGCATAGGTCAATTTGTAAAACAGTTACGTAACTGAAATTAGTCACCTGTATAAAAATTTAAAAATGAAATGAAATGAAAATGAAATGCAAGTGCTTATATTTTACTTTGTCTGACATTCATAACTCATAACTCTGACTGAGAACTCCATTTTTAAACCAGGTATAAATTATCATTCCTTCACTACATGATATTTGCAACATTGCTAAGTTTCACAATATCACAGCCCGTTAGCTCCGTTAACAACCGGCTTCCTAGGACTAAGATCTAAATGCTGTTATATAAAAAAACTGCAATTATTTATCATAACAGTTTATTCGAAAGCAACCTTTCACAACAGTGCTACAAAGCTTCACAACGTTATGTGCGATAAGAAATTGTGAATCGCTTGGAGTTTTTGAAATGGAATGAAACTCACTAAATCTTCTAGCTGTCTCGAACTCGCTAAGCCGAACAATAGACCGAGCAATAGACCTTTTAGCTGTTCTAAAAAGAATCAGAATCAAACGATCGAATGTGCACAATAGTAATAGATGCTTTAACACCACTCGATCGACCTCGCGTATAGAACTGTATACAAATAACGCTCGATCCAGGCTCTTTTGTAGAATAGCTAAAAGGTAGACATATTACCTGGAGTCTCTCGTTTCCCTGTGCTCTTTGACTTGATGATGGCGCTTCGGTCAACAGAGAGACTCATTCCCCTACGCTTGTAGAAACGGAATATCTCCGTATTCTACTAATAGACGTTTTCGCTGTTCTACATAAGGTTCGATTATGTGGCGCGTTGGAGCTTCTATCACTATTGTATATTGTTGGGGAGATGAGATCGCTTTGTCTGAGGAAACTTACGTGTCCCCCCGTGCAGTGGGTCAAAGCGCATGCACCCGTCAGAGCTTCAACACCAAAACACTACTGCGCATGAGCTTTAACCTACTGCACGGGGGGAAGCATGGGTTTCCTCGGGTGAAGCGTATCTCGTCTCCCCAAAAATATACATTTGAACATTCTACAAATGTATCAAGCTATCGTTCGATTCGAATTCTTTTCTCGAATCTTAGCCAAAAGATCTATTGGGCCTAAATCACCTGCTATTTTTTTCTCAAAACCGCTGATCTTAAAACGCCACAAAAACGGTTTTCCAGAACGGCTGTACCATAAAATTTGCTATCAGAACTTCGATAAAAGTTCATTCTAGCTATCAATGCAAAAAGCGCCTTCCTCTGAGCCATACTCTAATCAGCACATGACTTTGCGACAAAAACTTGTCGCAGATTGACATTTTCGTCCGGTTTTACAGCTCTATGGTTATAAGGCCCTCAGTGGAGCGACAACAACAACAACAATTCAACTCAATACGATGAGCGTAACTAGAGGGTCCTTATGTAGTGAGGTTAGCTAAAAGGTCCATTAAGTAGTTCTCCTCAATCGATATAACAACGACTAGGGTAACAATAATCTCCCAAACTCGCTAACTCGTAAGCACGTACAGCTGAACCTCATTCATTGAAACTCAGTCATCTCAAACTTCTATTTGTCTCGAATTCGCTAAATCGAACAATTAAGTAGTTCTCGTTAATCGGTATAACAACGACCAGAGTAGCAGTTATCTCGCAACCACGCAATCCTTTTAGGATTTGAGGCACCGCGGTTTAATGGTATGGAGGGAAACCTAACCTTCAACTGATATCAGCGAGCCAAGCTATATAGCTCTGAAGTTAGCTCATCATGCATGGTAAAGAGTCGCTTGCTAAAGTCGGGGTCCAGTAACTGTAAATTCCAACTGAAAAGTGAGAATTTGGAGGTAACAAAAGACGAACGTTCATGCTCAACTAGAATCAACTTGTCAAAATATCCATCTCACGTATAATTATTTCTTTTATCGTAATTTTGCAGTCAATTTTGCGCGCAAATTAGCGTAATTTAGCAGTCAATCTTTGCAAGCAAATGTATGTATGCATACTCTATGTAGAAAGTACCTTATTATCAGGCATAAACGATACATGAAATCAACGAAAATCTTGATAGCTCGCGTTAATACGCGCCAATGGGCCCTGGGGATATGTGGCGCTATAAAAATGCCTGTATCATCTTATTATCATTAAGCTTTCAAAATTTGTTCAGCCAAAAGCAGAGCATGAAAACCCACCTGACCATGCGACCGGGCGGTCGCAAGAAAATTTTATTTCATGTATCGCTCCGTTTCTCATTTGTCAAAATAAGGAAAAAACATACATACCATATCAAGGAAAAGCTACCTACATGAATTTTATTGCAAGTAAAATGCGTATTCATATTGTATACAACAAATACAAGATCAGCAAGCGATGGATTTCTCTCGTGCTTCTTAGAAATCATAAATGGTTTGTTTTTATGGGGTCCCAGTACAAATTGTGCAATTTCGACACTGTATTGCGCAGCTATTTTAGAATCCTGACCTCTTTATATTAAAGAAAGCTTGATAGTTTCACTTTTTTCTTCATTGCAGGAAATTTAAGCATGATCTTTTGTCCGGTCGCAGGAAGGAAAATATTTTATCATGCCCTGATTTTAAGTGATTTCCTTCTAACTCGTATTAAGAAATGTACCTACCTTTCTAGCATCTTTTTTCCTATGACAAGGCAATTCAGTTGCTAAAAGACTTCGAAAGCACACCTCTTACTGGTTTGAACAGCATATCTAGCAATAGCAATTAGCACTTCAACATTTAGCAATTCAGTTGCTAAAACACTTCGAAAGCACACCTCTTGGTGGTCTGAACAGCACATTTACATTTGAATNCGGGAAGTCTGAATTGAAGAAGAATCAGCCAATCCCATCAAGTTATTTCAAGTCTTGCATCATGATTGGTCCAGGAACAAATTTGTTGCTGGCGAGAATTTTTTGCCGTTTTGAGAAGAGTTAGCCCATAAGACCCTCAACTGGAGCGACAACAACAACATTAATTCACTTCAATTAGATGAGCGTAAGTTGAGGGTCCTTATGTAGTGAGGCTACTTCTGGGCCTGAAATGTTTTGACAAAATCTGTGTCGTAAGTTTTTACGGTGAAAACGTCTTGACTTTTCTCTTACAGCATGCTACATTTGAAATCGGCCATACGTTCTAAAATATCAATTAAATGAAATCTAAACTGCATACGATTAGAAAGAAGGAAGATTGTACTTTTAGACGGGATACACTACATCTACTCAAATCTGATCATATTTTTTAAGATTTTCGATTCTAGTTCGGTTGCTTTTTTTAACACCCGGTATAATTCTGAAGTTAGCTCATCATGTATCGTAAAGAGTCACTTGCTAAAGTCGGGGTCCAGTAACTGTAAATTCCAACTGAAAAGTGGGAATTTGGAGGTAACAAAAGACGAACATTCATGCTCAACTAGAATCAACTTGTAAAAATATCTACCTCACGTATAATTATTTCTTTTATTATAATTTTGCAGTCAATTTTGCGCACAAATTAGCGTAATTTGGCAGTCAATCCTTGCAAGCAAACGTATGTATGCATACTCGATGTAGAAAGTACCTTATTATCAGGCATAAACGATACACGAAATTAACGGAGTTCGCGTTAATACGCGCCTATGGGCCATGGGGATATGTGGCGCTATAAAAATGCCTATATTATTATCTTACTATCATTAAGCTTTCAAAATTTGTTCAGCCTAAAGCAGAGCATGAAAACCCACCTGAGCATGCGACCGGGCGGTCGAAAGAAAATTTTATTTCATAATTTCCTGCACGAAATTTGTCAAAATAAGTCCAATGTTGTGTATCGCTCCGTTTCTCATTTCTCAAAATAAGGAAAAAACATACCAAATTAAGAAACAGTTCAAAAAAATCTTCTTGTTGCGTATAGTGCAATTGTACAATGATAAACAAGTAAATAAAGTAAATATAGGCACTTTGATGCGAATTGAAATGAGCACGACGTTTCGAGCATAGCCCGTTATCAAGCCCGTTAAAAGTTACCTGCCTTAAATTTTATTTGCAAGTAAAATGCGTATTCATATTGTATACAACAAATACAAGATCAGCAACCGATGGATTACTCTCGTGCTTCTTAGAAATCATAAATGGTTTGTTTTTATGGGGTCCAGCTCGATCACTCTAAACTTCACACAAATTGTGCAATTTTGACACAGTCTTGCGCAGCTATCTTAGGATCCTGACCTCTTTTAGCCTGCGTGCAGACTTTACTATTGTGGAGGAGTTAGAGGCGAAAAGGGAACCTTTCCCTTTTCGCCTCTAACTCCTCCACAATAGTAAAGTCTGCACGCAGGCTAGACCTCTTTTGATTAAAGAAGGCTTGATAGTTTCACTTTTCTCTTCATTGCAGGAAATTTAAGCATGATCTTTTGTCCGGTCGCAGGAAGGAAAATATTTTATCATGCCCTGATTTTAAGTGGTTTCCTTCTAACTCGTGTTAAGAAATGTACCTACCTTTCTAGCAGCTTTTTTCCTATGACAAGGCAATTCAGTTGCTAAAAGACTTCGAAAGCACACCTCTTACTGGTTTGAACAGCATATCTAGCAATAGCAATTAGCACTTCAACATTTAGCAATTCAGTTGCTGAAACACTTCGAAAGCACACCTCTTGGTGGTCTGAACAGCNGATGCACAATTGAGTGAAACAGTGATCAGCTTCAGACACATTTTAATTTAGACATCGCTGTCTGAGGTAAAAGAGAATATTCAAGTCTATTATTGGTACTGTATCGTATCATGGTGTACTTGAATGGCCCTCTAATTAATTTAGGCTAGTTTTACTTTCATTATGTCCCATGAAAAGCCCTCTAATCTATCGATGATTTAGTTAGACGAAACCGCATGTAGCCGTTGACTCTTTCTCCACGCTTAATTCTGTTAAGACAGGAAAGAAACAAAGAAGGCAAAAGAGCTTTAAACTGCCGCGGTTGTAACACGTTGTGACCCTACCTTTCTAGCAGCTTTTTTCCTATGACAAGGCAATTCAGTTGCTAAAAGACTTCGAAAGCACACCTCTTACTGGTTTGAACAGCATATCTAGCAATAGCAATTAGCACTTCAACATTTAGCAATTCAGTTGCTGAAACACTTCGAAAGCACACCTCTTGGTGGTCTGAACAGCACATCTACATTTGAATTTGAGTCAACCAGTAAATATGATGATAAACAAAATTTTACTCACCGATTAAATTCAATCAATCCACACGCTTGCTCACAAACATCTGTAATGAACACTTGGAATCCTGCAACCAAACAAATTTTATTAGAACCTCCACTAAAACGGGCTTTATTTATAAAACGAATAACAAGTTTAAGTGTGACTTGCTTTAGAATTCCTTTACAAAATCACTTTCCGATGGTCAATATCGTCTTTGCGTCCAATCGTCGAAATCATCTTACAAGCAAATAAAATCTCCTCACCACAATATCACATGTAAACTTCACTAAAATGTAATGGCCTGATTTAGTTGGTAGAAAGCAATATTTGCGCTGATAAATTGTCTCTACTTCAGGACTGAGTTTGATCCGTGGATTCTGTGGGTTTCCGGGGGAGGGGGTAGGCTAGTTGTCTTGATTTGGCAAATATCAACAATGCTGTCCATGAATCAGTGCAGGAGTGTCGTAATTGTTGGGGAGACGAGATGCGCTTCACCCGAGGAAACCAATGCTTCCCCCCGTGCAGTAGGTTAAAGCTCATGCGCAGTAGTGTTTTGGGTTGAAGCTCTGACGGGCGCATGCGCTTTGACCCACTGCACGGGGGGACACGTAAGTTTCCTCGGACAAAGCGATCTCATCTCGCCAACAAGTAATAGATTTCTACGAAGGCGCATTCATGATTGATCATAGTCATTCATAACAGGAATTAGTATCACACTGCGCAGCATAAATTGGTTGCATTGAGTGTATTGAATAGTGGGGAGGATGTCGTGTGAATGGGCCGGAGTAAGATATAAGGTATGCAAATGACATTAAAGTTGAATCTCGGCATAACAAACTCTGAAGCGAACCTGACAAAATTCGTAAAATGGAGAGTTCGTTAAACCAACGAAATATTTGAAGATATCAAATTCAGGGTGTATTTGATTGGTAATTCCAAACCTACCAAATTCTAGAAAAAGTAGACTTCGCAGAGACGGAAAATATTTCCCAGTTAAAAATACAAAACTCTTTGAAACAGGAGGTTTCGGTTTCAGCACTATGGTTTCAGCGTGTCGGTTTGCTGATTAAAACATAGATGATTAAAACGATAATTTCTCTAAAGTCTGCCAAAACTTCTACCTTTGGAATAGAAAGCTCAGAAGGCCTTCAAGACCCATGGAGCCAACCGTATTCAATCAAACACGCCCTTAGTTCGCTATACCACTGACCGTGAAGCTCGTTATATCAGAGGTCTAATACACGTATTTTTTCATAAGAAGCTAAGAATTTGGCCCAGTACTGAAAGTTTCTTAAAATTATCAGATTTTGAGTACTCAGAGTTTCTTACGAGTTTCTTAGAGGTGCCATGACAATCTTCATGTTCACTACCTGTGCCCTCGTGAACATGTTTAGACAATACTCAAGTACCTTACGATACAGGAAGCAAGTGCAAGTAAAGTAAAACTCTGTCAAGAATGTCCTTAACCAAAATGAATAGTTTCTTAACTTATACTTTCCCAGTACTGGAGTTTCTTACTTTTTTGGCGATCTGAGAGTTGAGTTTCTTATGAGCAGTTTCTTATAAAGATCAAATGAGATGTCATGTGAGATTTACGATAACGCAAAATTACTTATGCAGAACCCAACAGAACGTTTCAATTGTTGCTATTCGCGGGCATCTAATTTGAGACAAGCAGTCACGAAGAAAGATAACCTCTGTGCAGAATGATATGCATGAAGATGGTTTGGTTCAGTGTGATCTCGTGCCTTCCCCCTCTCAATGGCGCCATTGTTTGCTGGGATTCTGCAACTTTCTGTAGCTGTGTAGGAGGGGGATCCTTCTACCTTCGGTGATACTGCGAATGCTAGCCTCTGTGCAGGCCGCCGCGCCGGTTGCATCATCCTCTAAAGTTGACTTATTTGCATAATGAGTACTATCAATAAGGCTAATGATTAGTTCGTTCTGGAAAACGATTGTTTTGACATAATTGAGCTGCTAATGAAGTCAAGAACGTGCCAATTCTGG
>REGL01000016.1:282462-298204 GCA_004194395.1 Aurelia aurita complex sp. Pacific | reverse complement strand
CGCCCTTGTATCTGCGTCATACGGTATGGATGATTTTGCTTGGTAGATCTTTCTCGAAACGCTTGAAAAGGGGCTACGACGAACAATATTCAATCTGTCAGCAAACAGCGACAAGTAGGACCATCCTCTGGAGAGAAAAATCAAGGTACACTATTTATAAATTGGCTAAAATTATATTGGCGCAGCAAACTGCCGCTCATGGAGAATAAATCATGACAATTTCATCACCTCAGGGCACAAAACGGGAAGAAATCCGAGCGAAAATTCGTGTAATTTCACAAGCAGTTTCAATTCAAAACAGCTTCAAACAAAACTCATTCACAATTTCACAACGCCATGAAGACCCGGGGGGGGGGGGTACTTGGCCTACGAAAATGCTGCGGGGAGGTACCGCTGGAAAATGTGAACAAGCACCCTGTCCCAGAGTAAAATTCCCGAAAATATTATAGAAAATATGGACCCTGTCATGGAGCTGAGCATACGAAAGTGATACCCTGTCCTGGAGTAGAAACCCTGAAAATGACACCTTGTTCAGCAGCACGTCCCCGTGCGGAAAAATATATGAATGCCCCCCCCTCCCGGGCATGGAGAATGTAAATCTTCATTGTTTTTTCATTTTAAATTAGTTATTCACAACATCCCTTCAGCCATCAAAACTACAAAAAAATATACAGTTCTACTAATTGACATGATCTATAAACAAAAATAAAAAATTGAAGGCTGATCGTTGCTGTTCTTCCAGGGAGTCGTGTTTTAAATAGCTTTCAGCTCATCAACTGTATTTATAGTTGCTTTTTCAATCGGCATAAGGTAGGAAGCTCCCTGATACTTATAGCGATTTCAATGAATAGGCAAAACCTTTTTTGGTATACTCCAGATTGTACCTTGGCATCTGAAGATCTCTGCAGAATCGCGTGCTCTGGAGTATAGTGATCTTTGTTGAAATTTGTTCCAGAGATTTTCTGGGCTGAGTCTGTTCATTATCTTAGGCTAGGGTCAAACGTCGCATTTTGGTCGCGCCGAATTAAATTGATTTAGATTCGACACGAGAGGAACTCTGGAGCGGCTTTGGGTCAGACGTCGAATTTAATTGACATCAAACGCTCTCGCGTCGCATTAGGGACAGTGCAAAATTTATTATATTACATGGCCGGTGGAGACCAAATTTCTTGCAAAAAATCTGCTCGCTCTGTATGAAATTATTGTAAAAAGCCAACTGCCCCGTCACCCTTTCCTTAGAAAATGTATCTGCCCGTATTCATGAGCAACAGATGTTGTATGGTACCACTGATGAATTAGCCAAAGACCATAGCAAAATCAATTCTTGCCCTTACGAGTCTTTGTCAACGAAAAAATCGACTTTGAAGATGATAAAAGTTACTGCCCGTTCTTATTTGCTTTGTAAAAAGTGTTGACCCAGTTCTGTGCAAGCTAGAAAAAAGTAGTTACCCTGTTACGTTTTGCACCGGCCATGTTATAAAATAAACTGTGCACTGTCCTTTATGCGACTGAACCAGTCGAATCTTATAATTTAGGTCGACCCAAATTAAAATTGCCGTACTCCATTTAGTCAAACGTTGCATTTTGATCGCGCCAAATATTTCAATTCAATTTCAATACTTTATACTTCAAAATACTAGAGTGAACTATAACAGCAACGAAACGACTAATCTAGTAACAGAAATACAGCAATAAACTAAATAGAAAATATACAACTATCTAATTCGGCGCGGCCAAAATGCGACGTATGACCCGGGCCTGATAGGCCATTACTGCTTGATCAAACAAGATCTTAATCGACGTTCATCGAACGTGATAAAGTGATGGATAAATAATGATAATATATATCCAGTACATCTCAACAACGCTGAAACTCTTTCTGACTAAGACTAACACGACGGAGAAGCTGAATAAAGGTACTCAGCAGTTTAGAAATCATAGACAACTTACAGTATACAAAATAGCGAAAATAGTAAAATTGAGGAGATATTCAAATGACGTACTCACCACATACGTTGGTCCATAAAGCTAATGAAATGAACGAAATAAGTAAATAACATAACATCCAAAAGGAAGCTGCTGCTATTTCTGAGGAAAATTTGACTGCACTTTCTGCGTCCCTTTCCCTGAGTGCGAAATGGTCTCTTGAGAATATCAAGATGCAACTCAATGACAAAACAAGACAAGCAAATATAAGCAACTCTGCTTTCAATAACGAACTTGCAATGACAGCAATAAGACAAATAACCGTTTTCTGAAAGGTTTGTTGGAGGAATCGGTCTACTTTTCTCGGTTCATTTTCCAAAGCACGGATTGTTTTAACACGATGTGATAGCAAGATAAAACAGAATAAGTAGAAGGTGCCTCAATGATAAGTGAAATGGCAGCTATAACCGCTTCTGAACGTTGTGGAGGAATTAACTCCACGTTCTCTGATCACAAAATCGTCAATTACGATGATAACAAAACAACAGGATGAGCAGAGAAATGCATTTGGATCAATAACGAAGTCGCAACGACATCAAATAGGTACCACTTTTCTGAACGTTTTCTAGGTAAAAAACAGCCACGCTTTCTCGATCCCATTCGGTCAACATGAAATGGTCAATTACGAAATAAACTGGATAAGCAGATGCTTACCTCTGTGATCAATAAAAATCTCACAATGGCCACAACGACTGAATGAAACTCTATGTCTGCTTGGCTGCTCTTTTCTAAAGGCCTTCTTGGACGAATTGCCTCGGCTTTCTCGGTCACTTTACCACAAAAATTCCTATTTACAATGATAACAAGGTAAAATAGTTTACGCAGATAAGTAGTATGTACCTCTGGGATCAACAACAAACTTACAATGAAAGCAATGCATTAAATCCCCTGCTCTTTTCTGAACGTTTTATTGGATGAATCGGTCCTGCTTTCTTTATCTTCCTCTGTCACCAAATTTTGTATTACAACGATAACAAGATGAAGCAGGATAAGGAGATGCGTACCACTTTGACCAATAACAACTCGCAATGACAACAACAACTGCATGAAATTCTACTTCTATTAGGGCGTTGTTTCTGAACGATTTTCCCGGCCCTTTCTCCACCCCTTTTCCTAACTCGCGATGACAACAACAACTGAATGAAATTCTACTTCTGCTAGGGCATTGTTTCTGAATGATTTTCTCGCCACTTTCTCCACCCCCCCCCCCTTCCTAACTGCGTAGTGGTCTCTTACGAATATTAAGGTGTACCATCATGAGATAAACATGATAAGCAGATAGGTAACTCTGTGATCAACAGCGAACTCACAATGACGGTAGGAAACGTTTCTGAACGCTTTCATGGACGAATCAGCCCTGACTTGTCCGTCCCTTTCCTGGTCTCACCAAATTGTCCTTTACGATAATAACGAAGTAAAACTACATAAGCAGATAGTTACCTCTGTGCTCAATAACAAACTCGCAATGAAGGCAACAACTGAATAAGATTCTCCTTCTATTTGCCCGAAAGCTTTCATGGACGAATCGGCCCTGCCCTCTCCGTCCCTCTCCTGGTGACCAAATTGTGTATTGCGATAATAACAAAATAAAACAAAAAAGCAGATAGTTACCTCTGTGCTCAATAACAAACTCGCAATGAAAGCAACAACTGAATGAAACTCTCCTTCTATTTGCCTGAACGCTGTCATGGACGAATCAGCCGCAACTTCTCCATCTCTTTCCTGGTCACCAGAAATTGTCCTTTACGATAATAACAAAGTAAAACTAGATAAGCAGATAGTTACCTCTGTGCTCAATGACAAACTCGCAATGAAGGCAACAAGTGAATGAAACTCTCCTTCTATTTGCCTGAACGCTTTCATGGACGAATCAGCCCTAATTTCTCCGTCCCTTTCCTGGTCACCAAATTGTCCTTTACGATAATAACAAAGTAAAACCAGATAAGCAGATAGTTATCTCTGTGATCAATAACAAACTCACAAAAAAGAAGGCAACAACTGAATAAGATTCTCCTTCTATTTGACCGAAAGCTTTCATGGACGAATCGGCCCTGCCCTCTCCGTCCCTCTCCTGGTGACCAAATTGTGTATTGCGATAATAACAAAATAAAACAAAAAAGCAGATAGTTACCTCTGTGCTCAATAACAAACTCGCAATGAAAGCAACAACTGAATGAAACTCTCCTTCTATTTGCCTGAACGCTGTCATGGACGAATCAGCCGCAACTTCTCCATCTCTTTCCTGGTCACCAGAAATTGTCCTTTACGATAATAACAAAGTAAAACTAGATAAGCAGATAGTTACCTCTGTGCTCAATGACAAACTCGCAATGAAGGCAACAAGTGAATGAAACTCTCCTTCTATTTGCCTGAACGCTTTCATGGACGAATCAGCCCTAATTTCTCCGTCCCTTTCCTGGTCACCAAATTGTCCTTTACGATAATAACAAAGTAAAACCAGATAAGCAGATAGTTATCTCTGTGATCAATAACAAACTCACAAAAAAGAAGGCAACAACTGAATAAGATTCTCCTTCTATTTGACCGAAAGCTTTCATGGACGAATCGGCCCTGCCCTCTCCGTCCCTCTCCTGGTGACCAAATTGTGTATTGCGATAATAACAAAATAAAACAAAAAAGCAGATAGTTACCTCTGTGCTCAATAACAAACTCGCAATGAAAGCAACAACTGAATGAAACTCTCCTTCTATTTGCCTGAACGCTTTCATGGACGAATCAGCTCCGACTTCTCCGTCCCTTTCCTGGTCACCAAATTGTCTATTGCGATAATAACAAAGTAAAACTACATAAGCAGATAGTTACCTCTGTGATCAATAACAAACTCGCAATGAAGGCAACAAGTGAATGAAACCCTCCTTCTATTTGCCCGCTCTTTTCTACGCATTTTTTCGCAAGTAGAAAAGTCATTCCGCACCACTACCGTTGTATTTGAGTTTGCGCTAAGCGGTATCTTTACTGCTTGCTTCATTGTTTCTATGCCTTTTCATATACTCAAGAAGAGCAAATAACAAAATTGGATCTTGATTGTTCTTCAATTCGGTCCGTTTCTCATTTACTATTAATAATCTAGTTAAACATTGTAAGCCAATGCAAACTTAAAACCACGTGTCATATCTCACCGCGCCCTGACGTATTCATTGGTTTTGAGATTATTTCATGTGTTCAACGATGAACGTCAGGATAGACTTATTATTTGAGTTGTTGCTGCGCGGGTAGCCACAACCTTAATCGCTTGAACTGAGCTACGTAAACGGGTGGTAGTAATAAGACATGTGGGCCTTACTATTTCTCTGTCCGCTCAAATTGAAGATGTACGATTTCACAGACCAGACCACAGGAAGCCCAGGCGGTTGATTGAACGATAATAAGTTTAAAACTTCAAAATAGAATTGGGCTAGTCAATTGTAATACCTTTGTGTCTTATTTGTTGCATTTCTCTACGGCTGTATTATGTTTCCTTTGTTGACTACTGTACAGTAGTCAGCAAAGGAAACATAATACAGCCGTAAGAGAAATGCAACAGTACATAGAAACAAACATACAAACGCAGTACATACTGCGTAGTTCGAATACGAGAGTTCGATGTGAAGTATCAAACGCAGTACTATATAAGAGTACCCACGATTTTACAAAAAAAATTAAAAATAAAACATTTCGCTGAAAAATTAAGTTTGACTACTTCAGTCAGAACACTATGAAACAGATTTTGATACGCGTGCTAGCATTACTTAACAGTATACAGTATGTTAGCAGTTTATTTTCTTTTATTGCAAATATTCATTTTAGATTATAGGATTTTTATTGAAATAATAGAAATTGAATTGTATTAGGTTAATTTAGTTTATGATAGTATCTAATTTTTGTAAATTTTGTAGCGGAAGGCCCCTTGAAAATCAGCATCGCTGAAGGGCTGCCCTCCTGAAATATTTGAAATGAAATGAAAATTATTAACAAAGAAACTGCTTCTCTTATATGGTATACAAATCATTCATCGCTAATCCACTGGAGTAACTTTCCCAAAATATTTATCAAGAAGTTCATTCGTAGCGTCAAAAAAGCTGATAATACTGATCCTTTATTACCCTTCTCAAACACTAGAGATGGGCAAAAGGCTGTGTCCTTTCATGAACCCAAATACATCCTTCCTTCGCACGAAGAAAGTGCGACCACTGCTTTCCGGAATCTGAGCGGCAACACGATGATTGGTCTACGAAACATAGCGTCAGTCCATTCCAGGTCCTCAAAGGCATACTGTCGTGGATAAGTGAATAAGTATGTGATTGGCTAGTTTTTTAACGCCTTTAACCAAGCCTTTCTGTTCGTAGGATCATGAATTCATTCGAGAATAACGAGAGTCAGATTATTAGCAAAATTACTGAAACTTGCGTTGTTCTTTCTCTTAATTGCCGTATCTACCCAATCACAACAACGACAGTGTGCTTCGAAGAAATATCACATTTGATGTACCAGATGATAAAACTAAATGGTCTTGCTCCAGAATATCTTTGCAAACTGTTCGTCAAAAATTCTACTCGAAATATCAGGCAACTGCGAAATACGGAAACTGATCTTTTATTACCTTTAAGGAAAACAAGCAATGGGCAAGAAGGTATATCTTTTCGTGGATCTAAACTACGGAATCCACTTGACTATGACGTAAAACAGGCATCCTCCATTGCCACCTTCAAAAGAAGATTAAAAGAAAATTCGTAAAGATTTTGATAATCATAATGTTTCAATTTTTTGGTATCTTATGTAAAGTTTTTTTGAGCATTCAGTTTTTCATATAAATTTTCTAATTGTTTGGCATGGCCCCCTGACAAGCAGTCAGGGGCTATCATGCCTAAGAAAGTGGAAATAGAATAGAATAGAAGAAAATAACGATTGCGGGGTAACGAAATTTTCATTACAAGCCTGCGGGTGACACGTTTGTGAGGCAGGAAGCTTTTATGCTTAAATAGCCTTTGGCGAAATCAGCTGTGCAAAAGTACAAGTTAGAACAGGTGTGTAAACTTATAACTTTAGATTTGTCACGACATGGTTGTTCAATGAAACCATCATCATTTGAAAGATCTTAAAGCATGTTTACTCGAAGCTAATTGGTTTAGGTCTAGGGACGGCAAAGTGGTTTTAAAGTGGAGGGGCTGAATTGCGAGCGAAGCGAGGCTGTGAGAATTGTGAGAGTGATGGAAGGCAGGAAGTTATTGCTTACCTTGTGCCTTGCTTATCGTGAGATAGTAGGCATGGAGCACCGGGAATTGCTTCCTAGCCAGGGTAAATAAGCCAAAATCTGTGGGATCAAGGCAAATTTTCGGAATCAGTGTCAGGTTTCCTCTGTATTGGCTAGCAATGATTTCTGCACGATAAGATGGGGGCGAAGTTCCCGTACTATAGGTCTTGTTCCATCGGATATCCCCTTCCTTGAACATAGATATCTCAGTAGTATAATCGATGCATCGACCTGCAAAGGAGGAAAGGGAATTAGTGTGCAGCCTGATAGCATTGAAGAGATGAAAATTTGAGGAAAGTAATTATGGGGAAGTGATGGGTATTTGAATTGAGAGCAGGGGTTACGAGAAGAGCTGGTTCTAGCGTGAAGTATAGAGAAACTTCCAAGGCTATTGTGAAGGTAAGGGGTGCAGAGAGTCAATTGACATAATGGCATTGGAAGACAGTATCCTCTGAAACATAGCAGATGATGTGAGTGTGCTGTGTTTTGTTACTGAAGGGGGAGAGCAATTGATCAATGAAGAATTGCTTGCCCTCAATGAAACAAAAGTAGACCCAGACTACCCACGGGAACTTTTAGATATCGAAGGGTATCGCTTTGATGGGCTTGACCGCAACCGCCACGGAGGTGGAGTAGGATTCTATATACAAGATAATTTTGTAGTTAACCCTCGTGAAGATATTCCTCTTTCTAGTTTGGAGTTAAGGTGTGTTGAGGTGAAGCCTATCCGAGCCAAACCCTTCTTTGTAGTTACTTGGTATCGGCCACCCTCGGACCCTGTGGACTCGTTTGATAAATTAGAAGCAGTTTTTAGATTCCTCGAGTCTGAGGGCAAGNTTACTCGAAGCTAATTGGTTTAGGTCTAGGGACGGCAAAGTGGTTTTAAAGTGGAGGGGCTGAATTGCGAGCGAAGCGAGGCTGTGAGAATTGTGAGAGTGATGGAAGGCAGGAAGTTATTGCTTACCTTGTGCCTTGCTTATCGTGAGATAGTAGGCATGGAGCACCGGGAATTGCTTCCTAGCCAGGGTAAATAAGCCAAAATCTGTGGGATCAAGGCAAATTTTCGGAATCAGTGTCAGGTTTCCTCTGTATTGGCTAGCAATGATTTCTGCACGATAAGATGGGGGCGAAGTTCCCGTACTATAGGTCTTGTTCCATCGGATATCCCCTTCCTTGAACATAGATATCTCAGTAGTATAATCGATGCATCGACCTGCAAAGGAGGAAAGGGAATTAGTGTGCAGCCTGATAGCATTGAAGAGATGAAAATTTGAGGAAAGTAATTATGGGGAAGTGATGGGTATTTGAATTGAGAGCAGGGGTTACGAGAAGAGCTGGTTCTAGCGTGAAGTATAGAGAAACTTCCAAGGCTATTGTGAAGGTAAGGGGTGCAGAGAGTCAATTGACATAATGGCATTGGAAGACAGTATCCTCTGAAACATAGCAGATGATGTGAGTGTGCTGTGTTTTGTTACTGAAGGGGGAGAGCAATTGATCAATGAAGAAATCTATTGGAATCAGCAGAAGTAATGATTACCTTCAAATCTAGTTTGTACAGCGGCATTCCGGAAGGTGTTTGATGTACCGACCTGCAAAGGAGAAAAGGGAATTAGCGTGCAGCCTGATAGCATTGAAGAGAAGAACATTTGAGGAAACTAACTATGGGGAAGTGATGGGTATTTGAATTGAGAGCAGCAGGAGTTATGAGAGGAGCTAGTTCTCCCTACGGAGAGACCAACAGGAGTTTGGCATAGCTTTTAGTATCTGTATTGGTAGCCATGCCTATCATGCTCCCAATGGTATCGTCTTCGTAACTATGTTTTTGTTAAATTGTACGTTTTTAGATTGTGTATATACAAAAAAAAGAGGAGCTGGTTCTAGCGCGAAGTATAGAGGAACTTCCAGGGCTATTGTGATTGTAAGGGGTGCAGAGAATCAGTTGACATATTGCCATTGGAAGATAGTATCCTCTGAAACATTGCAGATGATGTGAGTGTCCTGTGTTTTGTTACTGAAGGGGGAGAACAACTGATCAATAAAGAAGTCTATTAGAATCAGTAGAAGTTATGATTACCTTAAAATCTAGTTTGTACAGCGGCATTCCGGAAGGTACTTGGGCGTTTAGAAACTCAACAGGATATGCTGCTCAGCTTCTGTTGGATCATCTGCAACGACAGAGTCAAGACTTAAGTACGTGGTAGTAAGACCTGGTAGTTGTTGCAGGATCATGTCATTAAATTTTGGCTGACGTGTTGGGCCGGTTGGATATAAATAGGATGCTAGTTCCTCTAAACTATTGGATGGAAGCCAAATGTCCTCGGGAAGCGGTATTTGGTTGATGTCTTGGATGTAGGGCTTGGAACCATTGCCTCCTCTTAGAAGCCAGTCAGCAAATATTGCATAGTTCTCGCTGTGTTGTGCCCGCATGTTGATGGTCAATCAAAATTGCTGAGAGCATGGCCATACAGAAGAACTCTTGAGGCAGGAGTTCACCATCTTTGCTCGGCTCCCTTGCCGAATCACTGGAAGGAGTTGGTGAAAGTCTCCTCCAAGAATGAAGAACTTACAGTTAAAAAGAGCATCGGAATGCATAAGATCATTGAGTAGCCAATCGAAAATTGCCAGTGCTTGTGCAGGTATCATGGAAGCTTCGTCCCAAATGAAGACGGTAGTGGCAATGAGAGCGCGGGCTCATTGTGTGTAGACTAACTACTTCAGTCCCAATTTCCGCTTCGTTCATTGAATTGGATGACGGCATTACACGGCAAGTGATAGTTATAGCGTCAATCAGTCTATCAATAGCGATAACTACGAACGTGTAATCAGTCTACATTGTGTGGCTCTTCCAACATTGCACGTAGATTTTGGATGCAATGGAATAATGGGGATCCGAAATGCTGAATGTGCGGTAGAACCATTGCTAAGTAGCGTCGCAGCAATTCCGGAGAAAGCAACGCAAGTGACAGATATCTGCATTCCTCGAAGAATATGGACCAGCGTGTTGTATAGGAAGGTCATTACGGTACCACCTGAGCCATCAATATAGAAGCACCTTCCAGGGAGTTGATGGTTGATAGCATGGATGATAGCATCGGAAATTCTTTGTTGATCGACAATTAGCTCCTGTTACATCTGGGCTCCGAGTTGCTGTTCCTCGATGACGTTGATTTGTTCTTCCGAAGGAAGATCGTGTGGGGCGGAGTCTCAAATCATCTGGCTGGTAGCCGTGATTCCTGAGTCGTTGATGGATATCATGAATACAAAGATGTGTATGTCTGTCTGCATGAGGTAATTCTGGGTTGTTAAGGTGAGCTCTATCGCGGTGGAGGAATTCGTCCGATGAGCAAATTCTTCAAATAGTCCACATTCGTCTGTTGGGCTATTGAAAATTTGGGCAGGCATCTGCAGACGGCTTGCCTCTACCAAACACTTACACCATTCTTCGTCATCTTCCAGCAATCCAAGCTGCTTTGCCATTTGTTTGAATGTTGGGAAGGTGTGTCCGTCAATGCGAAGGTCTTCAAAGATGTAGCACCTGGACGATGAAGTAGCAGTAGTCTCAATGAAAACCTTTCGGCATCTGAGCGCTGAACTTGATACATGCGAGCAATGACTTTGCATGCTGATCGCCTTGCTATCCAAATACCTCACGATTTGTTGAAAATGTAGTGCAAGGGGATATCATGATAAATGTATTGCCGCACTTCTGGGTCGTTGACGTTTATTGAACCAGGCCGTAAGTGTAGTCTGCTCATTACGGTCTAATGCTTCTCGTTATTGGCCTTCAGGGTATAGCATGATGCAGTGGCAGGTGAACTTGAAGACGAATGTTCGCATGACTCCTTTCGTGCAATTTGTATTTCATGATTGCAAACATTGCTTCGTGTGGTCCGGCATACCTAGAATAGATGGAGAAATGTTGTGAGCTAGCATAAGGAGGTTAGAAGCTCTTAGGAGCTTGGAAGCTCTCTCATGCCCAACCTCATCATGTCATCAAACATGAAAATGTGAAGACTTGGAAGCTTCTGTTGACAAAGAGGCATCAACTTGGCTTTGGAAGAGAAAGAAATAAATATGGAGCTGATTACCATGTTGCCCATGTAGAGGACATTTGCCAGTTGGTCCCACCCACGCTAGTGCTTGCCGATAAAGCATTTCTTCAAGATGTCGCTTATTGCACACCAACACTCCTGCTCGATGCTTGCCCAGATGTTGCCGAAATGTATTACCCATGCTGTCAAGAACCCTGTTGATAGAGTTACATTATTAATTGATTTCATAGAGTAATTGTTACGCAGCTAGCTGTCACGGAAGAGCATGTTTGGTCAGCTGCAACAGAGTATTGTAAATTGATTTTAAATGACAATGGAGATGAAAATGGGGTCAATTATTCTCTGCATCTTCATACAAAATTAGACTGTGAAAAGTCAACTCACACTATACTGCTTGGCGACTTCCTTGAACTACAATATACCAGCCGTGTTATTGTGAAAACTCTCGTCCTTGGTATAGTGCAGCGCTAACACTCTTCCTCTCATTCTGGAAAGGTAATAATTAAGAATTGTGTCACATTTCCTGAGTAAACAGAATTTCAAAGAAACTGGAACCACGTTTTAAAGGGGCTCCGTCGTCAAAATGTAAACAAAACGATGATTTTTGCAGTTTTTTGAAAGATGATATTACACAGGATTTTCGTACTTTTCCAAAATGAAAGTTGCTGTTTGGGCATTAATCCTTGTACTTCACTAAGGATCAAACCAAACATTCATATCTTCTACAATTGCTCGGATATAAGTGGATTTTTAACGATCACTTTTTGGTGGCCACCAAACAAACTGCAGAGAACAATGGATGAACAATGGATAATCCCCGACACGTGCGAGTTTACGGATTTGTTTACTGTTTGACGACGGAGCCCCTTTAAAAACCTCAAAATACTATGCTACTGAAATAGATCACGAAGAGTCTATAAATTTAGAACATATGACGCAGTAATTGCAATGACGATGCACAGCCATTGTTGGTAAAAAAAGACACAAATATATACCTGGTTGTTTCCGAGTCATTGGGTGACAGGGTTATTCCACAAGCTACTGGAATTGCCATTCCACTGGTTCTTGAACCCTGTGCCAAGCCCTCGTGGTAATGAACCAAAATTTCATCGATGGACTCGAGCTTTTTCATGTCATTGATGTGCAGTAGGAATTTCGCCATGGTAGAAAGCTTCTGAAGCACTTTCCTACGATAGAGCCTCGTGTTAGTTCCTGTTTTTCAAAGGGGCCTCGTAATTTAAGATTTCTTTCTTCTCTTCAATAATTCTCTTGAGTCGTTATTGCTAGTGCTCTTGAAATACATATTCGTTTATCCAATGTAGGAGAACGGGCACTGGACTTGTGTACGTAAATCAGTTTCGCACAACCCTTAGACTTCGCTAACATAGAATCTGATGGAAGGGGTCCACAAACATTTCCCCAAATTAACGAAAATGTTACTTACAAAGTTCTTCCAACGGAATATGGGCTGCCACCAGTCACAAAGAGCATATCTGCGCCCTGTCCATAACTTAGGATCTCCTGGCTGACAGTTTTTCCAACATTCATTTCGGTTTCATATAGAAGTGCGACTTTGCTTTCTCCTGGCAATGAAAATGTTACATATGAATATTTATTCCTGTAGTATGGATCTGTCGTCACAATAGAACGACCCATGTCCAATTTCTACATTGCTCATTGCCCGTATGTTTCCACACCTTCCCTATCACTTTAATTGAAATTGAACTTTGATACTTGGTGAACGTTTCTGTTATGCATTACTTGCTGGATACATTAAAAGCGAAAAATTGCGGACGAATAAATTTGGAACAAAATTAGCCTACGCGTAGAAAATATTTTCGGATAAAAAATTATCCAAAAATTTTTCACGGAACTTCCGACGTTGTTACAGAAATTTCGGATTAATTAAAAGTAATCAAGTTGCAATGTACAGGGTGTCCCAAAAATATTGTGCCCCGTTTGCAAGAAAATTGCGACAAAACGGCAAAAGATTCTCGCCAAAGCTTTGGATGATGGTGTTTTCCAGATGTTCAAATAAAATTTGCTTCCATCCCCGTAAAAATCCGTTGAAAAATGATGGAGCTATGATCTTCAGAAGACCAAATTTGCCTGATGACTGAAACCAGCGGTCGGCCATTTTGTCTTACTATTTTGCAGCGATCACAATAGCTTCATGGATGAAATGAAACAGCAGCCTCCAATTTCATAGCTCTCATGAGAATTCCGATCATCATCAGAGAGTTCAACCATTTCTTACCTCGCAGAAACTATTTCTTACAGCACATGAAGCTATTTATCACTGAAAATAGTAAGACAAAATGGCCGACCGCTGGTTTCAGTCATCAGGCAAATTTGGTCTTCTGAAGATCATAGCTCCATCATTTTTCAACGGATTTTTACGGGGATGGCAGCAAACTTTATTTGAACATCTGAGGAGTAACATCATATAAAAATTTGGCCAGAATCTTTTGCCGTTTTGTCGCAATCTTCAGTGAAACGGGGCACAATTTTTTTGGGACACCCTGTATTTTTGCATACTAAAAGTTGCGTACATTTATCGACTGTGCTTCATTTCAGGGATGCGTGGTCAGAAATGTTCACAAATTATCATTGTTGAGGATGATGGGAATGATTGCTAAGATAGATTTAGTTAGAGAAAATATGATATCTTTTACTAATGTACACTGTCGTAGCATTCCTTTTCAAAGTTAACCGTTTCGCGAGGACGACATCATGCTTGCAAGTGGCGGAGATATTTTGCTGTGCTTTTTATATGTTGCAAAAAAATTTCGGAAACGAAATATTTTGAGCCACAACAAATTTTGGGCATTAAAATGCTCGGACGTATGAAATGTCAGAAAAAATTAACGTCCGAAATTGTTGGCTTTAAAATCGAGGGCGAATGGATTGGCAAAAAATCCTTGTTGTGGTGCATCCGGTATAAGCAAAATGATTATTAATGGCATACCTTGAATTGACGCAAACAAGTATTTCGTCGTATACTGCATCAATCCATTTCAAATTGTGACACTAGCACAATCATGTCCCTTGTGAAGATATGCTCGATGGATTGCATCGTTGTGCAAAACTCGCCGTTGATATGGCCGTCATACTTCATCAGGAGGAGTGGGCTGTATGGGACAACGAGAGTATTAGAGACCGTCTCGTTGCGCACGGTCGCGGTATCTCGTTCTCGACGCCGATATTTTGGATATTCATCAACACCCAAGGGTATTTCTGCACTCGGAGGCTTAGGAAACATTTTCTTACATGCATTGTTTTCCATGCAGGGAGATGACGGGCCCACCTCACTGCACGGCCATTGAACCATGTGCTTTTTGATGCGTTGGTAGAGCTCTGGGTGGGTAAGAGGATTTAGAATCTCGGCAGATACCAATGTATCAACTACTTCAGGTGTTCTGGGCTTGTCGACGTCGTGAAGGAAGAGGAATATGTGTGCGTGTGGTAGGCCACGTTTTTGAAATTCGATTGTCAATACATAAGCGATGGCATGGCCTAGGACGCCGTGTTGGAAGAGATCACGCTTCCATTGTTGTAGCTTTATATGGACGACTCGTGTTGTGATGTCAGGTCCGTCGTTTGGATTTTGATGAGGTAGGAGGTGTTGCAGGATTTCAGGCCAGTTGGGGTTGGCTGTAAAGTTGATGAACATATCTGGTTTGCCGTATGTACGGACAATTGTCATGGCGTCTTGAAAGTTTTGGTACATGTTGCGAGGACTGCCATGATATGTTGATGGTAATATAACAACTCGGCCTACATCTACCCCTTGCTTTTGTGCTTCAGTTTGGATGTGATCTATCAATCCTAAATAGGATGCTGCCAGGATTTTTTCAGGTTGCTGCGATGGTAACACATGTCACTTCACTCAATCTTAGTCTGTGTGTCTACCACAAATTGTTGGAGGAGGAGTCCTCCATTATGTAATAAAGATTAATACTTACCTCAGGAAAATGGGCTATCAGTGCATCAGCCTCTCGCCCCCGCAGGTTGACCTGACTGCGAAGGAGAGCGCACTAGGCCCTTTTGCCTGAACTGGATCACTTTTACGGTCGGTGATAGACATGGAATACGAAATTCCGGCTAATGCACCTGTCAGGAAGTCCGACTGGACAACCGAAAAAACTAAAAAGTAACCCAAAGAATGATACACTCAATAAAGCAAAATTAAGAAGGGACAGGGAGGGTGGGAGAAACTTTGTCTTGATTGAAGGCTTTGAACAACGAACTGAGTGATTCAGTCCATGATTCAGAATATATGCATCCTAATTGCTATTTACGTGACGTATTCGCTGCCAAGAAACTAGAGATCAAACAGCGCGAACGAGACATTCGGAATACTACATAGGCGGTCCGATGACTTGCCTTATGATTTATTACATACACTCATGCCAAGTATTTAATCTCTTATGAATTTAGATATGGCACGATG
>REGL01000016.1:262358-281631 GCA_004194395.1 Aurelia aurita complex sp. Pacific | reverse complement strand
ACAATTTAGCCTTTCGGCAATCGGATAAAATAAAGTTTTGAAAATCGGTTCATCGGTTATGGACATATAAGCAATCAAACGATAGTACATCATTTTGGGACACCCGGTATATGTTGTATCATTCTATTTTATTGTATCTATTTCAATACCTTTTAATTATTGCAATTGTGGGGAATGATACATACCACACACTGATATATTTTCAACAACAGAGCAAAAAAGAAGTAGTGTTTTCTGTTGTGCTGATAAAAAGAATCTTTCCGCAAAAGTTTGCCTCGCATTGTTTTCAATCTTTCCTGCCCTGGATAAAAACAGCCCAGTAACATATCCATGAGAAATTATCAATTGCATCAAGGTTAAACAAAAATAAATAAACATATCATTCGCTGTTAAAACAACGCTGTGTTAGCTCAATTGATATCAAAACATACTTATCTATTTGTGTGTATTAATAAACAAAATTGTTCCTTTTAGAAATTCTCATCAAGTTTTATCAGGCAAATCATCTATTATTCTCTTCAACTGTTTTCAAACAAACAATTCATCAACACAGTAACTGTTGATTTAATTCATAACTTTATGAAAATAACAAGGGCTTTCAACAGAGCATGTCTTATATCATTGGTAGTTAGACGCTGCAGCTTTGTTCTTTCGCAAAACATTATTTACTACTATGGAGGAGCTAGCGTAAGTGGGCTTACCTCCTCCTCAGAGCTATATAATCATTCCTCCGCAGGTACATATTAGTTTTAGCGCTCCTCTATAGAAGCACACCAGCGGTCTTTCATTACCACCTTCGCAGAACTCTATACATTTTTCCTCCGCAGGTACATGTTAGTTGCAGCGCTCCTCCATAGAAGCACACAAGCAGTGTGTAGCTACCCATGCTCATGTCATAGCAAACATCATCTCGAGAAAATTATTGGGCACGTCAAAAGTTAACGGGTTTGCAAATTTGTATCATTGAGTATTTGACGGATTTAACTACATCAATTTCTGCTTGAAAGCTGCAACGGCAATTCAATAATTATAAATTTTCCATATCAAATTTTATCTATTTTCAAAAGGACGGAACTTTTAGAAATTTGTAAACTAGAAGTTCGAGCAGCTGCTCAAAAATTCGAGCAGCAGAATCCTTAGAGATATAGACTTACTACTTCCATACGCAACTATAAATTTGACACAAAAGTGAAATTTCTTTAACTTCTCATCTTTTGGGTAACAACATTCTTTGTAGATTTCTTAAAAGTTCCCCAAATACTCGTTGCTTACAAAATAACAGGGGCTGTGGGTTGTGCCATCTTGAACAATTCAAAGCTAACTGCATGAAGCTATGTGTCTGTCTGTATCATCACTCAAGTAATGTCGAATAAAAATCGTATCGCAAACAAGCAAAAAAAAAATGCTTTGTATGCATTGGATTAAATAATGCGTTTCTCGAATGATCATGGGATCTTGTAGATATTATGACCATGTATCACTAGATATTGTGTCTATATATGAAAAAAAGAATAAGTGATCAGGTTTCTTAACTTCTTGTTGAGCTGGAAGTTTGGTTTCTGACAAGAGTTTCTTATCATATAGTATGCAATGTTGAGAGCTTCTGTTAACATGTACCCCACATGTACAGTAGACATATGTCAGCTATCATCGCAAAGTAGAATCTGTTAGGGCCTGATTATATGAGGCGAGCTGGCTCGGTAAACGGGCTGGCTCGGCAAATGAGTCGGCTCACTTTCATGGCCTATTCCACATAAAACGTCAATTGCTATTACATGAAAGAGAGCCAGCATGGTAAGCGAGCTGGCTCGCTTTGATGCAAATGGGCTGGCTCACTAAACGGGCTGGCTCGCTAAATGGGCTGGCTCGTCTCCTCTCCATGTAATTGGATGAAACCGAGCCAGCCCGGTAAGCGGGCTGAAAATGCACAATAAAACATACGCCGTTTCCCTTCAACAACGTGTCACAGCTCTTTTCACATGACCAATCTAAATTCCATCTCGGCAAACGAGCCAGCCCTTATACTAGACTTGTTCCAAGTCTATTCAATGGACTATGGTGACGCAGCTTCTATGGTGAAGCTGCGAAGGAGAAACGAGGACAAATGCTGAATTTGTCTAGCCCTTATACAGGCCCTTATTGTAACAGCACGAAAAACTCTTGGGTATTATCTAGAATAAAAGGAAACACATCTACACATTTCGAATGCAAATTTAGCCGATAGGCGTTTAATTGTAGCTGTTAGGCCTTCAATCGTAGTAGTTATGCCGTACTATTTACGCCATCATGGCGCAGCCCACATGCTGCAATTATCACAGTCTGCGCTGTGGCCTATATTCTATTGACAACAAAATCTTCGCTTGGAAACCACCTCTTATTCAAACTAAAACGATGAAATCCACATAATTAGTGAATGCAATGGTGTGAACAACACAAGCACATTGAGGAAGCGGTCAAACGTTTTGCTTGCTTGCTACATTAATAATTTAATGATGAAGTTATAAGAAACATGGAAGAACAGAAAGATAAGAAAACCGAAGGATTACAAGCAAGCCACTGTACGAGAAAAGGGGCCTGGAGATCAGTTAGATAACATCATAAGAAAGCGATTTTCAGTGGGCACAGGGATATGAAGTGAACGTAAACAAACACCACTGTAGTCCTGCTATACTTATTGAACAAAAGCCAGCTAGATTTTACTTGCAAACGGATCAAGAGAGAAAGGGCTTGGAGTTCAGCTAGATAGCATCACAAGACAGCGATTAAGTGGGCACAGGGATACGAAGTGAACGTTTCAGGGTTTTGATTACGAGCATAAGAAATTAAAGGACCTGCTTTAAGTTCGCTTGGAATCAAATTTCTTCAATCGAAGGAAGGATTTGTTGTTATTGAACAAAAGGAACGAAGGTACAAGGCGAGATATTACTTTGAAAAGAAGTGAGCAAAGAAAACGTCAAGCGGAGAACGTTAAAGTAAGGAGGTTAAAGCAGAAAGAAGAGAAGGCGATACCTCAATAACGGATAATCGCTAAAGAAGTCAAACTGCGAAAAGAGAGTTGTTTTGCATCGTGAAATAAAGAGGAGTATCGGAACTGACACGGAAGAAATACGCCGAAGAATCTCAACAAGGAAATCGATGTTACAGTTTGATTTGTGGGAAGTTCTGGACTTTAAAACTAAAAATTCAAGAGGCTGCAATCACGGATAATCGCAAAAGAAGCCAAACTGCGAAGAGAGATGCTTTGCTTTGTGAAGTAAAAGGCAAATATCGGGAGAGACACGGATAAATATCAGAATAGACACGGACAAATATCGAAATAGACACGGCAAACAATCCCAAGGAGGATATCCATGTCACAGTCGAATTTACAGTCAGTTTTAGGAGTTCTTGGCTTCGAAACTAAGGATTTAGCAAAGCACCTGCAAGTGACATCGTGAAACCGGTAAACAAAATTAGTTCCTTGGATAGAGTTGCGATCGAGAAAAAGCCATATCTCACAAAGAGATTAACGTGATGGACTTTGAATTATCGAGAGAAGAATGGAAAAACGAACTTCGAAGTAAATCACCGATGTATGCGATGTTCGATGAAAATCACAATGTGGTGTACGAAGAAGTAAAAAAAGTTGATAAAAATGAAAATGATACAGACAATGATAGTGGATTGCCTTCGATTGACGGAGACACGCCTCGGGAAAAGAACCTTAAACATTATTTGATGCTTGAAGATGAATTGGTATTATCAAGACAAGATAGCGGATTAAGCTCAGAAAGTTCAGAAATCGCGCCGCCATCTTTGTCGAGATTCGGGAAGGAAAGGCAGCTGGGAAATGAGGCCTTAACGACAAATAACAGACGGTCGCTAGGGCTTGAATCAAGACAGCAGGTGGATGTGAATGCCTTGCTGAATACAGGACCTGCAAGTAATTTAAATCATAATGAAGAATTGAAAGACGCTACACTGCGGAGGAAAGACATCACGAAGTCACATAAAAACCCCAAGAGAGACAGAAGTATTTCAGATCCAAAGGGTTCAGACACTAAACGGGACAGAAGCAATTCCGGTACAAAGGATACAGAAAATGGGAAAAGTGCTTGGACCAAAACAAATTTTAGTCAAAAATTAGGAAACGTTTTTGGTAGAAAGAAACTTGATGATTCACACAAACATTCTTATAACAACACTACAGGTGGTAGCTATTCAGAGGGAGAAATTGCGGGCAAAAATTTGCAAATTGCGAAAGATTCCCAAGGAGACAAGCAGAAAAGACAAAACATCACGGAACTAAAGAATAAACCGGACACGCAAGACAGATCGGACCGGGCACGGAGCAAAACGCATCCTAGGGAATCTACTTCCGATAGGTGTGATAGGGACAGGCCTTATCTGAACGGAACGAGGGCAAAAGGGACACCCCCAGATGCCATACAAAAATCACAGAATCTTGTGTTATGGGATGAAATGTGGACCGCTTACAAAGACCTCACAATGAAATTAACAGACACTGTTGATCAATTGTTATACAAAGACTTGATGTGTGCACATTTGACAGCAGAGATATTGAATTTTTCAAACGATAATTTCACAGTGGAGGAAGATTTATTGGACGTAGAAGCGAAATATCTGGAAGATGAGATTTTTAATACAACGAGTCTTCTTCAAACTTTAGAAGTAATTTCAGTTCATCAAGAAATTGAATCACAAATCACGGTGAATGAAATTAAAAAGACTGATTCTGAGCTCAGAGAGTATCGGATGAAATTGCAAATCTTGGAAAGACAGTTTAGAAATTCGAAATTCAGATACGCACCAAAGCAACTGAAGAGGTACTGCAGTGTGGAATCACTGATGAGTGATATATGTGAGACGGAGAATGAAAAGAAAGTGCATTTTGATGAGGTCTGGAACGAGTCTGATGAGTATGATGAAGAGGTTAGCCTCGTATGAGATAGCAACCGTAAAATATTTGGTTGCTGGGCTGCCTCCACAACGGAGAGAACAATGGGGAGGCCAAGATGAGCATAAAAACTTACGTACAAAGACATGCTTTTTTGTGATGTGCATGAGATGTTATTACATTTGTTGGTAACCTCCATAACGGAGAAAATGATAAGGAGGCTAAGATGTACATAAAAACTTGCGTTCAAAGACAGAACTTCACACTTAACATGGTAGATAGCTAAGAGGACATTGTACAAATAACTTTCACATAATGATGCTGTTCTTCATATAGTCCGTCCTACAAAGGAGCTATTCCTGTTAATGGCAAGTGACTGATTGACATGATGATAAACTAGTATGCTACTCAAACAGAGCAAGTAGAAACGCTGTTTGTAGTCAAGTCAATCACAAACGTGCCGATCACGCAGAATAACCTCTTCGAAGGAGTGGGCCAAACAGCATTGCTTGCATGCACAACTCAGACATAAAGTGTCCTGTTACCAATGATCTTATAAAATAAGGTCCTAGACTTAGAACATAGCTTCTTACTTCTTTTGTAAATATGTACAATGACAGCGGATAACCATTAGAACTTTCAATATGTACAGTATATTGCATTTTGTGAACTTAGATACTGTGTCGATACTAAGATAGAATAATTGGGACAATTCTTAAACTTAGATAGATTTTATTTCATAAATAATAGTGAAAATCGATATTAATGTGAATATGTTAAACAATATGATTCACTTAACATGAAGGAAATTCTTTTTGACCTTCTCCTGAGAGGCACATCACAGTGACTTAATCATCTCGTAGTTTTGTACTGACAATGATGTCATCTTAAGTTGAGAGCTGAGCGCTAAAAGGGAATAATCAACCTTATAAAGAAACTCAGATGCTCGGTAGTCGGGGTGCATGACTTGTGGATGGATGGGGGTCTGCCGCCCGGGTTTCAGAAAGCTACCCTCTTCAAAGTACCAAAACTTGCCTTGGTACCCACTTTTTCATGAATTTTGGCGGAAAACTGAACATTTCACTATTTATGCGATTTTCAGCGAAACCCCACCAATGTTTATGGAAAATCTGCCGAAAAAGGACCCTTGTTTAAAGGATTTTGGGCCCAAAAACCCACCCATGTGGGCGGCACATACCCGTACCCTAAACATGTTATGTACCCCCCCCCCAGGCTCAGATGACCTTGTGACTTTTCCCTCTATGAATGGCACCAGCTTTAGGGTTCTAAATTTTGCAAATAAAAATGTTGCAGCTGTATTTGAAAGGCAAATATAACATAGTATAATAACACACTAAAGAAGGAAATGCAAATTTTCCATCATCAGAATTATGAACTTCACTTTCGTGATGGTGCTTCTATGTTATGGTCATATTCCTGGTCGATTTCACAAGATGTGGCACCACGATCCTATAGCATGGGCGTAGGACATTGCAAGATGGGGATATTGCATGGGGAGCAGTTACTTTTGTCGTTGTTGTTCTCCCGGCTGGGGTCACCGTTGCTAGGCATCATGCGCCCATGCTGGCCTGGCACCCAACGTGAAATAGGCCCCAGTATCTACCAATAGTAATCGTTAAGTGTAGCTTCTCGCAATTGCATATTTAGTTGTTTCTTTGTCGCAGCATGTATTGTAACATTTTAGATATGAAAAAATACAACGTGGCTAGGCCATACGCATGGATGGCGCCAGGGACTATTCTCAGGTAGTTATTTATACAACTCTTGAGCAAACACGATAAAAGCACTAGCTACACCTCCTGGCAATCAAGTATATCCGTTGTCCACCCCACTTTTGCAGGGTTGGTGCCGTCCCTGGCCATACGGACATATTTCAAGTTTCGTTCGTCCAATGATCGTAATCGCTCATGTCCTTCAAACATAATAGTAATGCTAATTAGCATGGTGGTCACGTCTATTCCGCCTAACTGTTCTGCCTGTAAAGCATGAGGATTACACCACTTCGCCAAAACACATGTCGCTGGCAAGACATATGTAGCTAGTCCAAAATTGATAACGTTTTGTACAGGATTTGACAAGAAGAGAATTATAAACACAACATTTGTTCCATTCATATTTCTTTTTTACACACGATAAGTCAATGCTTCTATTTACAGTTCATTATCATCAACTCACAAATAAAATTTACAGGAGAGCAGTAGTGCCAAGATAGAAAATATGTACACAAGTGGCAATGCTATCTACTCAATAAAGCGGTCAAACTATAACAGAGCATGGTAATGAAATCTCTAAAAAAAGGTGCAAATGGTCATTACAGTTGCCTTCCGAATAACTGGTGGAAAGCAAATTTGTGTCTTCTACTGTAACTTCCGTGAGCAACATTTAGTAATATTTTCACCGTTTTCAAACGTCGCATTTGACGAACATAGATATTAGTGCAGTGCAACTGTTCACTTCAAATAGATAAATTAAATCAAATTACTATACTGTACCTTCTGATGAAGATAGCACAAAATGCTAAAACAAGCCTTCTATCTTTTCATTCACATATTTTACAATATATAAGTAATTCCTAATTGTGGAGTAAAACTTTGCAGAGACAGGGAAACAAAGCGAATGATAACTTTTTAGGAATAGAAAGAAAGTTACTATACTTTTTGCAGTTCATTAAGTACCGAAACAGACATTACTTAAATTCCTTAAACGTACAGATGTCTAAAATAAATACATACAAACACAAGGCAAGTGTGAGTCAATCATTTGTCTTTTTTATGCAGTAGCAGTCCGTGAGCCGCCATTAAAGCCAGCTGTTTGTCCCCCAGGTGGGCAGTTGCCTTCATCTGTCTTCATTTCAATATTACCTTTGTAAATGGGTTGTGAATGTACTGCTGTCACATCTGTAATATCAAAAATGCAAGAATTACATATGTAGCACTATGCAAATATATTGAAAGCAGGATCAAATAAAGAATAAACAAGAGAACAAGGAGAGGCGAGCAATGAACTATGCTTAAAGTAGCACACAAATCTCATGTATTTACAGTACTGTAAATTGGACATAACAGAACAGTTCCAATTTATATGAAAGATTTTCAGAATTAACGTTGATAAATTTAGGAAAAACTTTGTTTTGATTTGATAGTGACTGGACACACCATAACAATAGAGATTTATATTTCTGTAGCCAACTGAAGATAATAGGAGCACTAAATAGTATCTACTGACCAATTGGCAGTCAACATTTGTTGCCCTACCGTTCAAAAAATTTCGAAGATAATCATTTTGTGTGCAATCTGCGTGCTTGACAGGGACAATAAAGGAATTCCAATGACTGGCGGCAAAATTTGCCTAAGTCGATGCTTCATTTACAATTCTAAAGAAAGGAAAAATTTCTGTTCATGCACCTGAAAATGAATCTTGCTTGATGACATCATCATCGTATGAAAGAACATGCATTTGCAGTTCATCCCTCAATGCTTCATGATCGATAAATGATGTTGGCTCTATGATTTCTTGCCAAAATTGACTCTCAGTTTTCATCGACAGATCACTAAGGTAAAAAAGTAGAAAGGGTGAAGATAGATACTTGGCGCACAAAACAAACATCAATTTTCAGCAGGCCATAATAAATAAGTACCCACGGGGGGGGGGGTCTTGGCCAAATTTTGGGTAGGGGTCTGCCACGAGCATATTCAAAATCGTACCGTTGGCTAGACTAATTTTTACGAAAATGGTACCCTTGGCTAGACCAAATTTGACCATTCTCTGGACCGATTTTTACGAAAATGGTACCCTTGGCTAGACCAATGTTGACGATTTCCTGCACGAATATTGTCAAATTCGTACCAAATATGAAAAAATGACCATTCGCTAGACCAATACTGCTGTCAAAATTGATACCTTTGGCTAGACCAATTTGACCATTCTCTGGACCAATTTTTACGAAAATGGTACCCTTGGTTAGACCGTTGCAAGGCCAAAATTGCAAAAATGTGCCTTCGTCGCGGCACATCCCCAGGTACCTTCACTATTTTACTATAGAAGAACCCCCCCCCCCCCCGTGAATATAACATGCTACATAAAGCAACTTTTGCAAATAGTGTGACTGATTGATCAAATCAAATTTCCTTTCTAGACAGTGACAGTGGTTGGATAGACAGGGACATCATATGTAAAACAACAATGTATAGTTCATGTGTTGTAGTATTTCTCTACCTCACTTCATTGTATTGCTGTATGGACGAAAAGGTAAAAACTATTTTTGTAAATGACACCTAATATGTGATATAGCATAGCTATCACAGGGGGGGGGGGGTTCTCGGCCAAATTTTGGGTAGGGGTCTGCTGCGAGCATCTTCAAAAGGGTACCGTTGGCTAGACTAATTTTTACGAAAATGATACCCTTGGCTAGACCAATTTGACCATTGTTTGAACCAATTTTTACGAAAATGGTACCCTTGGCTAGACCAATTTTGACAATTTTCTCGACCAATATTGCAAAATTTGTGCCAAATATGATGTCATGACCGTTCGCTAGACCATAATATTGTCAAAAATGATACCCTTGGCTAGACCGTTGCTGGCCAAAATTGCAAAAAAGTATACCCTTGGCTAGACTAGAAGTCCGAAAAAGTATACCCTTGCTCGCGGCACATCCCCAGGTACCTTTACTATGGAAAAACCCCCCCTCCCCCGTGATAGCTATACATTTAGTTATCCCCTAGCAGACCCTTTGCTGTAGCATGCTGGTGTGGTGCATATTTCAAAAACAATTGTTTGAGTTGATTCAAAAGAGCTTTTGTTACTCACCCTCCAGTTGTGTGTTCTTTTGATACTAACACCAAGTTACCATCATGAGTTTCTCCAAAACCAGTCTTTTCATTGTAACAATATGCATTTATGACACCTGCAAGTAATTTACAATAAGGCTCTTATCAGATCTCAGTTTAAAGAATTCAATCTGAGCACTAAATCTCATACAGCACAGGTGTTGCACACATTAGTACATCAATATGACAAGAGTTTGAAAGACTTCTCAAGAATTTTTAAGAATTTTTCACATTCTGATGCATCAAAATCGAAAACTTCTGGATGGAAGACTCTTGGAAAATGACTTCGAACAAACAATTTTCAGGAGCTTTATTGAGAATTTTGGACATTTGGACAAACATTTGGACAAACAACTTTTGCATAATACCAAAATATATAAACTAGTTGTAATTTTATGTTGTTTAAAATACCCATAAAGATGCATCAAAAGCATTGAACAAAAGTATCCAACAAAGGAAATAGTCCTGAAAGCAGTTTTCAAGATTGCAGACAAAAAGAAGAAGCACCTCCATCGACTCAAAACATTTGCTACTGACAACTTTGATGTGGAAATTTGCTATTGACAAAGGATTGCTGATGACAGCATTTTACTTTTTGAAGACCCATTGTCAACCAGCATGCTTTGGGCATATCATCAATACCACAATGCAATTCTTGACTGTCGATTAAAAAACAAACTGTTCAAATTTCTAACTGAAAAAGCCCGTGCAAGTAACACAAAGCCTTTGAGATCAGTTGCCAAAATCAAGCAAACGCAAACAAAGGCCCCCAATAAAGCCTTTGCGCAATTTGATCTAAAACCATTTGCTGCAACGAATTGCATTCAAATATTGCACAAAAATTGTATAGCTTCAAAAATAGAACTTTCTTAAGATAAAGAGAACATGATAAGGATCAGATTGTTGAATGGGGGCTTGTGTTCAAGTACGTCAATTTGTGTTGCACGGGGGCTAGAAGAGTTTGTTATGTTTTTGACAGTCAAGAATCGCATTGTGGTATTGCTGGTCCACCCAAAGCATGCTGGTTGACAATGGGTCTTTAATAGTGGCGGGAGAAATTTGCATTTGTTCTTATTTTTAAAGAATTCAAAACTTTTGGCCATCCCCAGATTTTGGAGGATTAAACTTTCAGACAAAAGTTTGTCCAAAAGTTTGATTGTCCGAAAGTTTTCAATGAAAATATTCCTAAGAATTCTTAGGCAAGAACACATGTTTATGTGTGGCAGTCTAACTATTCAGTGGAGGGGGGGGGGCTCTAATTATGTACCAAGGGAAGCGCTTTTGTTGAGAGGAACTGAATCTTTGGAAGACTGTCCCGGAGTTACAATCTTTTCAGCACTAACTAACAAAACTACAAAGAGGGGCTTTTAATTTATATCATTTTAACAAAGGTAAACAACTTCAAATTATTATCATTAATTGTCCATTGTGCAAGAGATGAAACATCACTGTCCTCTAAAAATCCATTAACACTAAACAACTTAGTTTCTGAAAACAACTATTCTATGATTTTGCATACTTTGAAAAACAACTTCAATGGTAATGTGAGTTTTCTGAAAAGACAACTATTGTAAAAAGTAACAAAAACATTAATTGGGGCATGTCTTTGTCTCCTGAACACTGAGGATGTGAAGGGATGGGGCACACTCCCTTGAATGAATGCCTCCTCCCTAAATAACTGCATGTCAAGGTCTCTGTAGCTGTTAGAGGCACAGTTTCAGTTTCAGTTTCATTGATCATCAATTTATACTATATACAATTCTACACAATTACATTACAAATAAATACAATACTAAATTAATAACATCAAATACAAAACTACAATATAAGCAAAAGGAAAGGATATTACATGATTGTATATAGTATAGATCGATTAAGGAGGAGCTCTCTAAGTAGGTAAACTAATCGAGAGAGAGCACCCCCATAAAAACAAAGAAACTAAAAAAATATCAAGATAAAAAACTATGAACCAGATGTACCCCGAGGAAATGACAAACCTTGATGCGGAAGAAGAGAGACAGACAAACTAGACATAGGAGTCGATATAATAAGCTTTCAATTTAGACCGAAAGAGTGAAATAGAGCCAGCAACGCGTATGAAAAGTGGAAGAGTATTCCATAATTTAGAGCCA
This sequence comes from Aurelia aurita complex sp. Pacific, assembly GCA_004194395.1. Lineage (NCBI taxonomy): Eukaryota > Metazoa > Cnidaria > Scyphozoa > Semaeostomeae > Ulmaridae > Aurelia > Aurelia aurita complex sp. Pacific. The sequence continues at coordinate 269,752 of REGL01000016.1, read as the reverse complement.
AAATATTGGACTGTTTGGAGTCCATAAAGGGAGGTCCTTTTTAAAGAAAGAAACAGATCACCTCTGGTAGACTGACGAGTTCCAATCCTGTGAACAGAAGAATTTGGAGTAAAGTAGTTATAAAAGCAGACAGGTGAGAGTTTATTTATAGCTTTATAGGCAAATGTTGATATATTTAAATGAAGCATGTCCTGAAGCTTGATTATCTTTAATGTGTGAAACAAAGGTGCAGATGGAGCAGTAAATGGTTGGAATTTTATACATCTTAGGGTTTTCTTCTGCAAAAGGAACAACTGATTTAAGTAAGTGTCATAGGTAAGACCCCATACTATAATACCATAATTGAGAAAAGACGAGAAGAGTGAATTATAGAGACAGATCAGGGTCTGTAGAGGAACATAGTGTCTGACTTTAAAGAAGATTCCAGTAGTCCTAGAAAGTTTTTTACAAAGTTCATTGATGTGGTATTTCCAAGAAAGATGCTCATCAACAAGTACACCTAGAAACTTAACATACTTAGTCCTTTTGATACTTTTCTTGCCAAATCTAAGGTTTATCAAGTCTGGTAATTGTTTCCTGGGGGAATGAAATAGGATAAAATTTGTTTTGTCAATATTCAGAGCAAGTTTGTTGCAATCAAGCCAGGATTTTACTTTGCTAAGTTCCTTATTAACTTTTTTGGTTAGCCTTGTCAGGTCATTCGCTTCAAAATAAATATTGGTATCATCAGCAAATAAAAAGAAAGTCAATATTTTAGATGAGTTTGGTAAGTCATTAATGTAGATTAGGAACAGCAAAGGACCTAGTACAGACCCCTGTGGAACACCGCATGTTATGTCACATGTAGATGATGAGATACCATTAACTGAAACAAACTGCTTACGATCACTAAGGTAAGACTTAAACCAACTTAAGGCAGTTCCTCTGATACCATAGTGTTCCAGCTTTTTCAAGAGAATATCATGATTGACAGTATCGAAGGCCTTTTGTAGATCAATAAATATACCACAACCAACTCTATTATTATCAAGTGATGATTTTATACTCTCAGTTAAACTGACTAGCGCATGATCAGTTGAGTGACCATTACGAAACCCAAACTGCATGTTAAACAGCAACTCACATATATCAAGAAATTTATAAAGGCGTTGATACATTATTTTTTCAAATATTTTACTGAAAATGGAAAGCAGAGAAATTGGTCTATAGTTTGACTTTTTGGTAGTGAGACCTTTCTTAAACACTGGAATCACCTTTGCAATTTTTAACTTATCAGGGAAAATACCTGTTAAAAAAGACTCATTGATCAAACTAGCAAGATGAAAAGAGATAGGTGACTCAAGTATCTTCAATAATTTGACTGGGATACTATTGGGACCACAAGATTTACCATTCTTTAGAGCCTGAATAACAGATGATACTTCATTAGAAGTGCAAGGGGAAAGGAAAATAGAATCCACATTAGGATTAGCTAAGTATGAAAATGGAGATCTAGGAACCCTTGGGATTGTCTTCGTGATATCATTTGCAACATTAGTGAAGAAATGGTTAAATTCATTTGCCATCTTGCCTGGATCAGAGATTCGGGAGCCGTCTTTGTCTGTCAGATAAGAAATAGTATCTAGATTGTTTGAGTTTAAACTGATAATATTCTTGATGCCATTCCAAAGCATTTTCATGTTACTCTTATTATCATCAAAATACTGATGATAATAATTTTTCTTACTCTCCCTTATTTCATTCACAACACGATTGCGAAACAGTTTAAATGCTCTTAGATCAGCTGAGGAGTTGGTTGATTTGAACTTTTGAAACAACTTATCTCTGATTTTCATCATTTTTTGAATACGCAACTTAATCCAGGGTTTATTTCTTAGCTTTAATCTTTTTTTAGTTAGCTTTTTTTTGGGGCAATGCTTATCAATGAGACAATGAAGACCTAGTAGAAAGCTATCAAACTTTCCATCCAGATTAATATTTTGATCAGCAAGGAAGGACATGTCAATTTCAGCATAATCAGCCAGGAACTTATTGGCATCAAAGTGACTGTAATCATAAGAAAGGTAAGATGAGGCTTTGTAATCAAATTTACAATCATAAATGATGCAAAATTGGGGTAGATGGTCTGATATTAGAGACAAAATATTCCCACTATGAATTTTGGAATCTGGGGCACTGTTTACAAAAATGTTGTCAATGAGGGTAGAGGATGTGTCAGTGATTCGGGTTGGATGAAGAACTGAAGGCTGAAGATGGTTAGAAAACATCATATTAATGAATTCATTCGTAGGTGTATGATTTTCATAATTTAACAAGTTGATGTTGAAATCTCCCATGGTGAAGATAAGCTTATTTTCATTTTCTATTTTGGAGAGAGTCTCCTGAAAATGGTTACTAAACTTTGAAATATCAGAACTAGGATGTCGATATGCACAACAGCATAGAATATTTCTTGCCATTGAGTTTTCTATTTCAATCCATATTGTCTCAAAATCATCATTGCTAAAAGACAAGTCATCCCTTTTACTAGCTTTAAGGTCAGATTTTACATAGATGCCTACACCACCAGCAGCACTATTAGAGGGTGTATGATGGAATTTGTAGCCAGAGAGTTCAATGTTGTCACTTAATGGAGCATCTATAGAAGCCTTTATTTCAGAAAGACCAATCACTTTGAAGTCAGTATTAAGATTTGACAAGAGAGAATGAAATTCATCTTGATGAAGTGAAAGACTTCGAATATTCATGTGAAATATTGAGAGATCCTTGTAAGAGAGTTGTAGGTTTGCAAGTTCCTCAATTGTGCAGTACTGTGAGTTTATATTGAGATTCAAATTTTCATCTATGTCATAGTTAGATAGATTAGGAAGGTTAGTCAATTTAGAAGAAATATCAAAAGAGGGCAAAGAATCAGCAAGAGAAGGTAGATCAATAGTATTTATGCCTAAGAGAACATCATCATTTTCCAGGGTGAATGGAAAAGTTTTAGAATTATTCAGAATGATGCAAGAAAAACAGATATTCCCATATTCATATGTTGAGGTTGGAGTACCATTACACTTTACATGAATCATGTTGTTGCATTGACTGCATGTAAAAGCTTTTTGAGTCCTGATTACTTTTTTGTAGCAAATTCCACAGCAGGATGCTTTAATGGGCTCCCTAGAAAAATCTGTCATATGTCTCATCCTCTCCACAATCCGATCCGTCAATATCCTCGATGGCAACATCTGGTTAAAAGTTAAAAGAAATAATTGCTAGAAAAATAAATAAACAAACCAAACAGAATTTGGCTCACCTTTAACAACAACAATATTTAGCAGACAGCTGTTCATGATGCAGCTAGATAGGAATGTTTTATTTCTTCTCATTTAAGATAGTAAAGTAAGTGTCAGCTTTATTCAGGTCATCCTCTGAGTACTTGTAAATTTGATTTTTCCCGTCACCAGAGTCAATGTGCAGTATGGCTGGATAAGTCATTTTGATTTTCCACCCATCATTCATTGACAGAAGATATCTTCGGATTTTCAACATCTTTTTGCGAAGGTCTAGGGTTGCTCCAGAATACAGTTGCTCTACTCTAATCTTTGATTCAGTTCCAGAAGGGTCAATGAATTTTGAGATCTTGTCTTGATTCCTCAATACATGATTGGCATCTTGCCATGAGAGGAACTCGGCAAAGATAGGTGAAGATGAGCTTGAGTTGTTAGACAATTCATTTCTGGCATTAGCACGATGGGCTCTGTCAACCTTCGGAAGCCCAAGACCACAGCTTTTCAGATGCTTTTCAAGTGTAATTTTGCAGTCATCCCAGGTCTCCCTTCTTCGCTGCCCTTTCTGTAGAGTAGGGAAACCATAAAATACTAGAGTTTTACGCATTTGTCTGTTTCGAACATCTTCCAATTCATTTGTTAGACTATTAATTCTACCTTTAAGCATTTCAATTTCAGCATTGGTAGTGATCAGTTTGTTCAGGTTTGATTGAGCTATAGATTCAGCATCTTTGATCCTCTGAAGGTGGTGATCCTGTTTGACTTCAATGTCGTCCACGTGTTTCTCGAGACTTGATAGGCGAATCCCCAGGTCATGTTGAAGGGCATCTAATTTCGTATTAAACTTCTCTTCAATATCTTCTGCCAGCTGGATTCTGAATACTGATACCCAAGCTGGTGGTTGTGAGTCATTTTCAGTGGTAATCAGCGGGTCCAGCGAAGGAGTTGACAAAATAGGCCCTTTAGGCCCATCTTGACAAGCCCGACCATTGGACTTCGCTGCTGCTTCTGGCTCTGTCTTGGCTTTATTTCGCGTCTTCGTGCTCATTGTGATGTTCGAGTAATTAACTCAAAGGCATTGATTAAGGTTTAGCATAGAAATTCAGAATGCTGACTGATTTAAAAAAGTTACTTTCCTATAAGAGCTGCGAAAGCGATTCTACATCACGTAGCCGCCATGGCACAATACAAGGAAGAAAGTAATTTGTTTCGTAAACTGGTGCTGAGCAGTGGCAAACATTCTTAAAGAATTCATACCATGAACGAATCATTGCTTCAAATCCCTATTCAGCCAACTTTAGTCATTCAAAAATTGTACAAAATCTATAGTGACAAATGGAGGGGGTGGTCTTAATAACTGTGGGTGCAATGGCAGCACCATGGGGGGATTGCCGGGTGGAACACGTCCCCCCAAGATTTGAAACGACAGCAAAAAGTGCCAAAGAAAAATGACATAAAATTAGTTGGGTATACCTTTAGGCAGAAAAATTATGTCAGAATCTCCCCCACATCTTTCGATTTTTTAGAGCTGGCACTGCCACTGTGTGGGTGGGCAAATTTGAAAACCTCAAGCAAGGAAAGGGTCTAAATCATTACTGGAGAATGTAATTACTTTAAAATAAAAGTATAACTTAGAAGCGATAATTGATTTCACTTAAATTTAGCAACATTTTTGTTAACACTTTCAATGAAATAAATTAGCGGATGCTGATGGGTGAGAACATTTTCAAAATTGGATAAACAGGGAGGATGTCTATCCGGTCCGGCACTAAAGTGCACGGAAAGGGGGGTCCAGAGCTGATATTGCTGTCATGCTTTGTCTAATTTTCTGGCAAATTCTTTCAATTCCCTTGTGGATCAGTTGAATGGAGACTAAAATGAGCTAGAGATTATAGTAAAAAAGCACTGCACTTTCTCAGTTGACAGCTTGATAACATGATTCTACAAGTTGTTGCAAAGAGCACAAAATCTCACTAAAGTCTCAAAAATAGCCTATTCAAATCGATGTCCCACACGTGCTGTGAACAGTTGATAGCTTTGATAGCCACAGAAACAATGTTGTTGTCTGAATGTTTTCGTTGTTCTATTTGTTTTAATGTAACAAATTGTTTATAGAGAGGCCTAGATAGCATGCCATTGCCTGCCATCCATTGCACACTCCCTTGTTTAAGTTTAACAAAGCAGCCATGATTACATTTCCGAGGTTTCTTTGATATTGATAACTTGATACATATTGATAAAAACGTTTTTCAGTACTTTCTATAAGTTTTAAAATTTGTATCACGTCGTTGTCTGTATGATGATCATCAAATTCGTGTTTTTCGATGGCGAATTGATTGAATGAAAGCAGCACCCGGAAAGCGGGATGGCGGTTGAAAACCTTGATTTTCACTTGGCCTAAATTTACATTTCAGAAATACGAATTTGAAACGGAAAATGAATGTGTCAGCATACCTTCGAAGTTTTCCTTTCTTTTGATGAGGCGCTGGCAAGCTGCATTCGACGTCTGAAGACATGATCGAAGGGGAAGGCGGGATGAAATTCTGATCAGCGACATCTTTCTAGTGTTGATGTATGTTTACAATAAACTTGTCGAGTATTTTGAACAGATTCTTGCCTTTCTCGAGTTTCGAAGCTCTCTCTAGAAACAAACAACAGCTCAGATGACAGGCTGAAGATGAAATAAGAAACAAAGCTTTGATCGGAAATTCATATCCGTTTTCATTTGACGCAATGAAAACAATGCAATGTACGTCCGAAAATGTACCTTGCAGGTCTAGCCCAAACAATCGAAAGCCATTGACATAAATTATGTAGACACAAGAACAATCGAGCACAAGTTGCATAAATTACATTGAGCATTCTGATTGGCTGGCACGATCAGCCAGCCGTTCGTTTCTGTTTGTTTCAGCACAAAAGCTTTCAACAAGGTCTGACTATAACAATAGTGCAAGAAACCTTCACTATGTGATTGGTTAGATCTCTGGTCCTGCTGGTCTAGGGATCAGCATTCTGACAATCAACGGAAGTCAGAATGCATAAGAATTTGGCTAGCCTTCTTCTTTTCAATAGACAAATGTTGCCAGGATCTCCGATGCTCATTTTCAACTACCAGGAAATTACTCCACAGTCAAGTTACACAAGAAGCGGAGACACGTTTCTTTCTCGCGAACAATATTATATGAAGATCCACAGAAAGATAGAAACATAAAGCTAGAGACTACACTCATTTTTTGATTACAAAGTCCAACTTTGTAATCTAAGAAGGGGCTTCGATGTAAGGCAGTCAGTCAGAAAGAAAGTAACCCACTTCCGTCACGCTCGTTATAGCAATTGATTAACGTTTTATCTCTGCTAATTGGCACTGAAATAAAGAAAGCGCACAGAAAGCGCACACAAGACAGAAGTTTCCCGCGATCCTATAGCAAAATTTGACGTCGGCTTATTTTTTTTATAAGAAACCGCTTATAAGAAACGGTAGGCTCAATTTTTCGAAAGTTAAGAAACAACCCTACCTGGATTTAAAAAGCTAAGAAACTTTTGTACTTTACAGTTTTAATTTTCCTGTCGCAATCAAATATTTTTGACTCTGTACAGTTATTATAGCAACTGTTTGGACATTATTTTGAGTGCGAATTATGTTATTGACTTGTTTGTTTTGAGATCTTACTGAGTAATTTGTGAACCCTTCAGACAAAACAAGATCACTTCTGGAATTAAAAATACAAGAAACACGTAAGAAACTTTTGGTAGCAAAATGGCCCAAAATTTAAGAAACTGCCTACCAGCCCCGGACCTTAGTTTCTTATAAAAAAAGAGTGTACAGCTCAAAATCACTGCAGTTCAACTATCACTACATTACAGTACTACAGTTCAAAAGTAGCGAAACGTTTTCAAAGAATATCTAGCTACAGTATAAGGACCCGCAAAATAGAAACCACTTTATAAGAAACTTTTTTTGAAAAATGGTGCCCTCATATAAGAAACTCCTCAGCCTGATTTGAGGAAAGTTTCATATCTAACAATTCATATCTAACAATCTTTGTTAAAATCACAGGTGCCAAACATTTTTTAAAAATTTCATGCAAAAGCATCTCCATCTTTATACTCGGCACGTACGCT
>REGL01000016.1:244693-260219 GCA_004194395.1 Aurelia aurita complex sp. Pacific | reverse complement strand
ATGGCCAAATTATTAAAGACGTAGAGTCATATAAGTATCTAGGAGACTTGAAAAACACCAAAGGAACCTTAGATTTGTGCATCAATAAACGAATAAATTCTGCTATGGGGGTTATTAATGAAATAAAATTCCTTACTAAGCAAGAGGCATTCAAAAAACAAAGTTTTGAAATCAGTATAAAGTTGATTGAAGCAATTTTGATGCCCAAAGTTCTGTATGCATGTGAAACATGGACTAATTTAACTAAGAACCAAATTAAAAACTTAGAAAAATTGCAAAAAGATGCAGTTACAATAATTGACTCTCTACCCCAATCAATGCCATATGACGGAATAGTCCTTGAATGTGGCTTGATGCCTATGGAATTTAGAATTAAAGAGAAAAGATTGATATACTTCCATAAGATATTAAACATGAAAAAAAGTAGATTGACTAAGATAGTTTATGAAGAGCAAAAAAGGTTAAATCTCCCAAATTGTTGGTATAAAGAAGTAATCAGTGACCTAGAAATGATTGATATTAACCTCAAAGAATGTCAGATCAAAGACCTAACCAAAGAACAATGGACAAACTGTAAGAGAAAAAATTATCATTATCGTAGAAATAATATTGAAAATAATAAAAAGACTAAACTCAGATTTATCAAGGGTAGTAAGTTTGAAATGAAAGAGTACCTGAGGTGTGAAGAAGCCTCATCTCTACTGAAATTAAAACTAAATATGGTTGACCTAAGAGCAAACTACAAAGGAAAGAACACTGATTCTCTTTGCAGGAGATGTGGGTCCCATGAGGAATACATCGAACACTTATGGGATTGCCCAAATTTCTCTCAAAAACCCAAGATGAAAAAGACTTGTTTGGCTAAAAATAAATACGAAGTACTCAAAAGTATCAACAAAACGCTACAAAATTTCTACAAATAAGGATTGGCTAAAAGAAAAAAAAATATTAGCACCAGCTTGTGTACCCAGTTGTTGGGTAACTGCTCCGAAATGGAGAATTAGCTTCAATTATTATATGTGATGAGAAACCTTTCAGTCTGTTTCCAGATTAATGACCTTTCAATAAGAAACTAAACAGGCTGTTTTGAAAAAAAACTGGTTTCTGTTTTGCGGGTTCTTACAGTATGCTTTTTTTAATGTACGATGAAGAAAATAAACTTACCTTCACATATCAACTCTGATCTTCAAATTTGGAGCAAATTCGGCAAATCTGGGGAAAATCTGTAGACTTACCAGCTCAGTCCCAGTTTCCGCTTCGTTCATTGAAGTACGCAATACGCTTCAACTGGTTATAGCGATTATCATGAGAGATCTAGCAAATCTTCCAAGCAGCTTTTCCAACAAATGGTTTCAATTGGTTCGCGTGTATTTATAGCGATCAAAGCTGGACTTTGATCATTGCATTCTATTCACGTGCGCAACTTGAAAAGCGCAAACTGATCAGGTGATCAAAGCATGGGCGCAAGCATTTTCGAAGGTGAATCGCCGGTGGCAACATGGTGGCATCGCATGATGAAGAATCGTGATAGTTCGTTTTTGTTTCAGGTTTTTCAAGAAACTTGGTTGGATCAACCAATGATACTGAGATATAACTTGAAAGATCCTAAATTTTGAATGAACATTTCCGAAAATTCCCTGCTTTATAGAATGGTGACAGTTTCGACTTCTTCTTTTCCCCTCGAAATAAAAAACAAAGTATACAAAGATAACATAGAACTGCAGCGAATATTAAATGAGGAAAGGACGACATCGAATTTAGATATTAAAAGCTTCAAAGGTTGGCAGGATTGGTACTTTTTGAAGGGCTGTCTAGGGCAATCTTATGCACCACAATTAATTTTCGAAAAAGCTGTGTTCTTTTTGGAAAGAGAACACCTGCTTGGTATGGCATAGACACACAACGGCATTATTTCTCAAAATTTGGGCAACTCCTTTCTACAGCGCAGTTTAAAATGTTTTTAAAATGGATGTTACGTAGTCACGTATAAAACTATGCCTCTCATTGAAAGAACTTGCAATGCACCTCCTTGTAGCTCCATTAAACACCTATTTGACAACAAAAACAAGAAACTTTAAATTCATTGCACTAAAAAGTAATAATCTAGTATAGGATTGCAAAGGATTTGCACAGATATTTGTGGACTTTGTTTAAATAATCAAAGCCTTCATTTCACTGTTGTAAGAATAAATAACACAGAAAAAGACATTAGAGGTTATAGCGAGTTTGATTTATCGTAATATAAACTTACCTATGTTAAGAATATGATGAAATTTACATTATGGTGAGGTTCTTATGCTTTCCTAAACTAAACTCAAGTTGGAAGATCTATCCAGAAATGTCTTGCAAACATAGATATATTGCCTCTTAGATATAGTGTCTGACTAAACTTGCCCCAAGTCTATCTCTTCCGTCCGTCTCCCGTTCCCTTTACGGTAGTTCCTGGATCCGCCATTTCCTGGATCCGCCATTCCAACATTCCGTCCAACATTTCGAGATCCCTCTGGGTGGAATATTGGAATGGCGGATCCAGGAAATGGCGGATCCAGGATCTACCCCAAAGGGAACAGTAGACGGATGGAAGAGATAGACTTGGGGCAAGTCTAGTGTCTGACTGGCTTACTGATGATGACAAATGTTTAAAATCTAAAAGTGTTATATACTACCAAGGATTTACAGCATTTGGACACTATGAAAAACAGAATATGCAGAGAAAGTCTAGTTACTTACTACGCATGTCAAGCTACGAAAATGTCCACGCTAACAGGATTGTTATTCGTACACTACTGGTGACAACGTCTTGACAGTACACAACCTATTGCTAAGAGCGTACCTGTGTCAATAGCAACAATAATGAAATTGTTTTACATTTCTGGTACATTTATCAAATTCAAATAGGGATTGTGATTTGCTTTGTAGTCTGCTGAAAGTTTATATTTCATCACTTCTCGTACCACTGAATATTGAGGTATTAGTGGAGATATTGTCGAATTTGCTTATACCATTTATATGCGAAAGAGAATCGACTCTTGAATAATCGACTCTTGAATTATCGACTTGGTTCAGATTTTTACAACTACCCAAATATTTCTGATTTGTTTATCAGCCAACGTTATTCTGCACTTGGCACTGGCAGTCTCCAGTTCTATAGAGTCCACAGAAATCAGGAAAAGCGTGTCAATTTTGAAGACTACTGATGCTGTACCTTGCTCAACTCCACTTACCGCCATACGTCATATGTGGCGTCCATTTCTTATGTAATAACAATAAACAACTAAATATTGGCTTCCATAACTTACTGCTGACAGGTTATCATAGCTTTGCAATTCATCAGATAAACATGCATAGCTCTATACGGTACTCCAAGTATAAATAGTTCACTGCAGAAATTGTCAAAGATGTACTATATCCTACATGGTGAAAATGGACAGAGTGTGCTCCAGTAGTCAGCCTGAGGGAATTAATTCACCAGTAGCTGGAAGACTACACATTCCCTAACCTTTAAACAGTGGCGGCTGGGGCTGGTACTCAGGGTATTAGTCTAATACCTCTTTTTTTCAAGAAATAGTGACCTCATTTTTCAAAAATAGAAAATTTTTCATGCCGACGAACCTTTAGTGAATTCGTTTCTATTACGTCACTTTGGATAAAAAGAGTGTTGACGTAGAACTGTGCCCATATCGTTGAAGGTATGGAAATCTCGTACTTGAATGGCTATTTTTGGTTTCCTTTTATTTCAACATAATGCGTACTAATCCTTATTGACATATTTTCAATAGAGAGNATGTCCACGCTAACAGGATTGTTATTCGTACACTACTGGTGACAACGTCTTGACAGTACACAACCTATTGCTAAGAGCGTACCTGTGTCAATAGCAACAATAATGAAATTGTTTTACATTTCTGGTACATTTATCAAATTCAAATAGGGATTGTGATTTGCTTTGTAGTCTGCTGAAAGTTTATATTTCATCACTTCTCGTACCACTGAATATTGAGGTATTAGTGGAGATATTGTCGAATTTGCTTATACCATTTATATGCGAAAGAGAATCGACTCTTGAATAATCGACTCTTGAATTATCGACTTGGTTCAGATTTTTACAACTACCCAAATATTTCTGATTTGTTTATCAGCCAACGTTATTCTGCACTTGGCACTGGCAGTCTCCAGTTCTATAGAGTCCACAGAAATCAGGAAAAGCGTGTCAATTTTGAAGACTACTGATGCTGTACCTTGCTCAACTCCACTTACCGCCATACGTCATATGTGGCGTCCATTTCTTATGTAATAACAATAAACAACTAAATATTGGCTTCCATAACTTACTGCTGACAGGTTATCATAGCTTTGCAATTCATCAGATAAACATGCATAGCTCTATACGGTACTCCAAGTATAAATAGTTCACTGCAGAAATTGTCAAAGATGTACTATATCCTACATGGTGAAAATGGACAGAGTGTGCTCCAGTAGTCAGCCTGAGGGAATTAATTCACCAGTAGCTGGAAGACTACACATTCCCTAACCTTTAAAGAATGAAACACAAATACTGAATGAAACTACAATCAGAGTGAAATATCTAGTCAGGATGTATAGTTAGGATTGTCAGGATACTAGTCCGTCTAAATTCTTGCCAAGGTGCTTATATTCATAGAATGAACAATACCATTACCAAATGAAAATACAACCAGAGTAAAACATAAGAAGGGTACAGGGGTCTACAAATTACTGCGAAGAGTTTTGCTAAGCGTCAGATTCCTGTATGGTGCTTATGCTGTGCACACAAACGTCATATAAACTAATGCAATATGGAACATTTCATACAGTAGTTATAATGTGGCCTGGAATTATGTCTCACTCAGAAACATAATAATGGAAATATGTGTAGGTAAAAACAAGACATCAGCAAATTAGACATTTCAACGTTGGTTGTTCTGTTCACTGATGGCCGTATCCGTCATTGTATTCTTCTTGTAGTGCATGCGGTAGTTGTCCATTCTTGTTTCAAAGATCCTGTGGCACTACTTTTAAATCCGTGTGGCGATTGACCAACTTTGCTAAAAAAGCTCACGAGGCATGGATCAACTTGATTTGAACCCCAGCAGGACTTGGCAAGCAATACGTTCTTCTTTCTTATCCGTGAGGCGACTGGCCAACTGTGCCCAAAAACTCATGCGGAATGGATCATCATTGATTTAACCCGTGCATGACTTGGTTGGCTATGCGTTAAAATCTGTGCGACGCTTGGCAAAATTTTCCGCACAACTCATGCGGCATATATATATATACATTTTACTGTAAAACCCGTGCGGCACTCGGCGACCATTGTTTCAAAATACAAGCGGCATTTCGCGACACCATTTTCCATGCAAGGACAGATTGTCAAGTTTACGAACGTATCATAATGTGGGAAGATTAGTAAGATTTTTGTTGAAAGCATGTACGTTACCGCCCTGCGTTAATCCACTTTGTATATGTGCAACGTGAACTTCGACTTTGTCTGTAAATGCACTGTGGAAATGAAAAAGATACTTTATTTACAAACTAGGAACCATACATCATAAAAGGGGCAGCACAAGATTTTTGTAAACAATCGGAAAGTACGGGACAACCTGTGCATGTGGCTAAAGTCTTCCGCTTTCATGGCGGCCAGTTTTATCGCAGCTTCTACGTTAAGTTTAATTGCAGTATTTTCTTATCTGTGTCTATGAAATGTGATGGAACTATGGATATTCATTAAAACTTTCAAATATTCGGCGTTGAACCAATTAAACAAATCCTCTGTCACAGCTTCGATTACAGAGATTGTCGCAGATACTTTGGATTATTATTCTCTGTGTGAAATTGTCGTTGGCTGTGTTTTTTTAGACTAAACACAATCGATGATTTGACTCGCAGTGCCACGCAGAGAGGACAGGTTGTACATTCCTTTTAAGATGGTGAAAGTATCTCTTTCGCTCATGGTATTGCATTCTGATGCAATTGCATCTTCGTCTGATATTGGACGGCAAATCAAGGAATCTGATCCTTTGTTTTTACTGATCTTAAAAGTAATAATTACTTAAAAGTCATCAAATAACGCATTGAAAAACCTCATTCTGAGCAATACTCTGTTGTCAATGATCCAAATACATTCAAAGAGAATAAAATGCTTCTTTATATTACTTAAAAGGCGTGAAGTAACGCATTGAAAAACCTCATTCTGAGCTATACTCTCTAAGCAGCATGGTTAATCTTGCCTAAGGGCAATTACACTGAGATTTTTCACTATCTTCCGAGTCTACAATAATAATTTGCGCTTCTTTCTTACCTATTTAAATGACAAAACTAGAAGCTTAATATACAAATAAATTAATCTGGTAGTCATGAGTGCTCTTTGCAGTACGCTTCAAAACCATGTAGCCCTAAAAAGAGCTAAATTCATCAATTTAAAAACCAATCAAGAGACCAGCTATGCCTGGAAAATTAATTTGGTCTTTGCTCTACTTGCTAAAAAAGAAAATTTGAAGATCGGCCTTAAAACGAAATTTTGGTGATTTCTCAAAGAGGAGCACTTTTTTGGGACACCCGATATATAAACTGTTCCATTTGATCAAAATGTAAATGAGCAAAGGTGTGAATAAAACATACTTGCGATTCTTGGCATCTAACTTTGATTTGATCTTTTCTGTAGCTTGATTGATTGTCGCCAATTCAAATGGTTTCAAGTTATTTTCAGCAAAGAACTATGCAATGTAATAAGATGGAAGTATATCAAACGTAAAATAATAGACCTAGAATAGACGTAAGATATTGAATATAACCATATACCCGGTACGGGTCTCGTTAGCCTGCGTGCAGACTCTACTGATTTCTTTTCAAAGAGCCTTCTCCTCCAGAAGAGTCTGCATAACAGTGACAATCTCCTTGTTTATAGGTCACGTGAATTAGATTCAATACAGCCGCCTGTAAATAAGGCAGACAAAACACTCACATACAATGGGATCTTTTTGACTAGCTTTGTCCATGCATGTGTAAATTAAATATCAGCAAACTCGAACAAAGACACGGACGCTCTTCAAACAAAGGGGATAGGTTCCAGCCAATCAGGAAGGGTTCCTCGCTTCTCATGAACTGAGAACGAGGACGCTACTGGAGGAGAACCTCTCTAAAAGAAATCAGTGGAGTCTGCATGCAGGCTAACGAGATCCGGGTCTATGGTTATATAACATAATTCACGCATTCGTTATGAACCTATGTCTCCTTTAATTCCTGCCCTGACCCCCCCCCCCGGCATTTTCTCACAAAAAATTCCCGGGCCCCGGGTATTTGACAGTCAATTTTTCCCCAGTGACAATATAAGATGTTTCTGCTTAGTTACTGGGAATATGGATCTTCCCAGTGTCCAGCCCCCCCGGGCATTTGCCAAAGGATTTGCCCAGCCCCTGGGCATTTGTGCACGAATTTTTTGTTGACCCCTGTGCTGCTGTAGTAGGAATGCTCATCTGCATACTCATCACGTGCACACCTTGGATCACGTGCACCTAATATCACGTGCACTTAGTATCACATGTATTGTCACGTTTAGTTCCTTATATAGCTAATCATTAACACATTTATTTCTATTAGTAATCTTGTAAACTCATAATTTATTCAGAGTAGCACACTCATTAAAACCAACAACATGTCTCTTTGCTGCTCTCCGTTTTGCAACTTAACATCAGAATGTATCTCAAGTCCCTACCTATTATAATGCGCTGAAGGGGGGGGGGTAGTCAGGGTACAAATTGAATGAGAAATTATGCTTTGTACAAATGACATCTGTTCACAATCTGAATAAAAGATAGGATCTTCAAAGTTGGGTCTTAGCGTTTGAATTAAAAAGCATACTGAATAATGTTTCAATAAATATTGCATTATACCTGAATTTGTAAGAGTATTGATGTTAGATCAGTGACTAAGTCTTTGAGATGTGTGCTTCGTACACTGAAATGAAACAATAACTTGCATAAAGAAAGCTGAACAAACTTGATCTTCTCTATAGATCATCTGCAATGGGATTGAAATGCTCTACAAATATTTGCACTGATTACAACTGTTTAATGAAGAAAGCGTTGCAATTAGTCGATGTTTGCTTGACGCGAAAATAGACGATTACGCTAAAGATGGCGGCGAGGAACTTTTTACCAGGATGCATTGCATTCTTTGATCGAATTCCTATGAAATCGTTAAAGATTCTTAATTCGAACGCAATGCATCTTGGTAAAAAGTTCCTCGCCGCCATCTTTAGTGCAATCGTCTATTGACGGTGACATACAATGCTGTTATACTGTCAAGCCTAAGCTACTGTCTGTTAATTTAGATGTTTTGTGGGGAAAACGCCAAGAGGGAGACAAACAAAATCCAAAAAACGTGCTCTACGTATACTTTTCAATGATAGCGAAGCCTCATTCGAAGAGTTTCTACAAAGAAACAGTGAGCAGACAGTCCATGTGACAAACCCTAGTAAGCTAATGACTGAGGTCTATAAGTCCTTAAATTGCCAAAATCCAACATTAATGTGGGATCTGTTCATAAGAAAGGAAATGACTTAGGACCTAAGAGCAAAAGATCTATTACAGCTACAAAAAGCTTGAACTGTTTTAAACGGCTTAAATTCAATGGTCTTCAGAGGCAGTATTCTTTGGAATGCTATATCTGATGATTTAAAGTCAAACCAATCTATATGCTCGTTCAAAGTTTAAATAAAATCAAAGAATGAAGAAAAATTGTAAATATTGTATTTCTGTAAATAGTTGGTTTGAATTAGTTACCCTTTTTCTTAGAGTAAACTATGTTTTTTGTATCCAACTTTAAATAAATTCTTTGATATCAATATTATTGAAGAGTTTTCTCTTTCCATCGATCACATCAAATCTTTAGAAAGGATAAAAAGGTGAAGGTGATGACAAGGAGGTGCCTACGTCGGGGCTCGTTATTTCTTGCCTTAGCTTTAAACTAGAACGCCTTAAGGGCACCAAAGCTTAACCTACACATATCATGTACACATATCATGCACAAGAAATAACACTTCGTTTGTCCACGATTCTTTAGCTTCGACAACATAAGAAAGCAAAACAAAGAACGACTCCTGATATACTACTTACTTCCTTTCGCTTGTGTCGACCATCATTTGGGCATCTCGATCACATCTCGCCTGCATGTCGGATTTCTGATCATTGGTCAATGGTATGCTACTTGGAGAAAGCTGTCAAGGAAAGTTGGAGATTGCTACAACAATATATTGCAAATTAGGAAGCACTGGGGCAATTTTGGATCAATCATCTAAATCTTGAGTACTCTATCTAAGTCGATTTCATGCATTTGCAAAAATATTTTGTTGATCACAAACTCCTGAAAGTCGTAAATAGCGATTATGCCGGAGCAACTCTGAAGCTGCGAAGAGATAATCTTCAAGAAGAAGTGGGCAAGAAACCCACAAAAGAATATAGATTTTGAGTAAGATTTATGATGCTCAGTGAAAGCTAACGGTGAATAGAACATTCTCGAGCACTACTGGATTCATTGCTCAATTAATTTCGTCAAAATTACAACGAACAGAGAGGTACTGTAAACATGTTTTGGTATTTAGGCCTATTCGTGTGGGATTGTGCCACGCAGAATCTGTTACCCGCGTTTTATGTCTAACTGCCCCATTAATACCCAACTTCAATATCAATTGGTCATACAAAGGCATAATAAACCGAATTACAGTAACATTAATACATCGTGGCGATAAATGACACTGAAAGAAGTAATCTCACCTCTTGGCAGTACTGTTGAATACCTTGCAGACAGACATTAAGATCCTTCGAAATAAAACAGTTCAGTTCTCTATACAAGCATGCTTCAACTGAAATTGGCGTATTTGTCTTCTATTTTAAAATATTTAGATTCGATGAATAAAACATGAACGAAACTAAAATGATCAAAG
Organism: Aurelia aurita complex sp. Pacific; assembly: GCA_004194395.1. NCBI lineage: Eukaryota > Metazoa > Cnidaria > Scyphozoa > Semaeostomeae > Ulmaridae > Aurelia > Aurelia aurita complex sp. Pacific. The sequence continues at coordinate 250,261 of REGL01000016.1, read as the reverse complement.
AGAGTCTAAGTAAACTAATGAAAGTCCAAGCAACATGTTTTCTTTTCAACGAAAGAGGTTCTCGCTGATTTCCTTTACACATTCTGTGATGTGCAGTCAAGTGAATTTATTAAAAGTGAATTTCTTAAATGTTTCCAGGGCAAGAACAATCTTCTCGGCCATTACTATGCCAACACCAAAAAGCTTTGCAGACTTAGTATATCCCGAAATGCATTTCATATGACTTCGAATTCGGCCATCCTCCTAAAAAACCGACGCCACAGAGGAGTAGCGTATGCAAGCAAAATAGTGTGAGCCAATTTTGGTATGCAAACGCAAATGCATCAATTGTGCTCAGTAAAGAGTTTTCCAACAGCCAGCAATCATGAAAATGCATTTGTCTCCCCAACAGCAACTTCTTGTTCAACATTGTTTCAACAGTTACTCAGTTTTTGTTAATCAAAACAAAAGGCCGAGACTTGTAACAAAGGTGGTACATTTTTATCACAATCCAGTAATTTTTGACACAATTCGATAATTTTTGTCACAATAATGTTCAATAACTTATGATTTTAAATTTTATCACAAATTTTTATCAGAATTCGATAAAAAATCAGAAGGCGAAGGGTTTTCTTTCTGAGACGCATAGGCTAGAGACGCCCGGTTGAGCTGTTCTTTTCTTAAATTTAATGTATATTTTTTCATGGATGCAAATGGCTATCGTAGTTGGAACTAGCTATGGCAGCAATAGAATATTGATATGTATTTTTAGTTTCACGGATGTCCCAAAAAATTTATACGGATTTGGTTGACTCCAGCGATGTGCAATTAGCTTGATCAATGTCTAAACATGTTCCTCGATAGTTAAGTTGAACAAAGGTACTTTGTTTGTTGGTATTGGTGCTTTGAGAGCAGACATGTTAATCTTGAAAGCTTAAATTTGCTTCCTCCTACAAACCACAGCTTAGCCTTTTGGCCTAAGCAAATTCTTAAGGCACAATTATATTTCTGCTCTCAAAGCACCAATACCAACAGACGAGGTATCTATGTTCAAGTTAACTATCAAGGAACATTTTGAGAGTGATTAGCCATTGATTAAAGGTAAATTCACATCGCTGGAGTCAACCAAATCTGCATACTTTTTTAGGATACCCTAATATATTTGTAACAAAACATAAACAATAGATCATTCCCATAATCAACGAAGATACAAATCAATAAATTGAAATGAGACATACCTTGTTAATTCTTTCAAGTTCTAAAACAATACCAGCATATCTTCGCTGAAAGTCACGGCTGAATATTTCTCCATATGATTTCTAAGAAGTATAACAGTGTTTATTAGGTCTTCAAATCACATAATACCATTCATCATACAGTAAATCTCCCCATATAAGAACTTGTACTTATGCACCTTGCAATTAAAAACTTGTTTCAGTTTGATGAAAAATATTGCAGGGGCAGCAAAATTGATTTTGGATTCTCGTTATTGAGTTCATTTTTGTCCCAGTTGGTTGTTAAAGTTTAAATCTCCTCCCCTGGGGTTTGTTTTGTACAGTCGCATGAAGACAAATATTTGGTCATGCCCTGGTAATAAATTTGGCTTTGTGATTTAACTAAAAAACAATAACTAAAAATTTGGCTTACCATCCTTTCAGCTGTCGCATTCATTTCTTTTAAGTTTTTGATGCACTTTTTCTTCACAGTTAGAATCTTTGACAGTCGAGTCTGCGAATAAGAACAATTGAACTATGTCTTAGTCAAACACTACAGCAGCAATCAGAAATGAAAGACCGATATAGTTTGAATTTATATAGTTTGAATAAATCAAGGGGTGTATCACTCTCTAAGATCCTGTACACCTTTGGCGAAAATCCTTTCGTTGCCAAGAAAAATCATTAAAAATCCCTGACAATCATATTGTTTAAAAAAAACCTCGCACGCTTTTTCGCACCCCTCTGAATAGATAAAGAAGCCTCATAACTCACAAAATAAAAACAGATAGGAAAGATATAAACAATTGTGCCTTTCTTACAACTATAATTTGCCTTCCTCAAAACATTTAACAATTTTTAAATACAGTGTGCATCCTATGAGCAAATTTCATTATTTTTGCGAATTCATATTCAAAATTTTGAGAAAGAATTACTGGTCAGTGAAAGGAAAATATTACTGAAAACTTTGGAAAATACTTACTTGTACTTCTTTTTGGGATAAATAAGTTTAGCTAAATATTTCAAGAGATAAATCCGGGGTTGGTATGATTGACAATTGATTGACGATTGACGATTCATAAAGGTTATGCAGTTATGAATAGTATATATACTTTTTCAAGCATTTCTGATCGATTATTTGGGGTGCGTCTTGACGTCACAATAGTTCCTTGCCTCTAGATCATGGCTAGCCTCTTTGTTCTGCAATGGTAGAAATATGGCGCCGAAATTTGGCATGTTTAGTCTAATTTCTTCAAAATCTATGGAAGGATAACGGCTGTCAAAAGCGCGAAGACGTAAAAAGACGCTGACATCTTGCTTAACCGGCAAAGGTCAGCCTGTTTTACAACCGTACTTGAACCAACTCCGGATTTGTTCCTCAAAAAAACGCCATATACGTTAATGAGTATTATATTTTACTAACCGCAAGAACTAAGAATTTGATAGGAAATCCACCATAGCATCCTCCTGCAAAGAAAATGATATAAAGTTGTTTTTAGGTGCTACTGGCATTGACAGTAGTGTTAAAATATAAATCATAGGTCATAACCCTGATTACTTTATACCAGCAACAGCATAATCTACAAAGTAATCTCAGATTAATGACACTGGAAATCAGAATCAGAAACCATGACCAGACAACATATGCGTAGTGTGTTGGGCGGTGGGGACACTGGGGAGGAATCAGCGGTGGTAGCAACTGCTGTCGCTGTGGTTATCTCGTCCGCGGTTCCTGTTGTTCGGCATCATGCGCCTATGCTGGCCTGACATCCAATGTGAAACAGATTCTAGTATTTATCATTAATTAATCGTATTCGTAGCTTTGTAGTTGTTAACTTAATTTTTAATCTATCTGCATGTCTTTATGTTGATGGCCACGGGGATAGTCACTGTCTCTTGCTACCTGTGGTATCGTCCCTGTAGTGTTGTATAATCGTACAGTAATTAGAAAAGTATAGTAGGATGTAGATGTAGCATGTATTGTAACATTTTAGATGAAAAAAAATCTACAATTGCATCTTTCCCCAGCCCATGTTTTGATATTTTGCAAAAGGGAGCGACCGTTTCGCTGCTCTTTATCACATCAGGTATGCTGTTCCAGAGTATGCTACCCTTAAAACATATGGCGTTCACGCCAAGGGCCACGGTAGATGTACTTGACAGTAAAACTGTGTTATTCATTCTGAGATTGGGACCTCTCATAAAGGCAGATCCACCCAAAACGGTGAGGCACATCTACCATAGCGAACCAGCTTATTCAAAAGCTACAACTTCTAACAATCATTCAACATGATTTCAAGTATTTCTTTGTAAATTCTGGAAGACAGAAAATAATGAAAAAAGGGCATACCTTTTTCGACATTCTTCAGAGCATCTTCTAGCCTCATTCTAAGAAAGAGGACGATCAGTAGGATGACGTGGAGCAATAAATATCGGGGGAAGATTAAAAAGGAGCAATTTGCTTTGAAATGTAAATGGAAAAACAACAAAAGCAGAATTCAATACTCTTGATACGTCTACACGTTTCTAATTAAAGTAAAAGGAAATTGGTATTTAGATGATTCACAGTGGATATCAACGACTTGTCACACAAAAAAATCAGAAAGCCAAAGAAAGAAATCACTCAGGCCCAGATGGTTTTTTTTCAGTAATTTATTTTGAGTGGGCAGGAAGTACTTCTAGCTATTTAAAGCTAATTTAAGCCCACAATGCATGCCACATCCAGGCATGGGACCCCTAGTTTAACGTCCCTTCCGAAGGACGGCAAGGTGAGTTGCAAGGTCAAGCCTCCGAGGTCACCCATCCGAAGTTTGACCGCACTAGACCGAGCTTAACTTAAGTCACCTGACGGAAACTGTATAAGCCGCTCGGCACCTCACCTCGTACATGCGGCATGAAAGTTCCTGTGAGACCGCCAATGATCATGAGGGCACAATGTCTTTACAAATAACTTGATGAAGAAAACAACTTACAAAATAAAAATATAAACACAAAACATACCTTGCCGGCGAAGCAGGAATGGGTGCATCATGTCCCTGCTATGAAAAAGCGGATATATATAATATATTTTGTAAATAACTCGATTGAATTAGCTTCTGTTGACATATAAATTTATGCCAATAGACATTTTAGCTATTCTGAATTGAATCAGAATCGAACAACATATTGCTACATTTTGTAGAATTTTCGAATGTGCACAGTAGTGATAGAAGCTCTAACGCCACTGGATCGAACGTCGCGTAAAAAAATTTATAAAAATAACGCTCCATCCAGGCTCTTTTGTAGAATAGCTAAAAGGTCTATTCTAAAAAATCTTTAAAAAAGAATGATAATAATAATGAAGTGCCCACATCTTCTGATGGAAATCAAAGGACATTGCTAAATATTCAAACAGTTTATTGCTCTCAAATTTGAAAACTAACAGTTTCCGAATAGTTTCTCCTGTTAAAGGATGACTTGCTTCTGGAAGTCCTTTTTTGAAAGTAGAATAATCCACTATCAATAGGGCACTAAAATAGGCAACATGTCATAACTTGTCCAGGACACGATCAAATGCGACGAAAAGTATATTTTCTTCTCATAAAAATCTTTCTCAAAATTACAGCAAATGGTTAAAAGTCGAAAGTAAATTAGCTAGGGGAAGTTGGGATCTAAACATATGTTGTTTTGATGTCCTTGATTGATGAAAAATAGGAATGGAACGTGGCCTGGCTTTGTCCTTCTCTTAGGGCCTGATAAAATGCGGCACCTCACCTGTGAGACCCGGGGCCAACAGAATTCTTTAAATTCGCACCAATTTACTGTAGCTTCTTCGTCGTGTTGCGATGCTTCTGCCTACAAATTTAATCATCTATTCGTCACCGCAAGCATCTTCGGATCCGACGATCGAAGCTGGTATCGTGGCCATTCCTTTTTCGAATCATTTCACTTTATTATTCCCTGTGGCACACTTACTTTGAGTAACCATTAAGTAACCAAAAGGAAAAAGAATAGGAAGATTTATGAAAGAAACATACCCGATAATGGTCTTGGTGAATCGAGGACAGGTGTCTGGTGAAAATAAATACAAGAATATCAATCTCTGCTCAGGGAAAATGTTCTTTCATTAAAACAGCAATCTTGCGCAAGCACTGTTCATACAAATCGTCTCAAAACTTCTTCCGATAACCATAATATTTGGCAGTCAGTTAAAACTTTGCTGATTCTTTCCAAAGGTCTTCCGAGAAGTGCAATTGTTCCCCCAGTCTTTGCTTCAAATCAGGATTACTCTTATAATCTACATGGTGTCCCAACCCGGGGGGGGGGTACTTCACATATTTTGGGTACGGGGACGTGCCATCGGGAAGGGTATCGATTTTCCCGGTCTTGGTATAAA
>REGL01000016.1:220723-244453 GCA_004194395.1 Aurelia aurita complex sp. Pacific | reverse complement strand
TTTCCCCATTTTTGGGATATTTCGATACAAAACGTTTCAACTTAAATTTTTTGATCTACAATCGCGGACAAAACTCGTGAGACACGTTGCTTTTTGGAGGAAATTTTTAGTTAGGATCCCCCCCCCCCCCCGCCCTCCATTGCAATGTTGGAGGCTGATGGAAATGTCATAGATGAGTTGACAAGTATGAGTTCTTGAAGCAAGCAAGATTGCAAAGGGGGAGGGGGGTCATCAGAAGTGGAAGGTAGTAGTTTACAAGCAGGAAAGACTTCTTTTAACACAAAACTCATCTGTCTCAATGGGTTTTGTCCGCGATTGTAGTGTACGTAATTCTGATGAGCAGTTGCTAATTCAACACTACTGGAGGATACCAAGGGGGGCAAAAGATGACAAATAACCCCTGACCATTATATCAAGAATATATATCTAAAATACAACTAAATGCACAATTGAGAAATGATACATATCAACGATTTCTACTGATAAATACCAGAATCAGTTTCACATCGGATGTCAGGCGAGTATAGGGCATAATAATGAACAACATAACAGAAGCCCCCATTTGAGAGAACAACAATGACAACAATTGCTGCCGTCACTGCTCCTGCCCAGAGTCCCCACTGTTCAAGACACCGCACCCATGCTATCAGGTCAGAGTTTCTGTACAGAGTATTGCTGATTGTTAAGATTCAAAATAAATGGAGATGAATCGATTCACAAGGCATACCAGATAATAGGATATCAAATTCCAAACAAAACAACAGAAGGCTCTAGATAGAATATTACTAGACATATGACGATGAATCCCCTGTATCCCTGCGGTAAACCCTGCTCAACAGAAGCGCCTCTGTCAACCGAAGCGCCATCTTGAAGTCAAAGAGCACAGGGAAACAAGAATATTACCTCGTTGGAGATATGATGGTCAGTTGAAGTCGAGGTCGATCTTTTGTGATTAGTGATGAAATTGGAATTGTTTCATGACCATCGTTGCTCTGAAAGGAAATAAAACCGTCATCTCCTTTCATATTTTCCTCCAGATTAATCAATACTGTATATATTTTCCCCAGTATAATCAATACTAAACAAGAAACAGAATACACTATTGTAGCAAGATGAAACAGGTCAGAAAACTCTGGATTTAACGGGCATTTTCCCCGGGGAAGGGGGGGGGGGTACTTCATTGTTAAATGATACTGGATGTGCCATGCCGCTCATATGGGTCGGGTTTTTCATCTGAAATTCCCTACAGACAGGTCTGTTTTTAACCTTAATTCTGGAAGATGGGTGGTTTTTTCTAGATTTTTCTTATCAATGGGTCCTATAATGATTATCCGCAACAAACAACTGAAAATTTCCTTGTATTTTGCTTGAGATACGATGAATTCAAGAGAAGACAACGCTGCGTGTAGTAACAACGGCAAAAACAGCGTGTAGCCAGGCAAAGCTGAAGAAATTTAAATAGACCTTGCGTCTTCAAATGGACAAAATTCTTACACATGGGCTAGAAATTTACTGATATTCATGCAAAAGGGTTCGGAATCCTTGAATATTCTGCAATACAAATGGGTCCTATTGTCAAAGTCCAGATTCAGATCTAATCACGGTGACAGTGAAGTACCCCCCCCCCCCCTGGGGCATTTCCGTAGGAGTTATATAGAAATAAGACTACCTTTGCGCTAAAAGTTTCGATTAAAAATCTTCATCAGTATAAGACATTACTGGATAGCCGAGAATTTATACAGGTGAGGTTGTTTACAAATAAAGATGTAAATGAAAATGCTATATTTAGTCTTCATTTATTATGAATAGAAAAAAATCTACAAATGAAGACTTACCGCCACATCGATATCAGGTACAGTGCATGTTCCTAGACCTGGAATGTCAGAAAAATTGAATTATCTAAATGAAATCCCCAAACCAATTAAATTATACCTCAAAGAAGGCTTCTTGCACATTGTTAACCGAACGCAAGGGCAGGACCGACATTTCCAATGCCCACTGTCTTCAATACAGCACCAGCTCACAAGGTCCTGCTCTAAAATAAGGATTATTAAAATAAGTGAACCAAAAGTTATCTATTTTGGTCAAATTGCCTTCGACCATGCATATTAGTACATTTTCCAGCTGTTCTGCATGAACAATTCTCAGAAAGAAAAATGTGAATCTAACTAGAGACTGTTAGTTTCAAAAATTACCGAAAACAAACATCAGTTTTCTATTTATTAGAAAAATCAGTTTTTATCATTACAGCACACGGATTTTCGCTGCAATAATTTTTCAAATAGGAGGAAGTATTTTGTGAGCCACCCAGTATCCTTACCTTCTCGGTCGAATGTTATTCTGTATGTATTATCCTGTGTGTTAACAGCATCAACTTGGCCTGAGAATAATCCATCCTGTGGCTGACGAATGCGCGCTGCAACAAAGAAAATAGTTACAACTGGTAGACAAGGATTACTTACCCATATGCAATAAAAATGATAGACGGGCAGGTAAAACGAAGAAAGTAAGTACAAGAAATTTGATCAAGGTTTTTGGACTATTCTAAAAAGTTTCTGCGACCACCTTTTCTAGGAAATCACTTTGTTTCTGCGAATACAAACTTGCAAGAAAACTAGATCTGAGCTGTGCAGGTGGTATAACGTTTTGCCAACAATCCTTTGCCAATTCGTTTCGTTCAGGCAGCTAAAACAGATTTTCTTATATATACTTTCATCCCCTAAGAGAAACAATGCTGAAAATGTGTAAACTACAACCTCCCTGCGGAAGCATCATATTTCTCCTGAATCAACATCGCATTTGAGGGGGGGGGGGGGGTAGGAAACGATTTTCGACAATTCCTCCTAAATTCAACAACTTACTGTACATGTTAGGTCTAATTGGGGCGCAACTTCTAGATAAATCGTAGGTAAATGCATGTACGAATTTGCATACCTGTCACTTTTGTGCCAATGACAATAGGGAGAGCAATTTCTTCAGGCAAGTCTTTGAAAGTGTTGAAATCTGATGCATCCGCACTCTTAAAAAGAACAGAAGTGCATTAAACTTTTGAAGGTAAAACTGTCTTCATGCAAATGAATGATGAAAAATGCTATGAATCATTCACTATTTGTCATCATGTAATACAAATTTTATCACTAGCATTTCACGGTGTCTTTTCTGACTTAAAGGAGGCCTGAAGCGAAATTTATATTAATGCAAATGAACGGCACTGTCGAATGATGAAGAATCCTGTTTATATTTCCTTGATATCTCATTTTGTAATCAAGTTATCTACTGATATTAAGTTTCAGCTGATGATGTCATTTTTTTTGCAAATTACCACGGATAATATATGGAAACATGGCTGCACCTGATCTTTGAAAGACTACAGTTGAGGGAAACATTTCAGCTGAGCTGAATAAATGCTATATAAATTGCCTCATGACTGAACGTTACTCTCCTCCGCCGGTTTTTTGCCTCCGCCGGACCACAGAACCATGGACTACAGAACTACGGAACCAAAGAACCATAGACTTCGGAACTAGAAACCGGCGGAGGAGAGTAACTGAACGTGGTGTTTAGAAAAGCATGTTAATTGTGCAAAGTATTCTAATTAGATTTCTCTTTGGAAACATGGTCAACCTTGTATAAAGCTTGTATTTTTGCAAACAACATGATACCATCAGCCAATCGTACAAAACAAGCTATCAAAACAATTTAAACGACAGTCTTTATCATTCAAAACAATTTAAACGACAGTCTTTATCATTCAACTGCGCTATTCATTTGCACCAATAAAAATGTTCGCTTCAGATCACCTTTAGGTGCTTTTTTCATTACTTTATTTTGAGTAGGCTGGAAAGATTTCTAGCTAACTTAGGCCTGCTATGCATGCCGCATCCAAAGTATCCTGTATTGTAAAAGAAGGTAATCACATCATTTTTTGCACGTCTTTGATGTAGCAAATGAAACTGGATAGTTAAAACAAATATTATTCACCCTTGTACATGTTAATCGAATCAAAAGCACACCTCCATTTGGGGTCATCAATGTTTAATCTTCAACTTTATCGTGACATCACAAAAAAAAGAAAGAGCAGTTGCACGAGGTACTGTCTTCCTGAAAAATGTTGCAAGACTACCATTGATTCAGTTAACAAGTGCAAAGGTGGCAGGGCCGTAGGAAGCAGCTTCTGATTAGGGGGGGGGGAATTGTTCTTAAAACAATAGAGAACAATACATCTAATCAATGCTTGTGACGTAGCACCATACTGCCCCCCCCCCCGCTTCCTACGGGCCTGAAAGATGGATGTTGAATGAAAGGAAAATAAATACCTTTCTGTGCATCAAATATCGAATCTTTCTTCTCTTTGCAGTCAGTGCATGCCTCTCTTCAAGAAAAAATGCCGGAGAGCATCTACAAGAAACAGATAGCAAACATTTTTCACATAGTAAATGACAGAATTAGTCTCAAGATGCATGACTCTACGAAGATGAGCGGTACCAATCAACGCAATGTAAACTTCAAAGATATGACGCAAAGCGTAAACATGTGTCGCGAAGGCCAATAGGGAATATCGTAAATTGAAATTTCTAGTTATAAACAACTGAAAGCAAATGCTATTGCATTATGCCATCTATTTGTTGTAATTTCATGTTTCATAAGAGACCCTGTTGGAAATCAGCTTTGTGAAGGGCAACGCTTTCTTCAAAGTTTCATGGCAACGAGTGGGTTCACACGGCCAAATGCTTCTTCACGCCCTGATAGTACCTTCAAACAGTAGAATAGCATGCTTGCACCTTGGTTAAGGTGACGGTGAAGTTGCAGTGTCTAGCGTCAGGCGCTGGGATCGCAGAAGTACAGAAGACTTAATCGAGTCCAAGATCCCTTGTCATGACGTTCAATTTGTAGGTCCCCACCGAAATCGAGCATTGCCCAATGGACTGTTATGCCTGCAAAGTCAGAGGATTACACCACTGTGGAACAACAGCTTCAGTCCCAACCACTGCACCACTTACACGTTTGTTTGCCTTTCTGTTAAATACAAACTCTTGTAATGAGGGCCAGAAAGGAACAAAAGACAAAAGAATGAACCAACTGAGGAAAGGTAGTCCAAAGAGCAGTCATGGCTGTAATTGGCTGGTTGTGATGTTGAAATCCCTGACAAAAGACCTGGCCTCTGGATCATTGTAAAGCCTTTATGCTCTTAGATCATACTTTTTTTCGAGAATAAAGAAAGTCTAATCGTTATCTTCTTCGTGAATTTCAGTGTACAGCAAAATTACTGAAGCCTGCCTAATTCTTTTCTTTAATATTGTCATATTCATCCAATCAGTGCCACGACAGTGTGCCTTTAAATATGTTCATCTGTCATGTCACCCTTTATTCTTATCAAATTCTAGATGAAAAAATATATCAGGATAAAATGCGGTTACCTTCTTGGTTTTCCCATCATTCTGCGGATCATTGACCAATCAGTTCTCGTTAAATTTCTCGACTACAAAACGAAAAGAATGTGCACATTTAAAGGGAGTGTGCAATTGTATATAGGCTTCTATATAAACAGAACAAAGAAAACATTCAGACACAGCATTGTTTCTTTGGCTATCAATTGCTAACAGCACAAACTGAAATTGAACTGTACCGTTATTGGCGTAGGAAGACACAATCTGGCCTCCACCAAGAACGATACTTACAATTTTGCAAATACAGCTTCAAGACAAAAAGATAAAGCAATACGCGGAACAACATACAAATGGTCAAAAGAAAAGAAGGGGACTGGCAGTTCCACATCAAACCATGCAATGGGTTTAACCCTTATGTATCGTAGACTTCCATCTGCGTTGTACCATCAAATCGCAACTGGACGGTACAATGACGACTAAAGTCCAGCACTTTGGGGAAGTTTGGAATTGTAGAATTTGAAAAAAGTTCTCCAAACTTTAACGGAAATTCCCCGTCAAGTATGAAATCGAGGTTGGCAAGTACAGTGCTTTGGCTGCCTCTGATATTTCCCAAACATCTTGCAAGTGAACCCTAACAAATTTGTCGTGTGATGATTTCCTGAGCAATTTTTTTTGTATATTAAGCTTCTAGTTTGGTCATAAATGTCAGAATGAAACGCAAAGTACTATTGTAGACGTGTAGGATAATGAAAAATTTCAACATAATAGCTCTTAGAGATAAGATTAACAATGCTACTTAAAGAGAATAGCTCGGAATGAGTTTTTTTTAAATGCGTTATTTCATACCCTAGCCTTTAAGCAATGAAAGCATCTATTTCTTGCGCATTTCGAAGTACAGGAATTTCAATAAATCAAATCTTACCTAGATTTTCAATGGTCAAACAATACCGGGTGAGTCAGAAAAAACGTGGGGTGTTTGGCGGACTGTGACGTTGCGTTTAGCCATCCGACCGTTGTTAACTAAATTATTCCGTGCAGCCATAAATCTGACTTAGATCATAAACTTTTCCCCATCGAAATCGGTCATGTGATCCATTATTTAAAAACGATTTTCTTCCTAAAACTTTGTATGGGAGTCTTGCAAACTGAGGAAACCTTTAACCAAGCCCCTTCAGCATTTTAGCCTTGCCAAAGCTGCAGGTAAACGTGGTATTATCTGGGGAGCATGAAACAGTTCGGAAATAGTGTTTTCTCCCCTGGGATGCCTTGCACGTCATAACTTGTCTTGCAAAGAGAATATGTTTGAGAGACAGTAAAAACGCATGCTTCTTTGTGTTGTAAAGAGATTTATTTCAACACGATCAACGCGATGTTTCATGACAAAACTATTTCATTCTCCCCTGATAATACCACGTGTACCTGCAGCTTTGGCAAGGGTAAAATGCTGAAGGGGCTCTATCAAAGATTTCATAAGTTTGCAAAACTCCCATACAACGTCTTACGAAGGAAATATTTTCTGATTAATACATCAAGTGACCGATTTCGATGGGGAGAAGCTTGTGATCTAAGTTAGACCTCTGGCTGCAAGAAACAATTTAGTTCGCTACGATCGGGTTGCTAAACGCGACGTCACAATCTGCCAAACACCCCACGTTTTTTCTGACTCACCCGGTAGATGAAAAATCACACCAAATATTTCAGCCTTTCGGCTATCTTTTGGTTCACCCAGAATGCAAATCTTAAAACAAATATAACGTTCGGTTCGGTCGCTTATGAGGCAAACAAATTCTGAGCAAAGGTTTCGATCTGTGCCATGTTTGATGTCAATGAGACCTAGAAAGACACTCACTTTCCAGGTTGGAAATACACCACTTCTATTTTCCATGTAGCGTAAACAACTGTCTCATAACTTGGAGATAGTGCTCTGAAAACACATGGATATCGTTGAGGATACCGATGAGGATTGACCCTTTTGTCTAAGTCTGTGTTATGCTGTGAAGTTCAACGCAAATCAACAGCTGGGAAACCTATTGCTATGCGGGAGAATCTCTTTTTTCTTTGGTAATCAGTCTTTCAGCTGCAAACGAGTCTTCCGCTGCAAGGCTGATGCGGGGGTGAAACAAAATTGTTTGTAAACAACCTGCCAGGTGAGTTAATAAAAAGAATCCACGTTTGAAAGGCGACGACTCCCTGGATATCAAGACGATGATATCGGCAAATATATAATTCAATGGTAGACATGTTCAAATCTACTTCAAAATTTACCCGACTGAAATCGACCGCTCCGTTCTGAAGTCATAACGGATTTTCTCGAGAATGCACCTTTAAGAAACCTGCAAAACGTGCCCAAAACCACGAACAAATTTTCCTAACATTTCCACCTTACACGGGCCTTACAGCGATGATTTCTGCACGCTTTAGCACGTGCTATCCTCTTGGGAGGACGAAAAAGTCTTCCCCCTGGTATAAATAACCTATTCGAGAGATCCATTCTCGCAAGAGGACAACATACATCAATACATGTGCGTGTCATCATTTGTAGGAAGGAAAGCCATGGAAATTTTTGCTCAATATTTTCACTCGTTTCTGCAGGTTATGGAAGGGGCTTTCTGCAGAAAATCTCCCATATATACGGAAAGCAATGGCCGATAAAAGACGGGGAAATTACTGAACCCAACTGAACATATTGGCAATGAAACAAAACAGTTCTCGATATTATTGCTTTGATATCCAGGGAGCCGTAGCATTTCAAACTGGAATTGTTTTTTTTTTACTCACCTGGTTTTACTTTTAAAGTTTTAGGATATCAAAGAGGCTCACTGCAGAATTACAGAATATCAGCGCAGAATATCATTTGAAGTCATTCATTCGAAAGAAAATATTATCAGTTGCAAAAATAAGAAGGCCTTGTTGCATTTTGAAATGATCTGGAAAAAGTACCTTCAGGTCGGGAAAATAGTCTTTTAAGCACTGGCTAAAGTCATTCTCACCAAGAAACAGAGCTCTAAAGAGGAAAGAAATGATTAATAGATCAAAGATAACAAGGGAGAATAGCTTGGGAAGTAATGCGGGGAACACAACGTCATGCGTATGATGATCAAAGGCGTGATCTCCTAGGCGCGGTTAACGAAGTATTCCAACTACACAACATCTTAAACCTGGCAAATCAAACCCTTGTGCAAATAATGTTGTATGGTGATAAAAGATTTTCTCTTAATGAAAAAAAAATTTTTGGAATCAATGCTAAAATTCATTCATACATCAGAGCATTTATTGTAGCACCAGCAAGTTCAAACCTGGGTGAATTAATCTCCTGTCTCATCCTTCTCTATTAATCTTTAATCTTCTCATAACACAATAAATTTATAGTAAATGTATCTATGTTTCTAAAGACTACACCAAAATCTGTCAACTTTTTATTTCGATCCAAGCAGCAGTGTGATCTATACCTCTGCGATAAGCTAGTTCTCCCCAGGAAGAGACCACATAACTTTGGTATAGCCTTTAGTAACTATATTTTTATTTGTTAAGATCATTAAGAGTAGCCTATCATGCTCCCAATGGCATCGTCTTTGTAGCTATGTTCTCGTTAAATTGTACATTTTCAGATGTACATTTTCAGATTGTGTATATATATAAAAAACACACAACGTCAGTCAAGTGAGGAAGTCAGACCATTAAACTGATCAGCAGAAAGTAATAATCCTTTTCTCTCACAAAAGGTTAATGACAACCTAACAACCAGAGCTGGCAAGGTTTTGTACAGAGGCTGATGGGATTTGATATTTTCGGCATTGCCCAGAGGAACCAGATATTATATGACCTGTTACCCTATAGCCCGCGTAGACTCTACTGATTGCACGCAGGCTAGTCATCCTATGGCAGGTCTGGATAATTTGTTTTCATACAAAGTTCGATAAAAAATGAAAAAAATGAAACCATTGTTTCAAACGATAGAAATGATTGAAGTTCTAGCATGAAACCATTAAAGATGAGCCCACTTGATATTGTTCCACATAAATTCCACAAAAACATGACTAGTTTTTGGGAAAATATTCTCAGCTGTTAGTAGCGTATCCAATATGCGTTTTTATATGAGAATGACATTATTATTAATCATGAGCTTGCAGCACCAACGAAGATAATAGAACATCAACGAACGAAACACTGATGGAAATTAGAGTAGTGTAAAAAAGTGAAACAATTATAAAGAAGAATTAATAACATCTTAGTATACCATACCTGTCAATCTCCGAGTAGAACCATTCATAACACACCCATCGTCTTGCTTTGGATTGCTTCAACAGATTATTCAAGTTGTTGTTCAGTGCCTGTCAAGGAAACAAGCTTTGAATTAACTCAATAAAGTCATTTTCATTCGTCCATTCGTCCATACGTACATTTATTCATTCATTCATTTATTCATTCATTCATCCATTCATCCATCCATTCATTCATTACTCTATCTTAAAAGACTGAAAAAAATTATAACTAAATCTGGCTAATGTAGGCCGCTCAAAAATATGAACTGATATGAAGAAAATGTTCAATACTGTCATATTTGTTCTCGTACTTTGACTTATGATTCTTCTGAACGTCTTCCATTTGTGATTTCTAGAGTTTTAAAAACAATTTGCAACGAAATCTTGATTTGACAGAGTCCTTAAAGACGTCAATTGCTCAGTTAAGATTGTCTGAAGACTGATATCGTTAAATGAAGATACCTCTCTTGCAGATGGCTGATTTAGTAACAGACTGAGTATCAAAACTCTTGAACCTTTTTTGCTGCGTGATATTCATGGGATATAAATACGATTTTCAATTAAAGTAAGGCCCCGCATTTAAGAAACCACCTGAAAGAAACTTTCAGGCTACTGAAAAATAATTAGCCCCGCTACTTATAAAATAATCTTGAGGCTCATACCCAAAATGAAGTTTCTTGTATTTTGATCCATACTAAGTCCTTGTCTCACGGTCTGCGGAGTATACCACTGCATGCAGAGCTCATAAGAAATTGCTACAAAGATGTCTTTGATTTACCAGATTGTTACCTAAATTTTAATAGGTCAAGGTGTGAAAAAGTGGTTTCTTAAATGCGGGGCCTTGCTGTACTTGATTTGACAGAGTCCCTAACAGGTGCAAAACACCACTTAAGAGTATTTGGCGGATGAAATCGTTAAACGGAGACAAGTCTTTTTTGACAGCTTAGGAATTCAACGACAGACTTCTCCTTTGTGATTCTTCTGAACGTGTTGAATCTGTGATGTCTAGAGTTATAAAAACGATTTTAAAAGAAATCTTCATTTGCCAATGTCCTTAAAAATGTCAATTGTTCAGTCAAAATTGTTCAGAGGCTGAAATCGTCAAATGAAGATTATGCATTCCTAGATCGCCAAGGACTTTGAAAACAGGCCAGAATTCTGCCAGGCAGGGCAGGCATTGAAAACAACAATTTTTATTGAAGCTTTAATTCTGTTAAAATATTCGTATTATTATTATCATTATTATTATTATAATTGATAACATTTCTGAACCCTCTTTGCTAGAGGTTTATAAAGCGACTTTCATAATTGGATGTCTATCCTATCCAGAAAAACAGCTCGTGAAAGGATCCTTTTTGGCCCAATAACACAAGATGTTCATTAAGGCTGACAAGCTTCAAATTTATGGTTTACGGATATCAAAAAAGATAACCAATAACCTCAAAAGCAGAAAGAATGTTATTTCAATAGAGATTTATACCGTCTCAATCCCTAGAGCAACTCCTGGATCTTTCTCGAAAGCAGGACACAATAACAATGTTATTTCAATCAAAATCGATACCGTCTCAGTCCCTAGAGCAAATCCTGGATCTTTCTCGAAAGCAGGACGCAATAACAATGTTATTTCAATCAAAATCGATACCGTCTCAGTCCATAGAGCAAATCCTGGATCTTTCTCGAAAGCAGGACGCAATAACAATGTTATTTCAATCAAAATCGATACCGTCTCAGTCCCTAGAGCAAATCTTGGATCTTTCTCGAAAGCAGGACGCAATAACAATGTTATTTCAATCAAAATCGATACCGTCTCAGTCCCTAGAGCAAATCCTGGATCTTTCTCGAAAGCAGGACGCAATAACAATGTTATTTCAATCAAAATCGATACCGTCTCAGTCCCTAGAGCAAATCCTGGATCTTTCTCGAAAGCAGGACGCAATAACAATGTTATTTCAATCAAAATCGATACCGTCTCAGTCCCTAGAGCAAATCCTGGATCTTTCTCGAAAGCAGGACGCAATAACAATGTTATTTCAATCAAAATCGATACCGTCTCAGTCCCTAGAGCAAATCCTGGATCTTTCTCGAAAGCAGGACGCAATAACAATGTTATTTCAATCAAAATCGATACCGTCTCAGTCCCTAGAGCAAATCCTGGATCTTTCTCGAAAGCAGGACGCAATAACAATGTTATTTCAATCAAAATCGATACCGTCTCAGTCCCTAGAGCAAATCCTGGATCTTTCTCGAAAGCAGGACGCAATAACAATGTTATTTCAATCAAAATCGATACCGTCTCAGTCCCTAGAGCAAATCCTGGATCTTTCTCGAAAGCAGGACGCAATAACAATGTTATTTCAATCAAAATCGATACCGTCTCAGTCCCTAGAGCAAATCCTGGATCTTTCTCGAAAGCAGGACGCAATAACAATGTTATTTCAATCAAAATCGATACCGTCTCAGTCCCTAGAGCAAATCCTGGATCTTTCTCGAAAGCAGGACGCAATAACAATGTTATTTCAATCAAAATCGATACCGTCTCAGTCCCTAGAGCAAATCCTGGATCTTTCTCGAAAGCAGGACGCAATAACAATGTTATTTCAATCAAAATTATTATTATTATTATCATTATTATTATCAATTTGTTTTACGTTGGCAACTTACATAACTAATTCAAAGCTAATTCAAGCCAACAAATTAAATACAGAAATATATATATATATATATATACAAGTAAAACTAGTCAATAAAATTACAAAGTTCAAATCAAATTACAATGTTCAAATCAAATTACAAAGTTCATATTAAAAAAGGTGTAAAATCATAGAAAGCCGAGTTGAGGAATGTACTGCCTGCAAAGTCTGCAGTCGCAGCCTTCATTGGTCCAATGTTTGATTTTATTCTTAAATTGATGCACAGAATTTGAATCCTTAATTTCCTGAGGAAGAGAGTGCCAAATAGGAAGAGAGTGCCAAATACCGTTAATCGATACCGTCGATACCGTCTCAATCGATACCTCTAAATCGATACCGTCTCAATCCCTATAGCAAATCCTGGATCTTTCTCGAAAACAGGACGCAATAACAATGTTATTGCAATCAAAATCGATACCGTCTCAGTCCCCAGAGCAAATCCTGGATCTTTCTCGAAAGCATGACGCAATAACAATGTTATTGCAATCAAAATCGATACCGTCTCAGTCCCTAGAGCAAATCCTGGATCTTTCTCGAAAGCAGGACGCAATAACAATGTTATTTCAATCAAAATCGATACCGTCTCAGTCCCCAGAGCAAATCCTGGATCTTTCTCGAAAGCATGACGCAATAACAATGATATTTCAATCAAAATTGATACCGTCTCAGTCCCGAGAGCAAATCCTGGATCTTTCTCGAAAGCCGGACTCAATAACAATGTTATTTCAATCAAAATCGATACCGTTTCAGTCCCGAGAGCAAATCCTGGATCTTTCTCGAAAGCAGGATGCAAGAAAATGTCAATATCGTGATTCTTGGCCTGTTTTGAAGGTTTGTTGAAGGAGCTTTCTTGAGAAAATCCCTCATATGGAGTCACCAGTTCCAGTCAGGTAAATTTTAAACGAATTTGAGCATGTCAACTATTGAATGATATACTTGTTGGGGACACGAGATACGGTTTGTCCGAGGAAACGTATGTGTCCTCCCGTGCAGTAGGTTAAAGCTCACGCGCAGTAGGGTTTTGGGTTGGAACACTGCCGGGCGCAGGAACATTAACCTACCGCACGGGGGGACACATAAGTTTCCTCGAACAAACCGTATCTCATTTCCCCCAACAAATGCTTGCCAATATTGCTGTTAATATCCAGGGAGCAAGAGATCCTTCAAACAGGTATTCTTGTTTTTTACTCAAACGATAGTCTATTCATAGACATGTGAGACATCACCTTTCAATTCAGGTAATTCGATATAAGTGAATTCCAATGTTGTCCCACTTAATTATATACCAAATTGACTTATAAGAAGCAAACCCCTTTGTGGTTCAAATCTGGCAGTCCTGTCCAGCAACTAAAGGGATTTGGTTCATTTCAATATATATTGTAATTTGGTAATTTTGTTTTGGTGACCATTGTTTTTAAGACACGCGCAATTATCTAACTGTAAAACTAAACATATTGTTACCTCAAATATTTCGCTGCCCATCGGCAGCCTCATCAGTGACAGCCAGGGCTGTTAGAACCAAAATATTGCTGAATTGTGCAAATTGCGACAGAAGCACGAAACCCGGATAAGACACACAGTTCCACACGCCGAAAAAGACGGGATGCAGACCCCCTCGAAAAAATGCCCCCCAAAGCCACTTCCAGACCGGGGCACCAGGCCCCAGGCCCCCACAGCTGCTGCCACAACAACACTGCCGCAAACTGCGACACTATATATATTGTTAGGACATAAGAAAACAAACATTGCCCTTCTGACAAAGTGGTGTTATATATGAAAGTAATTTAAAAAAATTGATTAAATGAGAATATATCTGGAACAAATTAAGTTTCTGTCCTCGGAGTAAATCATATAAAACTTTCGATAATCAAACAACTTGGTTTACAGCACAGGCAGGGTTGGTTGTGCATTAATGAAATTTGTTGGCATTTGACCTTCGTGCAGCGAGGAAGATAACACTATTTCGATTAAATTAAATGCATCTACCGGGTGTCCCAGTTATTTATTATTGTTTGATTGCTTACATGTCCATAACAAATGAACCCATTTTTAAAAACTTTGTTTTATTTTAAGATATTGGTTGCGGTTTTACCGCGGAATGTTTTCATGCAAAAAAGAAAATCGATAAACTTGCTCAAGTTCAAGCCTTAGATGGCATGAGAAAGAAACGGCCTATTTTTCCAGTCAACATTTTAGATGTGATACAAAAGGCTGAACTCGTATTCGTATACTCTGAACTCAGTATTAACTGAATTCATATTCTCTGAACGCCATTTATTCTATGAACGACATATAAGTTTAGCCTTTCGCATCACATTTAAAATTTTGACAGACAAAGAAGGCCGTTTCTTTTTCATGCTATCTTAGGCTTGAATTTGAGCAGCTTTATCGATCTTCTTTTCGACATGAAGAAATCGGCCTAAACCACAGCCAACATCCTCAAAAACAATTTAGCATTTCTGCAATTGGATAAAGGAAAGTATTTGAAGATCGGTTCATTGGTTATGGAGATATAAGCAATCAAACGATAATACATCATTTTGAGACACCCGGAATGCTAAGAGCACATTTCCGTGGCTCAAATCCTGTATGCTTGTCCAACGATCAAAAGAGATGAGCTCATTCCATCTCCTGAGTACACAACAACAAAACTATGTCCCTTATGAGAACGGTGGCTTTAGGAAAGAAGACTTTTTGAAAAGAAAAACTAATTACAATGTAACTTAATTTAAAATCGATTGAATGTCTGCCTTGGGGTAGTTCAAAGAACACTGATAAGCAGTTAGACATCTTAGAGGCCCCTTACATGATAAATTTCAACCCGTGTTGAGTTGAACACGGGTTGAGTTTCAACTCGGTTGACGGTGTAAGCCTTCATCGCGTTTACATGAAAAGGAGGCCGAGTTGAAACTCAACACGGGTTCAACTCAACTCGGCAACTCAACCCGTGTTGAAATTTCAACACGGGTTGAAATTCTCATGTAAACGCAATATTTTTTCAACTCGGGGCGAGATTAGAATGCGAACAAAGGAGATCAAATCTATTTCCGCAATCATTCGAATATTTGAGTGGGCTCACATTCCTTCTTCTATTGTTTGCAACCATGTGACCTAATCTCAACCCGCATTGAGATTTCATGTAAACGCAAGGCAAAATAAGCAATGCTGTTAAAACTCAACCCGTGTTGAAACTCAACACGGGTTGAAATTTATCATGTAAAGGGCCTCTTAGCTACCGCAGGAAATGTACAAAATTGGTCCCCAGTTGACGTAAGGGTCTTAGAACTTAGAAGCAAAAGGGTTGGTCATTTTACCAAACAGATCCGTTATATGTGAATTGCACATTCATTGTGTTGTTGTTTATTGAAAAGTATAACGAAATATCATGTAACTAACCTTCATTGTCCTCTTTTCAGAAAAGGTAAAAATTGAGCCCTAAAACAGAAATATCGTTTGATATCATCATCATCATATCATCATATGATTATTAAAATAAGCTGAAAAAGGAACAGCTAAATGCTTACTGTTTACAATTGATACAATTTAGAATTTGATAAAATAAAATCATCAAGATGGAAATATATATTACAGGACAAATACATTAAAGCCCTATCCTGTTAGAAACCAATAGCTAATCTAGCAATGAGATAGCACTGTAAGTCATGACAAATAAATGACAATATGTTTATTTTCAAAGATATTTCAATTCTTTTGCACAGAAAGTTTAAAAATGTTGTTGCTTCAAAAAAAGTCCCATAATCAGTACGATGAAATGAAAAATAAAAATACAACAGAAGTGCACCATCTGAATCCATTCAGGATAATTGTGGTGAAATATTTTCCAAACATAAAGGTCCCTAGATCAAACCTGGCAAGAGAATGATGTAATTTTCCAATTTTATTACTGTAGCGTAGCGTAACCTCCGGCGTGCATAATGTTCAAACCTGCCTGGGAGCGGTAGAAATTCTCTGAAAGCCTGCCTGTATATCAATTTTGTACAGCTAGGGTAGAGAGGCCTATTACCAGAACCAGTAGGAATGCAGGTATCAAAACAGTAAGATTTTACACATGGAGCAACGAAACAATCCAAAAATCAAGGGCCGCTTAAGAATCTCAGCTTTGAAGGGTTCACCAAAGAACTGCATGCCATGTGGGAAGGTAAGAAGAAAATTGATTGGAGCACCTGCAGTGAGGATTGAAAAAGCAATGTGTCACCATTTGTTTGCTATTATTCATCATCTTAATGCAATTACATTTCATAAATAACAATTGAAAAAACTGCCTGCAAAATATTGGTTTGGAAACTAATTACAATTACATTTCATAAAGAACTGTTTAAGAAAAACTGCCTGCAAAATATTGCTTTGGAAAAAGCTGCCTATGAACTTTGTTCCCATTATCCCATGTTTATGCATGCCTGCGTAGCCCACTTATGATAAGTATCATTTCACTGTGACATCCTATGCCAATATTTTGCACTATGAATGTGAAGATCTGCCAACTACCAAAAGAAACATGTTTGAATGCAAAAAAAAACTGCATCAACCTACCCAAAAATATTTTGCAGGAGATCCTCTTGTCCTCCTAAAATGAATAAAACAGATGGAATAGTTCTTCATAGAAGTAGGCAACAACTGATTACGGAGAATGAACTAACAAATTTCAAGAAGTTCAAATTTCAGAAAGAAAGAACAGTTACAGCATTCCCTTGGTAACAGCTATTTTTACCAGGTGAAGCGAAAGAGTTTACGCATTTGAAAAATCGTCGAGCCTAAAGTACTGGATTTACTGGACTAAAGTCCTCAAACGATTAAAGTCATTTATTGGTTTTGCTGAAAAGGAAGTTTTGGTTCAAAGTTTGTATACACGAATTTTAACTATTGTCCTTTGGTGTGGTACTTTTCATCTTCAAAATCAGAATACAGAATACAGGAACGTGCGTTGAGATTTCTGTATAATGATCACAGACGTTCCTATAGTGATCAACTTCTCAAATAAAAAAAAACACACAATGCAAGTTGCTCGTCAAAGGACACTTTGTATCGAAATCTTCAAGACAATGAAAAATCTGAATCCATCATTTATGAATAACATCTTTAGTTTCAGGACCTCTGACTATTCATCACGAAATCCAAACAATCTGAATCATTTTCGGCCAAATAAAGTAACCTTTGGCTCAAAAAGCCTTAAAGCCATGGGACCACAAATCTGGAATTGTCTACCGAATGGATTAAAATCAGTTGAAAACCTAAATAGTTTCAAAAAAATGAGTAAACAATGGGATGGTCCAACTTGTAAATGTCATGCGTGTCAATATATCAGTCTGTAAATTATTGCGGTGTCTGTATTGCGGTGTTTCTGCCTTTAAACCTGTAAATTATTCTTGTATTATTATCATCCATTTACCTTTGAAAAGCTTTATCTATTTATTTATTCATTTGATATTCATTTATTCATTCAGATGCTCGGTATTCGATTTAGATTAGTTGACTTTTGTATATATGTATATATCTGTATATATCTGTATATGTATGTTAGCTAGGTGTTCAGAATCAAATTAAGATAAGATGAACAAACAAAACAAACTGGATGAATTTGTATGAATTGAAGATCACTTATGTTTTTGCGTTTTTATAAGGAAGGAAAACACGGGTAAATTCAGTTTAGGAAAATTCATTGATTGCAAACTGGCCGAAAAAGGGGCCTATCGATCAAATCGTGAGGAATCTCTGACAAAAACAATATGCAAAAGGTTTCTTCGCGATCTGATCAAACATTTTAGGTACTTTGTCAGGCATTTTGCAACCATGATATCAATGTATTAGTCAAATTTAACTATACTTCCAGTACTCATAAAAACACAAGAAAAATCACAAAAATACTTCAGCTTTTAGCTATCAGATAAAATTCATTCCATTTCAATCCATCCACTATTTTTTCAGTAATTTATTTTGAGTGGGCTGGATGTAATTCAATCTATTTAAAGCTAATTTAAGCCCACTATGCATGCCACATCCAGGCATGGGACCCCTAGTTTAACGTCCCTTCCAAAGGATGGCGAGGTGAATTGAGAGGTCAGGCCTCTGAGAGTTCATCCATCCGGAGTTTGATCTCAATGAACGGAGCTTAACTTCAGTCACATGATGGAAAATGTATAAGCTGCTCAGCCACTCACCCCGCTAACTACTCTATGTCATATGAACTTCCAAACGTCTGAACTGTTCTTCGCACACATGGTATATAGCAATAAACATAAATTTCTCTATTGATCAAACTAAAATGCCAGGATTTAATTGGACTAAACATATCGGGCATAACCCTTCCTCAGTAGTCACTACTGAAGAAGGGTTATGCCCGATACGTTTAGTCCAATTAAATCCTTGCATTTTAGTTTGATCACTAGAGAAATTTATGTTTATCAACTGTAACTATTGCTGCACGTCAACCTCAAGATTTTATTTAAATGGTATGGTATAGGTATATAGCAGTTAGCATTTTGCTTGAGTCCATCATACCCATATGTAATAGTGCCAGAGAGCTGTCAACAAAATTGAACTGCAGCTATATGCCATAAAAGACTTCATGAGCAAAATTACCGATCAAATACTTACTTTGGGAGCAAGGACTGTGGTGAAGGAGAAGAAGGCCACTCCTGGGAAAAAATTAAAAGAGAAATAATGTCTAAAGCCATAAAGACAAGTTTTGAAATTAATAGTTTACATCTTAGTGATAACTTTAGAGACATCTTTAAGCAAATTAAACAAATTTCTAGCACATTCTTGTGACTGGCACGTGACACATGTGATAATGATCTTCTGAAAAAATAACAAACTGAAGATATAAATCATACATCTTGAATTATGACATTTCTAAATTAGACTCGTATATAGTACCTTTCTATTATTTTGATCAAAAGAGATGGGGTAAACTAGCAGGTTTATATTATCACACATATTCTTTTCCCATAAATGATCCCATTCAAACCCCTCCTCTTGAGCCATCTATAAATAATTTAGATTCTGTACTGATACAGCATGCATAATACGCCCTCGGGCACCACGTGATCCCAGGCTAACCAAAAAAGGTTGCAGAGTATACTGCTAGAAAATAACGACCACACGCCTCCAGGGAGGTATTAATTCCAGTTAAACTAGCACCTAACTGCCATTTAATAATTTACAGTATGTACTGCATTTGGAAAATAATTGATCAATGAACAAGCGCAATAGCGCAGAGCAGGGCTCAAAAAAATATTTTCCTTCTTGGTAGCAAGCTAAGCACCTTTGTTTCTTCTTATGTACTTTCTTCTTCTTTCCCTGTATACCCCCAGTTCTATCCCTTTTTCTTCTTCTTTCTTTCCCCTTCCTTTCTTCCCTTCCCTTTCGTTCTGTTTCATTTTCCTTTTTTCCCTTCTTCCTTCCTGGGAAATTTAAGCATTTCAGCTACCTTCCTGGAAGCGCCGCTACCAGGCTACTTCGTTTTTTGAGCCCTGGCGCAGAGCATTAAATTCAAGCATGTATGTACATGTATCCATTCTTATGCCAGAGTTAAATTCTCCTTATTCAGTAGAGTCTTCCAAAAGTGTACTTCCACGTCTTCAAGGCATTGAGTCCATATAAATACATGAGCGTTAGTGCTCTCCTGAATTTATGCACCCTTTGTTATTGCACAATTAGTGCTGACATCAATAGCAGTTAGGGAAGAAAGATTGTTTGATGATGGAAAAGAAGTTGATATTGGTCATGAGCAGGCGAAGTATTTATGCAGATTCAGTGCCTTTCAGGAGTGATCCTTTCTAAGCCTGTTTGGTACAAAAGTGTGTCAGATTAGGGCCTGTGAAAAACAAAATTTTAGCGGAAAACACAAACCTCATCATCATACATATCAACATCTTCCAAATTGTCTGCATTTCTGCTCACAGCAACCTACAAAATGTAATTTTTTCACAAAAAGTCAAACGGATCAATTTAAATCTTGCAAATTTTACTTTCAGTCACATGGTAAAATATTTGATGGTAACAAATAAAACTGTGGCAAAAGCATCCACAGGACTTTAATTTCTTTGAGAATTAAGGCACTGTCAGCATTTGCAACTAAAATTGTACCATATTAATGATACCACAAGATGCCACATTAATGTGTGGGACAGATTTTGACAAATATAATTGCATGTTTTTTATCCGCATGTATCAAAGTTGCTTTCAATAATCTTTCAAATTGAATTGAAAGATATTGTTCATCTAAGATAATCTGGTCCATTTGTGAAGTTATTTTGTCAATTGCAAAAGCATGAAATTAGTAAACAGATGTCACTTGATCAACTCGGAAACTGCGAAGAGAAAATCAACAACTCCACGCAGGCAAAAAACCCCGCAAAGAATACGGTTTTGAATCAGATTTACAGTATGATGCTTGGTAAAACCAAGTGGTGAAGAGAACCTTCTCAAATAATACTGGCAGCTGCTCAATTAACTTTGTAGGAATTAAAACTAAGAGGATGGTAGTGTAAATATTGTTTGGCATTTAGACCTGAAGTGTACATGCAGAATGCGTAACCATAAAATTGCCTCTAACTGCCCGTTAAACCATAAGCAGATAATTTTAGTTAGATCAGCTGCCATGGACAGAGAGTCTAAATCAAAGTAAGCATATGGACAAAAATTTATCATTGCTGAAAATGCTAAAAAAATCTGGACCAAGAAAAACTTTGACCATGGGATAACCGTATATTATACTGTACACCTTTAGGCATGACAAATTTTCAGCAAAATGTTTTGCCGAATACTAAAGCTGGATGAAAATTTGATATATGGATTCTTGAATATAGGCAATCTTGCAGTTAAGAAGTGAAATCATTCTGCCTTCCCCCAAATGATTGGCATGAATTAACAATAAGTTACTGTAAAAAGATTACAAAAAGCTTTCAAGATTTTAGGCACAAATAATATGATCACCACTGAGCTCTTGGGATATATCAAAATTACAATATCATATTGTGTAAACAGCATACCAAATCTTGTTGTGACTTTTTTGGAGTCTTCTTCCCTGACTCTGAAACACAAATATGCATAAATGAAAATTCATGGCTTGTACATAAATTAACGAAACAATTGCACCTGAAAAGTCCAAGGTGTGCTGTTTATTGCACGTGTAAAAATTCGCCAAAATTTTCCTTCTAGAAATTATCTTTCAGGTTAATGCGCTATACCCCAGCCTGAGCACTCCTATCCTAAATAAACCCGAGTACCCCCCCCCCCCCTCCCTGGGAAGGCCTGTATTGTATGTAAGAGGCTAACTGATAAAATAGGAAATCACGTTTGAAAAACATAAAGACTAACTACTGCTTGAGGCCCGTATTACATGTGACAAAACAATACAATAAGTAAAAGCTCTACCTCAATGTGATAATTAACATGAATCTTAATGTTTTAGATACAAAAATTATAAAATATTGCAGGCCCATAGGAAGTGGGGGGCAGGGAGCTCAAGCCCCCCCCCAAATAATTTTGAAAACAATGGTGCTACATCACAATCATTAATTAGATGTATTGTTCTCTATTGTTTTAAGAACAACGGCCCCCCAATCAGAAATTGCTTTCTACGGCCCTGTATTGTAATCCTCTCCTTAATTTGCTGTGTGTGAGAAATTTCTGTGAAAAGTGAAATTCAAAATATACTTTACCTCTCAAGCTGATAAGTGCCTCAGCAGGATTGCTTGCTGCAAAAGTTTGAAAAAGATAATTTTAGCAAAAAGTAGAAAACTTCAGCTGGGTTAAAATGCAGGAAAAGTTTGCAGATCACTCAAGACATATCACAATAAGGGCTAAGGGCTCACATGGAGAACAAAGGAATTCATTTGTGCACACGTGACAAGAGCCACCATTATGCTAACATGTCAATGTGCAATGAACTGGATAGTACAATGGAGCCCTGATTTTACAGATGTGTCCCAATGTGGTAGCCTACTTGCAGTCCCATTCTCCCAACAGAGAAAGGGTCTACGAATCAATGAGCGAAAGCTTGCTACTACAGTTCCAGATTTCTAGAACTTAATTTATGCAGCCTTTGTTTAGACTCGCTTGATACATTATTTGAATTTAACATAATCAATTGGGCAGCCATAGCAAGCTAGTATCTGTGCTGTGACCAACCCGCAGGATTGCAGACTGACAGTTTTTGTTTCATCCAGTTTCTCTGACTCCCAGGGGGGGGACTTGGTAGTTCAAGGTGACGTACCCGTTGCAAAATGTTGTAAAACCCTAAACCCTTAGCGGTAGTAGATTTTAGCCTAAGCGGTAGTACCTTGTAGCCTAAGCGGTAGTAACTTTTTCCGTAAGCAGCAATAACAATAGGTCAATTGTTCCAGTAACAATAGAAGTGCCTCACTTTAGAGCAGGAACGAGAACGAGGCCAAGAAACAGAATGGCGGGGAAATACATCTTTGCTTGGAACTGAGTTAGTGAATTTGCTCTTCATTTGGAATTGGAATAAAATTTCATTCCCGCACAAAGTGAGCAGAGCCAGAGGACCATATGAAGAAGCATCATTTACAACAACTAAAGCTATGTTATAAGAAGAGGAGTTTTATGCTACGT
Source organism: Aurelia aurita complex sp. Pacific (assembly GCA_004194395.1). Classification (NCBI taxonomy): domain Eukaryota; kingdom Metazoa; phylum Cnidaria; class Scyphozoa; order Semaeostomeae; family Ulmaridae; genus Aurelia; species Aurelia aurita complex sp. Pacific. The sequence continues at coordinate 221,518 of REGL01000016.1, read as the reverse complement.
AAAGATGATGCTTTGCACCTGAAACAAACAAAGTTTATTATTGATGTTTATCTCTTAATATGGCCTACCATTACAAAACAACTCAGTTTGTAACAAAAGCAAGAGACGAGAACGATGCTAAGCCAAGCAACGGAGGGTGAGTTTTTTGTGCTCGTAGTAAGATTAGCATTCAACCCATATTCAAAATTGTAATGCTATAAGTTAATCATGCATTCAACAGCTTTTAGAAGGTTTGAGAAAGAGGATGCTCCTATCTATATTATGATGATTAGGCCCTGAGTGATTAGGTATTATTGGCTGCATTATTATAACAGAGAAAGTGGAGATTTGTCTTTCCTCCTCTCCAAATTATTGACTCTGCTTGTTATTAAGTAGATGCCAAAAGTTAAGAGCATGATTTCTGTGATTATTAGTAACAAAACCAAAAGTAGGCAAGTTTAATACTGTAGAAGTAAAGGTGGGATTTGGAGAACTTTCTCCAACTCTGTGGGCATATGGCAGTGTGGTCAATCGTAGATCATTGATAAAAATTAATTGCAATAACCTGAGGTGCTGCTGAAGATAGTGAATAACTGGATAACTGGTTGATTTCTGTTGTTACAGAGTCTTACTAACAAAAATTCAATTCATCAAACTTTGTTAAAACTCCGCGAGCTAATCATATCGATTTTCACAACCCTAAGCGATAGTAAATTTGAAAATTTTCTACCCTAAAGGGTAGTAAATTGCAAAATTCAGGACCCTAAATTTTGCAACGGGTACGTCACCTTGAACTACCAAGTCCCCCCCCTGGGG
>REGL01000016.1:162269-183407 GCA_004194395.1 Aurelia aurita complex sp. Pacific | reverse complement strand
AATTTTCCCCAATAATTTTTGGAATTAAGACTGGTCCCTGATTGATTTTTAACTTCTTTGTTCCACAGATGGTGACCAGTTTCAGAAGCGAATAGGAAGTCTTGGGAAGCCCAGTTCTGTAAAGAGACAGACAAGAAGAAACTACAAAGTACTGACAACAGAACTTGGTGCGGAAATAAAGGGACTGAAAGAAGAGCTTTCATACTACCAGAATGCAATGTATGAGTTAGGGCAAAAGGAATCAAAGAAGGCTGCTGCTGCTCGTCAATGCCAGGAAGGATTTGGAATTGCAAAGTGCCAGGTATTCACTGCCAAGCACTTATCTTGATCACAATAAGACCAGATTTCTTAATCAATTAAAGAAAGAATAATACCCCGTTTACACGGAGCAAAAATACGGGATCACGATCCAGATCGCAATCCGGATCCTGATAAAATGTGCCGTGTAAACACTTGATCGCGATCACAATCCCCTAAAATTCAATCCCACTTCAGAGGTGGATCGCGATCCGGATCGCAATCCCGATCCCGAAAAGTGTGCCGTGTAAACGCTTCTTGGGATCGTGATCCCGTTTGAAATCCTTTAAGCATGCGCAGTAGACTCAACCGCCATTTTGTCTATTGTTGTAGTAGTGTTTCTAGGCTCCGTAACTATGCGCAATACGCATGTGCTAATGGATCGCAATCATGATCCGTTTTCGTTTGACGCCTGTGTAAACGCAACTCGAACACGATCTCGATCCTTGTGGATCACGATCTGGATCGCGATCCCCTATTTCTGCTCCGTGTAAACGGGGTATAATTTGTTGTATGTATGTCTGCAGGCCCTGCAGTCATCACTCTCCTTCAAAGTTGCAAAAACATTCCTTTTTTGTAAACTTTTCTCAGAATTAATTCTTTATTGCGAATAAATCCTAGTTTCCTTCTAACTTGATGCGTCAAAGAAATGAACAACTGAATCCATTATGAGCAAAGGACAAATCATTCACTTGTACTGTAGGTTACTGTAGCTCAAGAATGTGCAAACGTTATCTCAAACCTTTTCAGAAACATTTAGATTAGAAGACCTTACTGAATTTGTTATTACTGTTCTGTAATAACATTTTGTCAGTACAATGAAAAATCCACATTATATAGTATAGACCTTGCTCATAGTAACATGACAAGAACTGTTAAGACTTTGTCAAAACATTTTCACATCCTGATATAAGTGGTACAAAATTTGTGGACAGAATTCTAGAACTAAAAATTTCATCAAGGATTTTTGCAAAAATTCTTTCAGTACTAATACTTAGGCAGGCAAGCATTACTGTTTTGCAGAAGGCCTGCACTGTATTCAATGATACTCAAATTGAGTGACAGTGCTTTTGGTCTCAAGGCCATTCTGCTGGCCATTTTTAAAACANAAATCCATATTATACAGTATAGTATAGAGACCTTGCACATATTAACATGAGAAGAATTGAGAACTTTAACTAAGACTTTGTCAAGAATTTGTCAAATTCTGATATAAGTGGTACAAAATTTGTGGACAGAATTCTAGAACTAAAAATTTCAACAAGGATTTTTGCAAGAATTCTTTCAGTACTAATACTTAGGCAGGCAAGCATTACTGATTTGCAGAAGGCCTGCACTGTATTCAATAGTACTCAAATTGAGTGACAGTGCTTTTGGTCTCAAGGCCATTCTGCTGGGCATTTTTAAAACGCTGTCATTTTTAAGGTGCTGCATGTTGCTATCGTATGTGCTGGATTCAAAGATAGTCGGAGAGTGGTGACCCTCATCAAGTCAATTCTCTTTTACCGAAGACAGCCACTACACTTTCATTTCATCTCTGATCATGCTGCAAGGCTAGTCTTGACAACGCTGTTTAAGACATGGAAGTTGCAACAAAGTATGTATACTGGGTTTATTGTGGCCCATAGCGATGGGGGTTGAAAACGATGATAGTTTCCTACAATTTGTCAAAGGTACTGAGTAACTCTCCAAAGGCACCAGGTTCCTTCACAACTTCAGAGCCCAGCATCTGTTTGTAAATACCGTATTGTATCACCCTCCAAGCTCGTCAGAAACCTTGAAGCTAGTGTTGGGGTAACAAATCTTACCAGTAAACTTCTTTAAGTTAGTTTCCTTACAGACCAATGTCAAGCTTCATTTTATCTCGATACTGGGCTTTGTATGGTAAAATTTCCCATGACATAAGATAAATAACAGCTCAGGATTTGGAAGAGCTGGGTACTGGAGGCTCATGCATATGTCTAAAGGTAGTGATGACATCTGGAAATCGTTTCTTAAAAAAAGCCTTAAAAGGACGGAAAATATCTGCCAAAATATCTATTTAATCTTAAAATGGTACAAAAGGTTGTTCAATGACTACAGTATGTACTACCATTTGAATTTCACCAAGTTAATGTAGCCAGCACAGTATTGATGCCCTTTGACATTTAGCCTTTTTTATTTGCAGTTCTTGTCAGTTTCTATGATGTTGAGAAGTTAAGGGTTAGTAATTCACAACGTATTCTAATATCTTTAGCATTTGCATTAATCTGCACTATACTGGAACAATTTGGATCTGCAGATTCAACTTCCTTCCACCCTGAAGACTCATGATTAACTTAAACGGACAAATTTTTTTGCGTGTTAAAAAAAGGAGGTTGAATGAATTCATATTCATCTTTTGGAGAGCAGGCTTTATCGCGAGAGAAATGTATTGTTGCGTGAAACTCTTAGGCTCTTAAGTGCTGGTTTTTATTATACCGAGTGCGCCGCAATAAATCGTACACTGGACCGATTTTGAAATTTACGACTTAATCGTTAGCAGAAAGCCTGAATTAGATACTGGGATTTTTTGCAAATTTCTTCATTTTCAGTTTTTAGAGCTAGAAGCGAGTTTCCTAAATATTTAATATTCGAAAACACTGAAAACGATAAAAAAACATCGATCAAGTTTTCTAAAGAATCGACATGAATGGATAAAGAGAGAACTTGTTCGTGATGATTTGCGATTTAAAAATCGAGCAATTGTAATCTGCTGTACGAGAGTTCGTACTAAACCCCCCAGTCCCCCAGAAGATGTTTTCTCCTTGTTCATTCATGCTGAATCTTTAAAAATTTTATCGATGTTTTTTTATCGTTTTCAATGTTTTCGAAAACGAACATTTTAAGAATCTCGCTTCTGGCTCTAAAAACTGAAAAGGAAAAATTTGCAAAAAGTCTTTGAGTCTAATTCAGGCTTTCTACCAAAGATTAAATCATAAATCTTCAAAATCGGTCCATTGTACGATTTATTGTGGCCTGCCAGACGTGCATAGTTTATTTTGGCGCACCCGGTATCCTAAAACCAGAAGCAATTCTTCTTCATCCTGCACCCTTCCTATAACTTACAAGTCTTCAAGAGCTCTATCAATCGTTGCAACCTCTACTGATCTTCTCTTCTTCCAGTGAATAGGGTACTTACTTGAACGATAGGTGGCCACACTTGTCCTAGTGACAATACACAATCTTTCCTCTGTTCACTAGCGTTTGGGTCATCTGCTATCTAATATTGTTTTACTTTCATGATAGCCAAGCATTGAATGGATACCTAATCGACACTATTCAGGGATTTATGGATTAATGAAATTAGTCTTGACTGAAACACTGCCAGAATCGTTGGATCAGGTATGTAACTATGTACTGTCACTGAATCTTGAAAACGCAAATTTTCTGCGTAGAGAACTTAAAACACATTGCATTTTACTTTTTGTTAACGGGGCCTTTGCAACCAGCATGCCTTGCACGTGCTATCTCTTGTTGTCGGCCGTTTTAGTCGACTATTATTAAAATGAGGACAACAAAGAGAACACAAAAGGCCCCTTTAAAGGGGCTCAGTCGTCAAACAGTAAACAAATCCGTAAACTCGCACGTGTCGGGGATTATCCATTGTTCATCCATTGTTCTCTGCAGTTTGTTTGGTGGCTTCACCCAAGCCACAAAAAAGTGACCGTTAAAAATCCACTTATATCCGAGCAATCGTAGAAGATATGAATGTTTGGTTTGTTCCTTAGTGAAGTACAAGGATTAATGCCCAAACAGCAACTTTCATTTTGAAAAAAATGCGAAAATCCTGTGTGATATCACCTTTCAAAAAACTGCAAAAATCATCGTTTTGTTTACATTTTGACGACGGAGCCCCTTTAAGTTATGGCATTGTCATCCAACACATTTTATCGACGAAGAACGTATTTTGTGGATGTAAACATTTATAGGAACGTGTCTCTAATGCAATGAAGTATAATAATGTCATGGTTCAACTTAGGTGTTATGCTAAGGTATGGGCATTGATTTTTCTAAGAGACTCCTTTAGTTCAGTTCTCATTGATTTTAAATTCCTCTACCGGGTGCGCCAAAATAAACTATGCACGTTTGACAGGTCGCAATAAATTCTACACTGGACCGATTTTGAAGATTCATGACTTGATCTTTAGCAAAAAGCCTCCATTAGATTCTAGAATTTTTGCAAATTTTTCTGCTTTGGGGTTTTAGAGCTAGACGCGAGTTTCTTAAAAATGTCGTTTTCAAAAAACACTGAAAAAACGTCGATCAAATTTACCAAAGAATCGACATGAATGGACAAAGAGAAAACTTGTTCGTGGGATTTAGAAATCGATTAATCAATCCATACAATTAATCGATACAATTAATCAATTTCTAAATCCCTAATCACTACGAGCAAGTTTTCTCTTTGTCCATTCATGTCGATTCTTTAGAAAATTTGATCGACGTTTTTTGATCGTTTTCAGTGTTTTTTTAAAGGAAACTTTTAAGAAACTCGCGTCCAGCTCTAAAAACTGAAAGCAGAAAACTTTGCAAAAAAAATCTAGAATCTAATTCAGGTTGTTTGCTACAGATTAAGTCATGTCTCTTCAAAATTGGTCCAGTGTACGATTTATTGTGGCCTGCCAAACATGCATAGTTTATTTTGGCGCACCCGGTACATACAAATACATACATTAACTACTTACAGCAATTTGAATAACATAATGCAAATTAAAATACAAAGATACGGGCAATAGACGAGATGCAGTATAGAACGTATGTAAAAATATACATGACTAGATTTTTGTATGAAGGGAATTCTTTAGGAGGAAATCTCTCAATAGCTAAGCTAATCTAGGAGAGAGCACTCCTAAATAGATTTTGCTTATGAAAGGTTTCTGGAGGAGAGTTTCTTTGAATTAATGTTTATTATAAGCGGGCTTCTTAAATTGATAAAATGTGTTGCTGATCCTAGGTAAAATGTTCATATGAAATAATTTTTATCGCGTATGCTTTATTGTGGAATTATTGTCTACATGTAGGTAATTGTATTGGACACTGATGTCTTCTTTCTTGCTGATATCGCAGAACTCTGGAGTCAGTTTCATAATTTCACTGTGAAGCAGGTAAATGTAGTGTAAATGTCCTTTTTATAGAGTAGCTACTCCTCCTTTTACCAACCTGTTTAGGTCATTTTTAAGGCCTGTTTATATGAGGAAAAGACCTCACCTGCCAGGCCCGGGGCTGACAGGCGAGATTCCACATTCCCATAAAATCCTTTATGTTTTCATTTCGCGTTTATCTGACAAACGCAACACCACCGGTATAATGAGATCCCACCTCACCAGAGTTGGAATCTCACCTGGGCGAGGTGAAATTTTTCCATGTTAACGAAGTTTAGCGACCTTTGTCGACGGGGTTACCGTGTATAAATGATATGAAATGAATGAAAAACACTACCGGTATGGTGAGGTGTATTGGCTTTCTTCGTTGATTCCTATTGGTTAATTAGTTCTGATTTCACGGAAGAGAGACTTTACTCCACTTCGCCTCTCATGCGAGGTAAAAATCTCATATAAACAGTGGCTGAAATTTACCTCGCCTGTCACTCCCTGGTCTGGCAGTTGAAGTGTTTTCCCTCATATAAACAGGCCCTTAGAGCTACAGCTATAATCTTTCCAATCAACTACCAGAAACTCAGTGTATGGGTTTATGGATCACTAAATATCGTATGATCAGCGACTGCCTTGAGATATTTTTCACGCATGGCATCTGCCCCCTCATCCTACAATATCCTATGAAATCGAGGTTTTGCATGCCTCCATACTTTTCCCCAGATCTTTAAGAGATGAGGTATGAAGTGAATAGGGATGGAAATATTGGGAACTTGTTGACCCAGAAATACGCAAAATGTACATAATTATACCTATATTGTAGCATATACATTCTTGTAGCACAATTTCAAAGAATCAGATCTTGTTTACACTATACCGACACGATTTGGATCCGTAGCAAAAGAGTAACGGATCAACTGCCTTTTTACACTGTTCCTGCTAATCCGAGCATAGGTTCCAAATCTTTATCTCGGCGTAAAAAGGTGGGTGTAAAATTCAGTGACCTATTTCTTCTGATTGAATGGCTTGAAAGAAACTTTAGATACTTATCTATAATTCTACCGTTGAACTTTTCAGAATTTTGAATATTTTTGGAAATTTCAACTCATTTGAGGATGTGACGTCATGAAATTTCTAAATCATAAACCAGATGAGCGACAGACTTTTGCTTGATACCATATTGTAGGCATTTATGAACTATGGTTTTCTTCGAAATTATTTCATGTTATGTCAAACAGTTTAGAAATTACGATGGTTTTAAGTTTTTTTGAAAATTTTTCTTGAATTCTGGAAAAAGAGCAAAAACACTCTAATTCTGAAAATATTGAAGATTTCAGAAAATTCCAACAGTAAAATTATAGAGAATTAGCTAAAGTTTCTTTGAAGTCATTCAGTTCAAAGAAATAGGTCACTCAATTTACACCAGCCTTTTTAAAGATTTGGATCCTGCAGTTAAGTCCGAAAATATTCATACCTATGCCAAATTTTGAGTATTTTGCATCGTTCTATTTGAAGACAAATTTTCCTGTGGCTGAAGTTTCGTAAGAATGTGATAAAAGGCTGAAACAAGTGCTACAAGAGACATTTCAAGGAATGAAATATCTTGTGAATTGGTTAGCAAATATAACGATTGAAAATACTCCAAATTTGGCATAGGTATGAATAATTTCGGGCTTACCTGTACTTCCCTGTACAACACAAAACCAGTTAATACGCGCATAAAAATCATATCTTTGAAATAAGTTAAAGATCACTAATCCTCTTTGTTTCCAGGTATGATTTGGAAACTCAGACATGGGATATCAATCAACCATCAGCAGACAGTCAGGTTAACTTTACCACGAATTCACCATTCTTTCAAGGAAGTATNATAGTGTAAATGCTCTTGGAGCGTAACAGCTTTGTAACGGATTAAAACTGTACAGGTACAGTGTCAACATGGTCTGAAATTCCTTATTTTTAGCAGGCCTCTCTTTATTGTCTGTGGTTTAATTTAAAGCACACTTTTTTCAGTAATTTATTTTGAGTGGGCTGGAAGTATTCCTAGCTGCTTAAAGCTAATTTAGGCCCACTATGTATGCCGCATCCAGGCATGGGACCCCTAGTTTAACGTCCCTTTCGAAGGATGGCGAGCTGAATCTCAAGGTCAGGCCTCCGAGAGGTCACTCATCCGGAGTTTTACCTCACTCGACAGAGCTTAACTTCAATCACCTGACGGAAACTGTATAAGCCGCTCGGCAGTTAACCGTTCGGCGACCCACTGCCTTTTCGTGGACACAATTCATTCCAAAAATTGCAGCTTACGCATTTTTTAATAGCTGAAAATAGGAGATCTTCACTGTTGTTAATTACAACCACGCAGTTTTGCACAGCCAGATCTTCATCAATGTTCCTGTAATAATCGGTTTTTCCTTCATTGTAGGCAATCGGACTTGTTGAGAATCAAAGCAGATGGTATCTAGGAAATTTGTTCAGAAATTTGAAGCCATGGCCAGCCCTCGTATGTATCACCTCTACCTGAATTTTTAGCTTACGCAAGCATAAACGTTGTGTCAGACTATCGACATTACCATGTGTTTCATTTCCTTGACCTACAATCTTACTGATATCCCTAGAGAGCCTATTATTGTGACAAAACTAGTTAAAGGGATTGTAAGCATGTATAAGTTTTTGATAAAGATAGCCGTGCAAAGACAATAGGCATTGACAGGTGCCAAACCATGTTTGGGTATCTGAACTATGTCAACAGCTTGAGCGGCTTTTATATGGTTAGGCTTAGATTTACGACTTTTCGTCCCTTGTTTCCCTACGTTCTTTGATTTGCTGACATCACATGGTCAATAGGGACTCATATCATTACACTTATAAAGTGTGCACCCAGTTTCAAAATGGCCTAAACTATCGGGATTTCTCTTACGCTCAGCAAAATCGCTTCAAAGTCTGGTTTAAAGAGCTTAAACATCGAAAAGCAAGTTTTAGTGCAAAGAATGATGTTTTCCTGATTTACTAGTCGCAAAATACATACCTTTTAAGCAGAAATCTTCCACTGTGGAAACAAAATAGATCCCTCGCAGCTACGAGAACTCGAGGCCGTATCAACTGTTTTTTGTATGCAACAGCAACAATTGTCTAAATAGCGCACCTTTATTGGTTGAAAACTAAATTCTAGCAATTTAATTGGGGAATGCGGAACCACTCTACACGGGCATGAAGGGGGCACAAGAGTAATGATAGGAGTCCCTATTGACCAAGTGATATCAGCAAATCGAAGAACGCAGGGAAACAAGGGACGAAAAGTCATAAGTCTAGGTTAGGCTCCCGTTAAGACAAGACTACAATCTTGACCAAACCACTTGGGACCCATCACAAAATTGCTGTAATTCAGCTTTTTATTACGTGACCCCTGCTCCCCTATTTCATCAATGTTGCCTAAGTCAAACACCATTCGACCTTGGCAACATTAAATAAAGGGAAGGAAGGATCGAGGGGTCCTAAACGTACGTTTTTGTCTCGACATTTTAAGAAGCTTCACGACAACACCGAAATTTGCCAAATGTCCCAGCTATTTGTGGCTAAGATTGTAGAAATTTGCAGTATTTACCGTCAGGTTTAATCTGTAGATATCTAAAAGTAAATGCTACACGGCACTCTCATTTCCACCCCCCCCCCCTTATCTCGATAATGATGTTCCAGATGAGCAAATTTTCATTTTTTACTAACTCATTGAGTTGTTAAAGATGTGCTTTCCTTTGCTTCGTTTGCTACATGGTGAAATGGCACACAAATTGATGGTGACTCAAGAAACGTTTCTACAAATACTAAAGAGCTTGTAAATTTCTAAGAATGGGTTATTAAAACCAAACCAATGCAGAAAGCGTCCTTAATTGTTCCAAACGTGGTCTTCAGTTTGGCTGCTAGATTCTTCCGATATTCTTTTATACATGTCTGTCTTTCTACCAAAGGCTTCTAAAATTCATGTTTGTGGAGATTTATAATTTTTATGCAGGGTCGAGGATTCAATACGGGAGTAATCTTGTTAGATCTGAGGAAAATGCGCCGCTTAAAGTGGTCTCATCAATGGAGACTGACTGCAGAGAAAGAGCTTATGAACTTGCACCATACACACCTCGCAGATCAGGTAAAGAATTTCTGGCAATCTTTGCGATTTTGAAATATCTGGTTTCTTGAAAGAGCTTTCCAAACATTGATCATTTCAAAGAATCTTGCACTTAAAGTAATTGCTGAATGTCGCCTATTGTGTTACAGCAGTTATTATTTGAGATTTTTTCGACGGAAAGACGTTTTGGAAGAGATTGCAAATAAAATGTTTCCAATGACAAAATGTGACTTCCACCCAAATCGTAAATTATGTTCTATAGGCTTGGATTTTTGGTTATGTACTTAAATCTATTTTCTACTCTTATGCAGCAACTCTCCTGTCATCCTCCATCCTCCATCCTCTTTCCAGCTTTTCCTTGGAAAACTTAGTTTGCCTGACGCAGGCAGATATCGTTCCTAGTTTTTCGTGGTTTTATCACAGTCTATCTCCAGTCTTGCTAACTCTTACTTTTCCTTTCTCCCTTCTATGTTAGATTTTTTATGATATCTCCAGGCCAGTAGCTTTACATTTTGTTATGCTTTCACGAACAATTCTTAATGGGGCTGGGTAACATGACCGTAAACAAGCAGAATCTCTATAACCTATCTCGTGTCCCAAAAAAGTATTCATATTCGGTTAGACCCCGCGATGTGAATTAAGCTTTAACCGATCGCTAATCATTCTCAAAACATTCCTTGGTAGTTAACTTGAACATAGGTACCTCGTTTGTTGGTATTGGTGCTTTGACAGCAGACGTATTAATCTCGAAAAGCTTAATTTTGCATCCACCTGCAAACCAGAGCTTTGCCTTGAGGCCCAGCGAATAAATCAACGATTGCCTTGATAAAATTTGACTAATGCTAGGTCTTTTCATATTCTGTTTGCCAGAAATCAGCCCCCAGTCACCCATTTAGCAGTTTCTTGATTTTTCTTTGATTTCAGCTTTTAATTCCGATATGCTTCAAGAATTTGCTTTGGCCGTAAAAATGTGTACAAATAAGCGTGTAAAAATAATGAAAAATGAAAAAAAAAGGAAAAATGCCAAAAGGCCAAAGCTCTGGTTTGCAGGTGGGTACAAATTTGAGCTTTCAAGATTAATAATTCTGTTCGCAAAGCACCAATACCAACGAAAGTGGTATCTATGTTCAAGTTAACTATCGAGGAACATTTTGAGAGTGATTATCCATTGATTAAAGCTAAATTCATTTCGCCGGTTTCAACCAAATCTGTATGCTTTTTTCTTGGACACCCGGTATATTTTCTCAGGCATGTGTCTATTACTTTCTGCTCACATTATGGTGGATGGATGAATTCACAATAAAATTCCTTTTTGAAATCCACCAAAATCTCTGCAATCTTGCAACATTGGATTAGTTCGTTTGTTTCTCTGTTGAATTGAAAAATCCATCTTCAAAATAGAATGTTCATTTTGGGAAAAACTTGTCAAAATCTGTATGCTAAAGCCTACCAAACACTGCGCAATCATCGTGTTGAGAGAATTTCTTTACTTTACGTGAACCCAGCTGCTTTAACTGATTGAGCCAAGCTGGTATAGGACATCAGCCATAACTACTTTCTTTTTGTGTGCAGGATGTGTTCAATGCAGTGATCAAAGATAACCCTTACTTGGTTTACAGGCTTCCATGCATTTGGAATATTCAATTAAGTGACAACACTCAGAGCGAGGTATGTTAGCTTTTAGCACTGCTCATTTCAATTTTATATTTCTTTGTGGATACATTTCTAAATATTCGTATGATATAGATATTATTTGAATGTTCTAATATAACGACACTTTTATCGACCAACATACAATTATCCAGCAGCATACAGATGCAAAATTAATGCCTTTGTCCTTTTTCAAAATTTCTTTGAGTGCATTAACAGCTACAGTTTTGTAACCAACCATCCGCTGACAACAGATGTATCAGTAACTATAAGCTTCGTTAAGAAAGCGGCATACCTACCGGGTGCGCCAAAATAAACTATGCACGTTTGGCAGGCCACAATAAATCGTACACAGGTCCGATTTTGGAATTTTATGACTTAATCGTTAGCAGAAAGCCTGAATTAGATACTGGGATTTTTTTTGCAGATTTTTTGATTTTCAGTTTTTAGAGCTAGAAACGAGTTTCTTAAAATGTTCGTTTTCGAAAACACTGAAAACGATCAAAAAACATCGATCAAGTTTTCCAAAGAATCGACATGAATGGGCAAAGAGAGAACTTGTTTGTGGTAATTTGGGATTTAAAAATCGACCAATTTTAATCTGTTGTAAGAGAATTCGTACTAAACCCCAATCCCCCTGAAAACGTTTTCCCTTTGTTCATTCATGTTGAATCTTTCAAAATTTGATCGACGTTTTTTGATCGTTTTCAATGTTTTCGAAAACGAACATTTTAAGAAACTCGCTTCTGGCTCTAAAAACTGATAACGGAAAAATTTGCAAAAAGTCCTAGAATCTAATTCAGGCTTTCTGCTAAAGATTAAGTCATAAATCTTTAAAATCGGTTCAGTGTACGATTTATTGTGGCCTGCCAAACGTGCATAGTTTATTTTGGCACACCCGGTATATAAATATGTTTTTAAACAGGACACATTGTAAATCAGTTAATTTGTATTCACTAAATATATTTAACCCTGTTAAAGTGAATCAAAATGAAATGAAAAACATCAAAATCAAACTATAAGCTTCGTTAAGAAAGGGGCGTGTTGTTGAATCGAATTCTCAATCCTTATCTTCGTTATTCGTTGTAGGAATGTTATGGAGATGTATCGACTCTCAAGGTAAAAACACTTTTCTATTAACACATGGTCGCTGTTCTGTTTTGCTCAGTTTTCATAAACTGTTTCTGGAGTTATATACAAGATTTTATTTTTAAATGTTTTATTCCTGGACAAGGAGGTTAGAATTGTGGATTTTGTCGCCAAGTGGCTTTACATTGGATTTTAATGCCCTGCAATTTGCTGTAACCAGGAGATTATCAAATTCAACGAAGAAATATCAACCAGAGAAGTCTCAAAGACTCTGCGCTAACCAGCAGCATCTACACAGTAAAGCTATACAACATTGCAGTTTGTCCTATCCCGTCTTGCAATTCTAGAACGTCCACTTGTTTACAAAGATATTTGGAGTTTTGTAACGGCATCACCTTGCGAGCAAATTTTAGAATCCCAATACGATATATTGAATTTTTTCAACGCCGAGATTCCTGTCAGCTAGAAGCACGAGAACAGGTTTTTTCTTTCTGATAAACAAATAAATCACTGCATCAAGTTTCTAACTGAATAAAATTGTCAACATAGACAAAGCCGTAGAGTCCAAAAATCGATACTTCACTTTCTCCAATTTTCAAAGAGACCTTTTTGCAACCTGCATACCTTGCACGTGCCATCAAGTTTTGTCGGAAAAATTATTTTGTTTAATAGGTTTTGCAAAGAATGCGCGCAAAGGATGCTGGTTAGCGCAGAGTCTTTCAACGCTATAAAGATGCGTGAGAAATATCCTGGGACTAAACAAGCGTCAGAGATCAAACGAATGTTTTAAAAGTTAGTTGACGGAGATAAATAGCTAACTCAAGTGCTGCATATGCGGGTCTAAAATTAGCCTATTGTATTTGATGATTTCGACACGTGCGTGCATATGTTTTCACTATGGGAGCAATTATGTGCGTCGGCATTTCTTTGTCCTATCAAAGTCCATCGCGCACATGTCAGCCGAGATTTATGATTACCCTAAGTCACTCTTTAAATAGCCTTTGGGATAATGGGTCTACGCGTAGGCTACTCTTTAAACTTTTAATAGCTCTTATTCGCAGATGTTCTGGCCTAACATCTAATGCGAGGCGGAACTTAGACATTCTAAGCCATCTGTCAGGTCTGTTTCGCTGTAGTTATTTTGTCCTTTATTGCATTGCTTTCATAAAGTATTTTTCATACCCTAGTTAATTCACTGGAATTCACCAAAGAAGTCATCGGTGCAACACAAGCATGTAGAGTATTTCCGAAATATGTACCTGACTTTTTTACAATATGATGGAAATTTGCTAAGGTTAGTTTCTGCATTTTTGTTATACATGGCGCTTCAGAAAGAATGCAACCCAACTGTAATTGAAAATCTTTAAAGATTGATACGGTTTTTGTAGATGACATGCATACGGTCTGAAAGTGCAGTCCTCCTTCTTTCTAATGATATGCAGTTTGGATACATTGATGCAATTATTTATCATGTAATTGATATTAGTGCATATGGCCAATTTTAAATGCAGCATGCTGTAAGAGGAAAATCGACATCTCTTTTGCCGTAAAAAGTCACAAACAGATTTTGTCAGAACATTTCAGGTCTAGAAGCACTTGAGGTGATGCCCTATGGTAAGAAATTTCTAGCTGATTTCTGGCATCTAAAACAGGCCATACTTACAGAATTGTCAATTAAAGGTGGTGTGAAGCGAAAATTTTTATTGATGCAAATGAATAGCGCAGTTGAATGATAAAGAATGTTGTTTAAATTTTTTTGATACCTTGTTTCATTTTAGAGTTATCCACTGTTTTGTACGATTTGCTGATGACGTCATTATGTTTGCAAAATGTAAAGAAAGTATACAAGGTTGGCCATGTTTCCAAAGAGAAATCTAATTAAAAAACTTTGTACAATCAACATGCCTTTCTAAATATCATATTAAGTCATGAGGCAATTTATATAACATCTATTCAGCTCAGCTGAAATATTTCTTACCACTGTAACCTTTCAAATATCAGATACAGTTATATTTCCATATGTTATCCTAGTAATTTGCAAACAAAATGACGTCATCAGCTGCAACTTAATATCAGTGGATAACTTGAAAACGAAATGAGGTATCAAAAACATTCAAACGACATTCTTTATCATTCAACTGCGCTATTCATTTGCATCAATAAAAATTTTCGCTTCACACCACCTTTAAGTGATGAATAATTCAATTAATACGCTCAACTTGGATATCATTGGAAAGAAGATAGGTTGTGCTTTCAGATGGTATGCGTCAAATCGATTCAAGTGTTATTATTTGCTGAAGAACCTCGAATAACTTTATCTGAAACACCCTGTATATGATGGGTTACTAAACTTAACAATGCGTAAAGAACCTTTCCCGAGTAGCTTTGTGAAAATGCGACCAAGGTAAACAAATCGCCACGCGTAAAATTAAACAAAGGAATGTTGATTTTGTTTTCATATCATTGAAAGATGCATTTCCCATCGTGCATTTCGCAGGCAACCATGTGCGTTGAGAATCAAATATGAATGGGAAAGAGTTCAAGGTTTTGTCCGTTGTTCCATCAAATCAAAAGCGATCTTGGAAAGGAGACATCACTGAAAGATTCTCAAAAGTTGAAGTTATATTTGCTTTTGCTGAAAACGTATCATTTTCTTGTAAAATGTGACTTTTTATGGAAAATGGCAAAATCGAAATTTCGAAAAGTCTGTTCACAGTAGTTTACCAAGAGGCGTTCTCTTTCCTACTCGTAGTAATTACATCAATCAGTTTAAAATCTATCAAATTTTATTTTCTTTGTACATTTTTTGCAGGAGAGAGTTGTTCTTCTGTGATATTGGTGCTGATCATTCCACAGACCACGACACGGTAGGATTTATGAAGCTCATCAATATCGTGTACGATAGAAAGTTCAGCTTTCACCTCCTATTTCAGATTTGATGTTTTACAGCTCTTCGCCTAAACTAAATTACTTGTCGTAGTTTTTGCCTGAACTGATAACACTACGACTATGACTTATGACCATACGCTTCATCATCATCATAACTTTTCCTTACATTGATCAATCTAATCACTCAAAGATGTCATAATTTGAATGATAAGTTTTCATCTTAGGGGGCGCTCTCTCCTCGATTAGTCTACCTACTGAGAGAGCTCGTTCTCAAGAAATTCCTCTCTATACGAAATTCTATGTATTCTTTATTGTAAAATCTGTCATTTTTATTCATCTGTTGTAATTTGTTATTCTAGTTAATTGTATGTATTTTAGAAAGATTTTTGTATGTAGTGGAATTTTAAAATTAAACTGAACTGAACTGAAAATCATCATCATCAATATTTTATTTACAGTAGGCAGGAATTAAAAATAGCTAATTTACAGCTACAATTTACAATTTAGGGAAAAAAAGAACTATTGAAATGGGCAATATAATATATATTACAGGAAAAAGTTCATGCTTGTAGAAACGCAATGGCTCTTGTATGACCTCTGCAATAAACCTTTTAACTGTTCTACTAAAGGTTCGACTAAGCGGCATTGGAGCTTCTATCACTATTGTATACTTTCGAACATTTTATAAATGTATCAAGATATCGTTCGATTCGGATTCTTTTTTAGAATATTAGCTAAAAGATCTATTTGGCCTAAATCACCTGCTACTTTTTCTTAAAACGCCACAAAAACAGTTTTTCAGAACCTCTATACCATATAAATTGCTATCAGAACTTAGATGAATGTTCATTGTAGCTATAAATGCAAAAAGCGCCTTCCTTTAAGCCATATTCTGATCGCCACACGACGGCGCGACAAAAAGTTGTCGCCGATTGACATTTTTGTCCGGTTTTACAGCTCTATGGTTTAAAGGCCCAACTCAACGAGATGAGCGTAAGTTGAGGTTCCATCCATATGGAGTGAGGCTAATCTTCGCCACCAACATTTTTAAATTTCAAATCTAACGAGCATGCAACCAGCAGGGCCTGTATTTACAAACATGTGTTTATTGAACGTTTCTCTCCAAGAAATGTAAACAAATTCTCTTTTATGGTCATGAAAGGTTACTAGCTGATGCAAATATGAAAATATTATTGGCAACATTAGAATACATCCGTGCTTCAGAACGCTTTCAATGAATGAATTTAAAACTAAAATTCCCAGTCACCATAGTTTCTTCTCTCGTGCAAGGTAGTACGTATCATCTTGTACCTGTAATGTTTATTTTAAGTATCCGTATTTTGAGTAGCATTTAGTAAACGTATTTGAGTAGCATTTAGTAAACGTTAGTCAGTTGCATGTCTTTATGGAATGGTCATGGGGCTGTCATTTTCCTTTGCTCCTCGTGGTATCGTACCTGTAGTCTTGTATAGTAATTAAAAGTATAGTAGAACGTAGCCTGTATTGTAAAATTTTATATGGATAAAGAAAAAATGTGTTACTTATTTGAAACGCACCAATGTAAAGCTTAGTGTCTTGAATTTCGATTTGAATTTTAAGTTTTTTTTTCTTTACAGCAAGAGATTGCAGATGATGATCCTTGTCATGATTATTATGTTGAACAGCAACTGGTACGCCGTGTTCATCTCTATTTTCTGGATTTCAACCTTGAACCGGTATGTATTTCTCATCTATTCGAATGATTTAAATTTTTTTTTTTTATAAATCAATAAAATTTTACAATACATATTACGGTCTACACTACTTACAAGAATTACTTTACAATACTGCTGGGACAAATACCCCCGGGGAGCAAAAAACTGTGTCTACCCTAAGGGAATTAACATAGATAAAAGGAAAGAAAAACTACTTAAACTTAAAGAACACTACTAAAACAACACATACGGATAGTAAGAACGATTGATACCTAAGTCTGCTGCATATTAGACGTCAGATCTAAGTGATGGCAAGGAAAGGTAACTCGTGGAGAAAACTTATCTTGAAGTTTCTTGATTTAAATTCATAGATACCGTAAAAGCTCTATTAAGCAACCCTCTCTATTATACCCCCTCTCTAATAAGCCCCTCCTCTCTGAGGCAATATTTTGAATAAGCCCCCCTCTCTATTAAGCCCCCCCCATTTATATCAAATTCCAGAGGTTACCAAAGATTTTCCATTTATTGAGCTAAATAATGTTGCATGTTAATTTAGATATGGTTTGAGATAAACTGTGTCGAATTTATATATTTGACTTGTAAAATTGTATGTTGAACCCCGCAAAATATTGGATGAAAGAACCAAAAAGCTATCATATATATCTTTGTCATTTGATTCTGTGAATGAGCTCCCCTTCTGTAATAAGCTCTCTTTAATAGACTCTCTTTAAGAGACTCTCTTTTATGAGGATCTAGAGGACATGGTCCTTGCACTGTTTACTTCTGGTGACTTGCGTCTATTTCACCATGGTAGAAGGGCTAATGAAGTTCTTTATTCTTTCATGACTTTTGTTCAGTGTTATTCATAATTTGCAATGACTAAGACATCATTTGAAGGGCCCCGTAAAAATCAGCCTTTGCTGAAGGGCAGCCCTTCTTAAGTGAATAAAAATGAATGAAATTGAACATGAAAGGTATCATGTCTTACTCTTTTAGGATGAAAATGATGTGACATTAGTTGCTCATTCGTCAATGGATCGGTTACAGTTGGTCGAAGCATTACTGACACATTGGGAAGGTGAGCGAACACTTGCTTTCATTTGTTATTTCTTTGCAATGCAATATCATGTTAAAGTTGGGTCCACACTAGACTTATTGTATGAGTCCTCGTTTTCGCTCCATCCCCCTCCAATGATAGCCCCACAATACCCATTCCGCTTCAACTAAGGACTCATAATCAATCATACATCATTTTGGGACCAATTTCCGCAACTGGCTGCTCTACATGAAAAGGTGGAATCTAGAATGACACGAATAAAAAGACGGAATGGCGAGAATATGGCAAAGATATGAAGCAGAACACATGTTACATTCATCGTAGTTTCATTCCTTGATGAACTGGCTGATAATCGAGCTCCGTTGCCACGCAATTCAATAAACGAAGCAGAGACTGGGACTGTAGTAGTTAATCTACTCGACAGCGCGTTTTGGCTTTCCAAGTGAAAGAATCAGGCACAATAATCACAACACAGCAAGCTTTGCTATTCTTGGTCAAGAAACTGAACTTAGGGATACAAGGTTTACCGTAGAGCTACAAGGGATTCATCATAATCAATCTAATTTTATGGTGCACCATGCACGAATAGACTACATACTCTCACCTTTCTGCAAGTTGTTATTAACCAAGGCCTCGTTACTTCCGCCAGCTCACGAGCACCGCTCACAAGCACCAAATATTATTATATGTTAGTTGCTGGCACCACCGTTACTGTACTCAAGAGTGCTTTGACTGCAGGCATATTCTTTCAAGCCATTTGCTAGCTTCCTCCAAGGCCCATGATGATTTTAATAAGGTATTTCGTAACGGAGGTGAGTGGGNAGTTAATCTACTCGACAGCGCGTTTTGGCTTTCCAAGTGAAAGAATCAGGCACAATAATCACAACACAGCAAGCTTTGCTATTCTTGGTCAAGAAACTGAACTTAGGGATACAAGGTTTACCGTAGAGCTACAAGGGATTCATCATAATCAATCTAATTTTATGGTGCACCATGCACGAATAGACTACATACTCTCACCTTTCTGCAAGTTGTTATTAACCAAGGCCTCGTTACTTCCGCCAGCTCACGAGCACCGCTCACAAGCACCAAATATTATTATATGTTAGTTGCTGGCACCACCGTTACTGTACTCAAGAGTGCTTTGACTGCAGGCATATTCTTTCAAGCCATTTGCTCGCTTCCTCGCAGGCACATGATGTTTTTAATGAGGTATGTAGTAACGGAGGTGAGTGGGGTGAGTGGCCGAGCGGCTGATACAGTTTCCGTCAGGTGACTGGTTAAGCTCGGTCGGGTGAGGTCAAACTCCGGATGAATCACCTCGGAGGCTTGACCTTGCAACTCACCTTGCCGTCCTTCGGAAGAGATGTTAAACTAGGGTCCCATGCCTGTATGCGGCATGCATAGTGGGCTTAAATTAGCTTTCAGTAGCTAGGAATACTTCCTGCCCACTTAGAATAAATTACTGAAAAATAAAGAAAAACCGTAGCAGATTTTTTTGAGATGAATGAATGACCTTCACATCTGCATCACTTTGACAACTATCTATCTGTGAAGTGTTCAATTTCAAATTGTTAGGTCCTGTCAGTTTGTCACTGTACGTGTCTGATGCAGAAGCACAGCAATTTCTACGATATGCCCTCAAATCTAAACTATTAGAGAGACGAACAAATGTTGGTGTGCACCTGGTATACAAAGATGGGGTAAGTTTAGCAGCAGTTATACATTTGGCTATAAGATATTTTCCAGAATGTTGTCATCACATTGTTCTTTCCACTGAATAGCTTACAGCTGGCTTTAAGAGCATAGGGCTCAAATCTTTCAAATCTTTAATAAGGTGGGTGTAAAATTCTATTCCATTTTTCTTTGAATCGAATGATTTGAATGGAACTTATAGAACTTTGCTGTAAATCTGCCGTGGAAATCTTTTGATATCTTGATTTTTTTCAAAATTGCGGCAATTTAATGATTTTTGAAAAAATGGATGCAAAATTTTGAAAACATTTAAATCATCGTAAATTCTAAATCAAAGGAGGACAAGTGATAAAACTTTCACGGAAACTATAGTTTATGAAGGCCTACAATATGGTGAAATGCAGAAATCAGTATCTTTTCTGGTTTAGATTTAGGAATTCGATGACGTCATAGCCTCAGTAAAGACCGCTATATCAATAAATTTCCACGGCAAATTTACAGCAAAAAAAACCCCAAGTTCCTTCCAAGCCATTTAATTCAAAGGAAACTGTGATAGAATTTTACACCGACCTTTTTAAAGATTTGAGCCCTATGTTGCTTTAAAGGACAAGTCTGGGGTTTATAGAATTAATGTCAAAACACAACCTTGCCAACTGCCGAAGAACAATCGTGACTTCTTTCCACGTTTTGACATCCGTAACAGCTTTAAACTTGTAAAATAAGTTTTATAAGTCAGGCCAAATATCGTCGCCATTCTGTAAGAGTACGGGATAAGGAGGCTAGCCTTCGAAGGCTACGAGGCTATGGCATTATGCGTTTATGATGTCACATCGCTCATTTCACAGATTGAATACGTAATTTGGCAGAGAAAAGAAAGAAAAAAGTCGAAAAAGTACCACTTGCAATTCACAACACTGTAATCTTTTCTTTTACCAACAATGATACCAATCCCGGACTTGTCGTTCAGAGTATTTTACTGTTATTCTGTTGCTAGGAATTTTCGATACTTTGATTATTTCAAACATTTGAAAGTTGTGATAATCCAAAGCATAAGCATCAATTTTATTATTGTGTACAATAAAACAAGTACCGTAGATATTGTTCCACAGTCATCTGCTGGTTGTCCCAAAAAAAATGTGCCCCGTTTGCCTGAAGATTGCGACAAAACGGCAAAAGATTCTCGCTAAACTTTTGCATGATTTTGCTCTTCAGATATTAAATTAAAGTTTGCTACCATCTCCGTAAAAATCCATTGAAAAATGATGGAGCTATGACCTTCAGGAGACCAAATTTGTCTGATGACTGAAACTAACGGTCGGTCATTTTGTCTTACTATTTTTCAATGATAGGTATCTTCACGTGAGGTAAAAAATAATTTCTGTGAGGTCAGAAATAGTGGAACTCTCCGAGGATTATCGGAATTTCCACGAGAGCTATGAGATTGTAAGCTGCTGTTTCATTTAATCCATGAAGCTATTTATCATTGCAGAATAGTAAGACAAAATGGCCGACCGCTTGTTTCAGTCATCAGGCAAA
>REGL01000016.1:146434-161158 GCA_004194395.1 Aurelia aurita complex sp. Pacific | reverse complement strand
TGAATGAACGGAGCTAAATAGAGGCAATCTATAAATAAAACAAAGAAAACTCCTACGCATGCTATTGTTCCTCCAGCAAAACATTATCCACAGATGTGTCGAAATCATCAAGTACAATAGGGTAAAAATAGAATACCCACACTCCTTCCGCGCGGGGCTTTTATCTCCGTTGATTCTCTTTAAGGACGTACAACTTGATTTCATGAATTTTTCCATTTCATGGGAACCAAAACAGCTTGGTTTTAAAATTTTAAGTTCTTGTTTGCGTGGTTTTTACTTTAGCTGACAAACATAGGGCTCAAATCTTTAAAAAGGTTGGTGTAGAATTCTATTGCAGTTTCTTTGAAATGAATGGCTTGGAAGGAACTTCGGGTTTTTTGCTGTGAATCTGCCATGGAAATTCATTGATAGCTTGATTAGTTTGAAAATGGAGGCATTTATTAAGTTTGAGGCTGTGACGACATCAAATTTCTAAATCCTAAACCAGAAAAGCTACAGATTTCTGCATGCCAGTATATTGTAGACCTCCAAAAACTGTGCTTTTCTTGATGGTTATATCATTTGTCCTCTATTGGTATATGATTTCTGATGACTTAAAATTTTTTTTTAAATTTTGCATGAATTTTTTCAAATATGATTAGATTACCGCTATTTTGAAAAAATCAAGATATCAAGAAATTTCCACTGAAAATTTACAGCAGAGTACCATAAGTTCCTTTCGAGCCATTCAGTTCAAAGAAAAATGTCATAGAATTTTACACCCACCTTTTTAAAGATTTGACAGGTTTGAGCCATATGCTTAGCTAACATAGATGCAAACAATGTTGATTTCGAATAGACTGATTAATATGGTATTTTCCTTTTTGTAGGACTTTTATCCGGTTAATTACTTACGAAATGTGGCAGTCCAGCAAGCAAAGACTCCTAATGTGTTGTTGAATGATATCGATTTCTTGCCCGTACCGGGTCTTTATGACAAGCTGAAGTAAGTTAAGATGAATTTCATTTTCTACTATCATTTAGGCCTAGCTGACACAAGTACGACATTACATGGTTCCAATTTTTGCTTCACTTTCTTGACTGAAAACTGAGAGCGTTCACATACAAAATGCCTGTTGAGTGAAAAAAAGAAAAACAAAGTTTACCAGTTTGGCGGGCTGTAAAATGAAAAGTAAATGGCTGATATTAAAAACAAAAGTGTTAAGCTACCCGTCAAAGGCCAACTTAGATGAGAAAATTTTGTTTGGTAAGATCACTCATCTTCAAGACCCAAAAATTGGAAAAATGCCTGTAAGGGGTTTGTATGGGAATCGAGAATTTTACGTTCCTTTCTGGTCCATGATGTATTTGGCATCTAAATTTAAGTTCAGTACAATTGTCAGGTTTAGAAATAGAATTTTGATTTCAATAGCAAGTAAATCATGGACCAGAATGGAACGTGGAATTCTTGTTCCCATACATATGCCCCTTAAAGATATTTTTCTAATTTTTGGGTCTTAGAGATGAGTGATTTTACCAAACAAAATTTTCTCATCGAAGTTAGCATTTGCATGAAAGATTAACCTTTCAGTTTTGAATATCAGCCGCAAAGATATTATTCCAAGCATAGGTTCCAAATCTTTAAAAAGCCTGGTGTAAAATTCAGTTACTTATTCCTTTGAACTGAATGATTTCAAAGAAACTTCAGCTATTTCTCTGTAATTCTACCGTCGGACTTTTGTGAAATCTTCAATATTTTCAGAATTAGAGTGTTTTTCTTCTTTTTCAAGAATTCAAGAAAAATTTTCAAAAAAACTTAAAACCATCGTAGTTTCTAAACTGTTGAAGCAACATGAAATAATTTAAAAAAAACCATAGTTTATGGATGTCTACAATATGGTATCAAGCAAACGTCTGTCACTTTTTCTGGTTTATGATTTAGAAATTTGATGACGTCACACCCTCAAATGAGTTGAAATGTAACATACGCTGAAATTTCAAAAAACGTTGAAAATTTCTGAAAAGTCCAACGGTAGAATTAAAGATAAGTAACTAAAGTTTGTTTCAAGCCACTCAGTCAGAAGAAATAGATCACAGAATTTTACACCCACCTTTTTAAGTCGAATTAAAGATTTGGAAGCTATGCTATTATTCCACAGCCCACCAAACGGGTAAACTTTTTTTGGACTCACCCTGTAGTTTCATTTTCCAAACTCAGTTTTGGAGCGATGCTAAACGGAACGGTCCACATCGTTCTTATGTGAACAGGGCCTGTCCTGGAATGATACGATATAATTCCTGAATGAACAGTGCCTGTTGGGGAATTGTGCGATATTGTTCCAAGGGTCGATCTGTTTTTGATCCTGTTTTCGTTCTTCAAGGGATTCTGTGTGGTCGCCGGGCTCGTCTTGTCCTTACCAATTTTTGGAACGATACGAGATCGTTCTTTTGTGAACGGATATTAAACTGATGAATTGTACTGGATACGTAAAGAATTATGCACGCCGTTTGTAAGGCTGCTGTTTCTTCAACATCTCATCACCATTATTTACAAATATATTGTTTATTAAATCATATTTAAAAATCGACCTCGCTTATGGCCATATTTGGGATACCAACAATAGTGTACCTGGCTAAACTAGGCTAAACTAGTGCAGTCAGAAATGCCACTAGGATATGGTAACTTTTCTAGGGAAAGCCTCACTCGCCAAAACATGGCCGAGTCTTGCAGTGGTTGATACTGTCTGGCGAATGGGGGTCGGTGCTTTCCCTCCAAAATGTTGAGAAGAACTATGGGCTTTTGTTTCAAAGCAATACAGGTAAACAGTAACAATAGCAACAGTTGTAATACAACAGCAACAGTTGCATTTGATTGATACCTAAATTCAAAGCGATTAGCGACTGCAGACAAAGGAGATTCTCTCAACCAGTAATTCAAAGCAAACAAAGCCGCAAGAGTTTCCCCGAAACTAGTAGGGCAAACTCTCACCTTGTGCACGCGAAAGGTGGTTTTTAAGAGACGTTATGCGCATTTAGCGAAAGAAGAAGGGTAAATCTAGAGTGCTGTCTGGCGGATTTGGTTTATTTTATTCAGGAGCTGTTTTGTAATCGTTTCATTTAAGCCCTAAATACGCAAGAAATAAAATGCCTTCTGCTCGGCTTTTGAATCAAATAAACAAAATCGGTCAGCCAGAACTTTAGATTTACCCTTCTTCTTTCGTTATAAGCACATAACTTCGAGAAAATTTCCCTTGTTTGCAGTTGCTAATCGCTTTGAATTGTGGTATCAATCAAATGCAGCTGTTGCTATTGTATTACAACATCTGCCTTTGTTGTAAACAGTACTTAACAACGGAAGAAATAGCCCCGCTGCCCCCCTATCATAATGTTTCTGTCACTATTTGAAGATAAGTTTCAATATTGAAACTAAAGCTGCCTGCTGGAAGCATTTTGTGATTTGTGCTATCAGGAGTCTTTACAAAATTTGAGGTATAGTTGTTCTTTCTTTTGATAGGAAAATAGCTTCAGAAACAGATATGAAAAGAAAGGTACGTATGTGCAATTTCTCTCAATGCAGTTGTTCAAGGGGTTTAAGTGAAAATGAACTCGAAAATAATGTGTGTCCCACACTAAATATAATTCGAAAATAGCTGCAAATAGAATGCAACGAAATCGTATTTCATAGGTAATTGTTCGATATCGCAGATCTCAACTGGCATCCAATCAGACAAATTACCTACGTCCCGTGTATATCTGTGGTAAACCTTGATCAAGAGGAACTCGTAATGAAACAGTGAAAGCGATAATCCTGCACAGGTTCATTCCTTTTTTTCGGTAATTCATTTTTAAGTGGGCTGGAAAATTCCTAGCTATTTAAGTTAATTTTTTAAGCCCACTATGCATGCCGCATCCAGTCATGGGACCCCTCGTTTAACATCCCTTCCGAAGGTGTGAGGTGAGTTGCGAGGTCACGCCTCCGAGAGGTCACTCATCCGAAGTTTGATCTCACTCGACCGAGCTTAACTTCAGCCACCTGACGGAAACTGCGTAAGCCGCTCGGCCACTCACCCACATTCTTAGCTATCACCTTGCAGAAGCGAAATGTAGCAAAAATCCTATTCGACACGCAGTTAATGACGAAGATACATCAATCGTGCAAAGGTCACACTTTTGATTGTTGTTTGAATCTCCATTTGCACCAGGAGACAAATTGAATGATTTGAATGGCCTAAGCTGCGAATGGCCTAAGCTACTCTCATCATAATTTGACTGCGTAGTTAACTCATTCCGCTGCTAAGATATAATGACAATTTACTCAAGTTCTTTTTTGTCGTTTTCTAATCTCGCAATTACTGCCTCCAAGCCAACACGACCAGCATTACAGCTCGAGAGTCCTTTCAACCGCTAACTCTGCATCAACGGTTTCTGAATGAAGCTTCGCTCCTCCGCAACCTACCTTTCAAAAATACGCGCCAGTAGCGCGTCTTCACCCGATGCTTGCGGAGGACCGAAAATTCATTCAAGATGGTGGTCTGTTGTATAGGCTTTGAAAATAACTTTCAGACAGCAAGTGCAAGATTAGAAACAACAAAAGAGAACGTAAGTTCCCATTATATACAGGGTGTCCCAAAAAACATGTGCGCCGTTTGAATGGCTACTGTGGAGGAGCCATGAATCTAACTTTCCTGTTTTCAGATTTGTGAATAGTAGAGATTTCAACTTAGAGTTTGGCACCGAGTTTGTGTAAATCTGACAAGTGGTTGCTGATTTATTGAGAAAGAAAGTCACAATCATTGGTTGCTTCAAAACCAGAGGATCTTATCTCCGTACTTAACCGTATAACTTGAATTTTAACATTAAATGAACTTAAACTTTACAGTTACGCCAGGAAACGCATTTGGGAGTAATTAATGACCATATTCTTCAATAATATCGACCAAGCAGCATGCTGAACACAATATTATTGGTTTAAAACGACTTTATCACTTTTGAGAAGCAAAATATCTAATGGACGCATGACATGGCCTGAAGCACTTGTGTTGCACTTTTCCATTCCTAGCAACCCTAGCTGTATCCAAAATTCTTGGTTGTAACAAAATTCAATGTATGACTATCTGTATCACCTATAAACATCAGAAAACAGGGCTAGGTATGTTTTTTTCAATCAATTTCGTTGATTTTAACGCAATTGATAATTATGAAATGAATCCTCTGGTTTTGAGGCAGCCAATAATTTTGGCTTTCTTGCTCCATAAATCAGCAACTAGTGATCAGATTTACTCAAACTCGGTGTCAACCTTTAATATGAAGTCCCTTCTGTCAAAAATCTTTAAAACAGGAAAATTAGATTTATGGCTGCTCCGCAGAAGCCATCGAAACAGCGCACAAGTTTTTTGGGACACCCTGCAATAACTGCCATTTTTCAAATCTTTTGCTCGTGGAATCACAATGGAATTCGTCATCATATCTAACGAGCTGATTGCCGCCACAAGCCCTTGTGGCGAGGGCCTGAATGGGGTCAAGTTCTCACAGTAATATTACGAGTCTCTGTCGAGCAAGGTGATTTCATTCATTACCAAGAGCACGGGGAAACAAAGAGTTCAGGTAGTAAATTCAACATCTTAGGACAGAATTTAACTAAATGTTGTTATTGTTGTATTTGGAATTACAGAAATGGCACGAACCAAGTTCTTCGCACGAACCAAACTGACGAGTGTGCGACGAAACGCGTTTTGGTTATTCCACGTCGCCCTTTATTGCGGCTATCATCTTATATTCTGTCCTTTCAAGATTTCGAATTCATTCGTTGCTTCTCTTGCTGGATTTAAATCTATTCGGTTGTTACTCTTTTACCGGAGTTAACACTTTTTTTTCCACATATTGCAGTATCTAATGTTTTTTTTTATGAAATGGCAGTGTCAATATGTTAGGTGGTGACCATCTGCCAAACAGCTCTATTTATCTTGGAATCCACATCAAGCTTGTTTGCACGTGGACGTATTTTGTTAAATGGGCTTCACTCATAAAATTCAAATCAAACTCAAACTTTTCCATAATCGAATGCGGAATTCTCGTTCCCTCACGTGCCCCTTACAGGCATTTTTCTAAGTTTTGGGTTTTAAGGATGAGTGATTTTACCAAACAAAATTTTCACATCTAAGTTGGCCTTTGACTGATAGATTAATATTTTAGTTGTGAATATCGGCCACATACTTTTTATTCCACAGCCTACCAAATGTGTTAACTGTTTTCACTCCTAGGTTGGCCCTTGACTGATAGATTAATATTTTAGTTTTGAATATCGGCCACATACTTTTTATTCCACCGCCCACCAAACTCCTTAACTCTTTTCGATTCACCCGGTTAGTTGATATGCAAATCAACTTTCCTTGAATATTCTCAATTCAAAGCTATCTGTTTTGTTTCGAATGACTGGATCGATTTGAGTAAATTTCAAATCGAGTTTATTCCATGTGTCAGCTCCACGAAACGCATATCACTTTTAGTCAAATCATTTCATTTTCATTTCAGTTTTCATTATTTCTATACGGAAGCCCCATCAGTCAAGAGGACTGCTTTACAAGGGGCTATGTACAACAAGATTGCATTTGATATTGTCTAAAACTCGTGTATCAAAATCAGACAATCTGGAGAAAATATTACCCAGGTTTTGAGATGCGACATGGATTTGTTTACCATATTAGATATCTCTCGATCAATATGCCTCTATGCCTCTTAGCTGACGGCCAGCCAAACATCTGCAACAGAAGAGAAGCTGGTGTGTCAAGTAGGCCATTTGTAACAAGCAGCTCTGTTCTGTACTTTCTACAAGGTTTTTCATTTAGTTGCCCCACAACATCCCCAAACAGAGCAACAGTAACTGAATTGGCTTTCTACAATACGTAGATACATATTGCGCAATTTAGTCTCTTGCACACTGACTTTCTGGGCGATGTTTTGTTTTATTCTTTTATTATTATTTTAACAGTAGATGCACAGTAGGAACGTCTGCGATGTCACAGTGGGAAAAAGTTCGCAATGACGCAGAAACAACGAGTCAAGCGGCAAGCATTCTTGCGATGAGGCCGCATTTCCCACGATCAATGTTTATCGCGCAGTGTGAACTAAAATCAGCTGTAACTTAGCTATTCTTTTTTATATGTCGCCTACGTAAAATGAATTATTGATGGTTGGGACATGGAAGCGACGAGCGAATTGATGAAGATTTGGCGACGAAGCCACGTTGCCTGTGATCAGTATATTCATTGTGCATTCGGAATTAGGCGTAGTTACCCCTCTTTTAAGTCGTGCGACGAGAAGCGACGAGCAAATTGATGAAGATTTGGCGACGAAGCCACATTGCCTGTGATCAGTATNTCTTTTTTATATGTCGCCTACGTAAAATGAATTATGGATGGTTGGGACATGGAAGCGACGAGCGAATTGATGAAGATTTGGCGACGAAGCCACGTTGCCTGTGATCAGTATATTCATTGTGCATTCGGAATTAGGCGTAGTTACCCCTCTTTTAAGTCGTGCGACGAGAAGCGACGAGCAAATTGATGAAGATTTGGCGACGAAGCCACATTGCCTGTGATCAGTATATTCATTGTGCATTCGGAATTAGGCGTAATTACCCCTCTCTTAAGTCGTGCGACGAGAAGCGACGAGCATTCATTGGCTTTCGGAATTAGGCGTAATTACCCCCTCTTTTAAGTTGTGCGACGAGAAGCGACGAGCAAATTGATGAACATTTGGCGACGAAGCCTCATTGCCTGTGATCAGTATATTCATTGTGCATTCGGAATTAGGCGTAGTTACCCCTCTTTTAAGTCGTGCGACGAGTAGCAACGAGCGAATTGATGAAGATTTGGCGACGAAGCCACGTTGCCTGTGATCAGTATATTCATTGTGCATTAGGAATTAGGCGTAATTACCCCCTCTTTTAAGTCGTGCGACGAGAAGCGACGAGCACATTGATGAAGATTTGGCGACGAAGCCACGTTGCCTGTGATCAATATATTCATTGTGCATTCGGAATTAGGCTTAATTATATCTCTTTTAAGTTGTGCGCTGTTATGTCGTCAGCTCTTCTCGATATAACGGCTTTAGCTCTCAATACCACAGTACTTAGCGCGTAGTGACTAATTTACAAGTATTCTTTTTTCTTGTTTTTCTTTTTGTTTCTTGTCCTGGTAGTGTTTATTGTTTTTGTTACATGTGAGACTATGAGGTAGTCACTCTACTTTGCTCCTTGTGTTATCGTCCCTGTAGTGTTGTATAGTTGTATAGATTGTAAGAATTTTTTTTCTTTTTTATATATTCCATTAAAAAATTACAATACACGATTACTAATTACCATACCTACAGCTATCGCTACTCTACTGCAGAGACGATACCCCAAGGAGCAAAATGTTTTGTCTACCCAGAGGTCATAACATAAAAGAAAGATGAATAAAATGACAAACAGAGCTGCAAGTTAAGGCATCTTGCAACGAAATAATTACGAGTGAAGATTTGGAAGGTTTAGAACCAAGAAAGGGAATGTACAATCTATTATTTGGTTGCAAGCTTCCTTAAGACACCACATAATTACAATCAAACATAACTATTAAAAGCAGACACATACAGAAGGGATTTGGGTGCTCTATTCAGGGATTCCAGTAACTTTCAGCCAAAGCGTTCTGTTTCAGAAATGTACTTGATGGTTAAGTTTAAGATAAATTTTTTGGCTTCCAAGGTCAAATTTTTGTTTCCGTACAGAATTTCAATTTAAGAATTTTATCTGGACACATAAAAAATTACCACAGTATCGTAGCTACCTCATAAATGAATGTCCTTATGTCCATTGGCAGTTACGTAATGCTAACTTTGGTTTGCAAAGAGAAAAGAACAAAAATAAAGTCAGTACTTTCCACCAAATAATGCAGATGATAGAAGTGTTCTACTGAAGCGCAATTTGGTCTGATGTTTAATTTTCAAATTTGTAGTCAACAAAACTAATGAATCGCCTATTGACTTGAATTCTAGCAAATGAGCACATTCTAAAGAGCTATTCTACCGGGTGTCCCAAAATGATGTATGATCGTTTGATTGCTTTTATGGCCATAACCGATGAACCGATTTTCAAAAACTGGTAACACCACAACCAACATCTTAAAATACAATTTAGCCTTAAGGCAATCAAATAAAACAAAGTGTTAGAAAATCGGTTCATTGGTTATGGATATATAAGCAATCAAACAATAATACATCATTTTGGGACACCCGGTATATCATCTGAAAGCTCAGTCCTACCCGATTCCAAATATCAGAACCTTTTCTCTTATCTTGTTTGTATTTCTTTTCAGGCAATCGTAGTTCCTGCTTTTGAAACTTTCCAATACAAACTGGACTTCCCACACACGAAAGAAACATTATTGAAGCTTCTAGATTCAGGAATTATATCAACATTTCGGTGAGTCGATGCTCGATTCGATGCTCGTTTCGATGCTCGCTTCTCTTTCTATCTTTAAACCTGATGAAGAGTTATGCTCGAAACGTCGTTTAAATCTTAGTTCTTTGTACGATGTCGAATTTTTGAATTAATTTATGACTTTAAATACAATCGATGTACAACACGCACAACAACTTTGTTTGTTTTTTTGTTGTTATTTCGGTGAGTCATTGTTTTACTTTTCTTTTATTATCCCGAGGGGGGGGGCTACTTAGTATATTTTGCTGACGGGATGTGCACTCCTTTCCGGGTATCGTTTTCGCCTCTTTTTTCTAACGCCGGGTATCAAAAGAAGGCAATTTTTCTAAATCCGGTTGTCAAAAAGTGATATTTCATTGTTTTTCGACGAATTTTTGCGTTTTGGGGTATGCTTTTCACCGATTTTTACGTTTTGTGGTATGCTTTTCAGTTTTTACCGTTTTTTCTAAAGTCGACTATCATTTCGAGGGAAATTTCTAAAGCCGGGTGGAAAATTTTTTTCTTGGTGTGCACACCCCCGTACAATTGAAAGTCAAGTACCCCCCCCCCCCTGGGATTATTACCTGACTGAAGTTTCAAAAGCAAGGCAATGCAAGAATCCCACCACCTCCATTGGCTAATCGAACATTTCATCTTGACTTCATCTGACATATTCTCTTCTAATTGTATGTAGGCTTTCTGGGATTTTGCATAACGGCCGGAAATTATTGGTCTTTGATCATGATGCAGACAAACAAATTTCCAAATATTGCTGCCTTACAGTATTGACTGACTTCACATTCTTCAGTACGTGTTAGGCTCCTAGGTATGAAACTTTTTTCATCCTCCCAAAGGGATAACACTTAAAGCACGTGAAAGTCATTACTGTGATTTTAAGCCTGTTTAATAGGTTTCTTGAAGGGGCTTTCTTGAAAACAGCTCTCATAATTTCAGAACGGAGTGGCCGACTTCAGTCAGGTAAATCTTAAAATGGATTTGAACATTTCCACCATTGAATGACGTATTTGCCTATGTTATTGTCTTGATATCCAGGGAGCAATAGCCTTTGATACGGGGATTTTTTTACTTACCCTGTACCGGGTGAGTCAATCAAAAGGCCCGTCGTTTGAAAAAATGCTGCTCCCTTAACATCAAAGCAATAATAGTAATAACTGTCTTGTTATATTCTCGATATGTCCAATTAGGTTCAGTAATTTTCCCGGCTTTAATCCGCTGTTACTTCCCGTCGATATGGGAGATTTTCTACAGAAAGCCCCTTTCGAAATCCTGCAAAAATGAAGGAAAACAACGACAAAAATTTCCCTTTGTTTTCCTTCCTTGCAATAATAACACTCACATGCATTCATGCATTTTGTCCTCTTGGGAGAATGGAATCCCCCTGAATAAGCTATTCATACCAGGGGGAAGCTTCAAAATCTGAATTCATTTCATGCCTGTATCATCAAGTACACCCTGAATGTTTATGAGACACAAACATTTTTAAAATTGGACAACGAATAGCCAAGAAAATTATTTTTAAAGTTGGGCCTAATTGCTTAATTTGTTTACATAAGCACTTCCAGAATAACGCTGCCTGGATTGAATTTTCATAGCAATATTTCTCTGCTCAGAAAGGTCTGACAATTGTCGCTTTGATCTTATTTCAATCCTCTAGTCATGAACTTTCAAAAATTCATGTTTTTGGTCGTTTTCTGCAGATGTGACAAATAGAAATGCTCCACAACAGTGATTTCATGTAGATCAATGAAACACAAAGCTTTCTGAGGGTTAAATTTCATGATTCTATGTTAAAGAGATGAAAATTAAGTAAGTTTTGAAGGGTTTAGCAGTTACTGATTTATTTTTCTTGCAGAAAAGATTGAAACAATCTCAAAAATCTCCGTTGTACCACAAAATAAGAATGACCATAATTCTTTTTTGAGTACTATTTAGAGCAAACCCTTTGGCAGAAACCTGCACAAATAGTGGCTTTGATTTTGTAATTTTTTTGGTGAATACATTTTGCCCCAATTTTTACATTTCAACTGTTGAATTTTCAAAATGATTTTTAAAGATATGAATTTTGCAAATTTCCGCCATTATGAATTACATAAAAGTGAACCAAGCATAAATATTTCCAATCAACGTTGAGATTAC
This sequence comes from Aurelia aurita complex sp. Pacific, assembly GCA_004194395.1. Lineage (NCBI taxonomy): Eukaryota > Metazoa > Cnidaria > Scyphozoa > Semaeostomeae > Ulmaridae > Aurelia > Aurelia aurita complex sp. Pacific. The sequence goes on along the minus strand of REGL01000016.1, from coordinate 149,568 downwards.
ATGAAAGTACATGACTAGAGGATTGAAATAAGACTAAAACGAAAATTCTCGGACCTTTCTGCGCAGAGAAACATTGCTGTGAAAATTCAGTCCTGGCCGCGATATTCCGAAAGTACTCGTGCAAAAAAATCAAGGAATTAGGCCAAACTTCAAAATCATTTTCTTGGTTATCCGTTGTTCAGTTTAAAAAATGTTTGTGTCTCATAAACATTCAGAGTGTACTTGATGATATGGGCAAAGCAAATCGCTTTGTCTCCGCGGAAACCTTAATCTTTTATCTTACAAAATTCTTTCTTGCTCATAACATCACGACTTGTTCACTTTTTTCCAAAGGTATTCAGTGTGGCCAAAAGGTCACAGGCCGACAAATTTTGAAAAATGGAGAGTTAGTAGCAGTAACTATAAGGTGAGGTTGTTGTTTTTCACAAAAATAATGAGCTTGGTATGTTATCTGTAAAGTAACAGTTTAGTAAAGTGACCCATTGGTTTAAGACCGCTTCATTTTGGGGCGTTGCAGTCGTTGGAGTCACTTGGGTTTGTTTACATCACAGATAAAATCAACTACCTACAACGAAATATGGATAATAATTTATGGCTGCCATAACATGATGTCATCGCGTTCCAACTACGGCAGCCACTTGCATCAATGGTAAAATAGACATCAAATTTAAGAAAAGAAGAAGACAGGCGTCTCAGAAAGAAGAAGTCCCTCCACCTTACAGTAGATGATTGACTCTAACGAAACGCGCAAATTTATGAAACACCCAAAGATACCACGAGGGTTATGTAGTATACCAGATCTGCTATTCGTGTTGCAAATGGGAGTACTTCTTTCCAAGACATCCGCTACAAATACTACAAATGAAACGAAAAATTTTGCTGCTGTTTTGTGCTTGAATTGAATTTGAGAACCTCGGGTCGCTTGGGTTATTATTATATATGACTCAACGCCCCTGACCACCCCCCCCCCCAAGTTTCTTTTTCAATGACTCAGTCGCTGGCGTTGTTGAGTCAACGTTCACACTCAGTCTTTTGGGTCTTTCAGTCCTGCACTCCCAAAGACCCTCCACCCCAGGAACTGCAACGACCTAATGGGAACCAGGCTTGAATTACACCAGCAATCCTGGTTAGGAGATTTATCTGATAACACAGATTAAACATTTCTAAAGGTCCTTCAAAACCATATCTTCGTAGCAAACAAAAGTTGAGGGCGAAGTCGTTGATCGCTTGATCAAAAATGGAGCTCCTTGATTGGCTGTGGTGCAAAATGTAAACAACCCAAAACTGCTATTGTTACAAAATTTACCCCTGCTTCTTGTTCCTGAAAGAAACTCTTACCAGCAATGAACTTAAGCCGCAAGGCTAAGTAAGCTCCGTTTTTCTTCCTTCAAAAACATTTGAAAAAAATTGCAAACAAATCATCACTGTACTTAATTTCTTTTGAACAATTAGATTTCATTTTAAAATCTTTTAGCACGGCCGCCCCTTGAAAATGAGTCTTGCTATCTGACAGGGCTACCTAGCCTGCGCAAAGACTTTGATCGCTGGGGAGGAGAGGAATGAAAGGAAGTTCCTCTCTATCCTGTCCCAGAGGTGGAAACAGTGCGTGAAGCCGCGAAGCAGCTTCGCAGGAAGCTTGTTTGTCTGGAAAGAAAAAAGGGAAAGAAAGAGAGAAAGCAGAATAGAAGGAAGGAAAAGAAAGGAAATAATGAAGTGAGGAATGAAGAAATGAAACGAAAAAGGTTGTAAAAAAAGGATGGAAAGAAAAAGGAGAGGAAAGGAAAGAAGGATGGAAGGAAGATAGGATGACAAGGAAAACAAGAATTGAAAACATAAAGACAAAGGAAGGACTACAGGAAAGAAAGAATAGAAGAATATCAATATTTGGATTATGTTTTTTTTCATTTACAGTTTTCTGATCTAAGGAAGCTTTAAAAGTAATTTCAGTTCCTATTGGATTATCGACTACAATGATTTCAGGGACTACAGAAAATTGATAGAACAATAGAAGGAAGAATTCTGGTTTAACATCCCTTCGCAGGAAGGCAAATATTTTTTCCACCACTGTCCTGTCCTCCCCAGTGATGAAAGTCTGCGCGCATGCTAGGGCTACCGTGCATAAAGAATTTTAAGATGAAAACAAGAAATGAGCATGAATTGTAATAACTTTTATGTCTCTCGTCTTTTTATGCAGATTGAATGGGAGCCTGACTTTGAGCCTTACATCATGGTAAAAAGAGATTCGACGCCACTTTATGATCAAAGATTCGTTGGATTTGGCTGGAACAAAGTCTCTCATATCATGCACCTTCATGCTTTGAAGTAAGAATTTCAAGGGTCTATACAAGGTTTAAGCTTACATTTGCAAAGAGCAAAACAGTCTAAAAATATCTCATCCTGATAGTTGATGGATAACAAATGCAGCTTAACTTGCTGACGGAAGGTAATTGCAGAACATGCTTCTTTCATTGATGTAGGAATGCTGTTCCAAGATTTTGCACCTGCATACCTGACATATTTCAAGCCATATTGCAGAGTGTTTTTACGTGTCAGAAAAATGTCACCTTTACATGCTTGCCTGGTATCATGTTGATGAACATGTGAAAGCAAATAAAAAACTCATGAAAACAAGAAGGTGAGATCCTATTTACAGATTCATAGACAACATTTGCCATCGAAATTTTTACACATGCAGCTGCGCTGAAATCTTCAGGAGAGAAAGATTCATCCCGGAAGGAAAGTATTCTGGACTGCCTGTACAACGTTTCTACAAAACGAATTTTGAAAATTTATCTGCGTTTACCGATTTGTATGCATGAAAAAACTGCAAAAGTGAATATCCTGTACCCGTTGATTAGAAAGTTGTCAGGTCATATTTGGGGAAAACCACACAAATTGTGATTTCTAACGTTTTATCATAGAATAGTAATTGCTTTAGATTAGTGATAAGGATTTAGGTTGCTGAAATTGGGACCCTTTATCTACATACCGGGTTAGACTGATTATATGTTCGTAGGTTATCGCTATTGATAGGCTGATGGACGCTATAACTACGACTCATGGACTTACGCTTCCAGAAACGGACATGGCCTAAATTACCTGCTATTTTTTCCTCAAAACCACCGACCCTAACA
>REGL01000016.1:135499-145793 GCA_004194395.1 Aurelia aurita complex sp. Pacific | reverse complement strand
TAAATTTCCCGAATTAAGGATTTTGAGAAAAAGGGCATGCTTGAAATCTTCAAAAAGTCGTTAAAAACAGGGGATCGATTTGTAGCCTTTTCAGATCTTCAAAACAACGAGGAGCGTGTTTCATTTCAGCCTGAGAATAGGCAACTCAGTCTAATGTCTTCAGAGCAAGTTTGTAGTCCCTAGATACCTAAATATTCTTGTCTCAAGGGACAAGGATACTCCTGCTTTTCTGTGAGCAATTCTTCAACATTTCGATTAGCGTGGAAATTGAATTCCTTTGAGATTCCACAAGTTTACAAAGAACATTTATGTTCAGCTTCAAATTTTTAGGTACCTAGGGACCATAAACTTGATCTGGAAATTTTTAACTGAGTTGCCTATTCCCAGGCTGAAATGAAACACCTTCCTCATTGTTTTGAAGATCTGAAATGGTTTTTAATCGATCCCCTGTTTTTGATGACTTTTTGTGGATTTCAAGCTTGCCCGTTTTCTCAAAATCTTTAATTTGGGAAATTTATAGTGCCGAAAAAATTCCAAAAAATACTCATTATGTAGGCCAGTCTTTTAGCGACAGAACGACGTTTGAAGTTTTTCAATCATTTTTCTAAAGCAGATTGTGTTGGGTCACTTTTTTCTGGGTCACCCGGTAGTTGTAGAAAAGTTGTCATGAAGTAAGTTTTTTCGAGACGGTAGTATGTTTAAGGTAGTGGAGACCGGGGTCAATGGTAATACTGGCAAATCAGCCATATCGTGTAAGTAATGATTAATATCTCTTTGAATGAAATAGGCCTTAGTTGCCATCACGTGGAACCAATTTTTGTAACGCTATGATAGTTTTAAAATCGGTAGTCAAGTGCTATAATTGCCCCGTGACACTGGGGCAATTGTAACACATGGTTGGAGCAATTGTTGCAGATCTTTAAAATCAGTACAGAAGATTATTGTACGACTCTGTATAATGGCTTGAAAGGAGTTTCAGATACTTTTCTACAACTGTATTTTGGTCATTTTTTTAATATTTTGATTAATTTCTTTCGAACCTTAAAGGAAATCTGTCATGCATTTGGTTGGGTGATAATGACAATAAAAAAGATAGAAAGTTTGAATGTCTGCTGATCCTACTGACTTTCTACGACCGGAGAAAGTGATAACGATCAGCCCACTTTCGTTTCAAATCCACAGATTCACAAAGAAATCCGTTGTGTTGAGCTCTAACTTTGGTGCGGCCAATCAGATATGTGACAGATTGCCTTTAACACGGTTTCTTGAAGGGGCTTCCCAAGAAATTCCTTAATAATTTCTGGATGGAGTGGCGGATTTCAGTCAGGTAAAATTGAAAGTCTATTTCATCGTGTCCACTATGAATTGTGGCGAAGTGATTGACTTTGCAGCCAGAACATTCAGGTGGACAGGGTTCGATACCCGGTAGAGCCCCATCACTTGAGCGTCATGACAAGGGGTTGCGGACTCAATTACTGCTGCGATCCCAGCGCTTGGCGCTAAAACCCGCAACTTCACCTTCACTAATAAAATGATTCGTTTGCCAACATTGCCGTCTTGATATGCAGGGAATGGAGAGATCTTCTCGATAGTGTAAACGCAATGTTGGAACCGTACGGTGTGTCAAATCATTTAAACGCGCTATTACTTGAAATGATGCTGTATGGTGATGAAAGGTTGTCTGTTGATTCTAATACAGAGATTCTTAAGGCAACTTTAAAATACATAAATGCAACACAGCGCTTTGAATAAAGTGCTGCTACTAATGATTAGCTGCTGCTACCTGCAAAGGGGGGGGGGCGTAATTTTATTGTTGCTCCGTATCTATTGGTAGTTTTTAACTTTATCTTATGGCCGCAGGGTAGACACAGTATTTTGCTCCCTCTGGTATCGTTTTAGTGGTATAATAGAGTAATATTATAAGTGGTGTAACTATTAATTATGTTATCGTAGCTTTTGATTTGATTATATATAAAAAATGGTCTCCTTTCAAATGGGAATTCTTTTTATTGGTTATTTGAATTAACAGTTTTCATCCTTTTCATGTCTGTTCTATTTTCATTTTAGGTACGATTTCATAGTTGCTCATGATTTGTTTATTGTTCATATGCCGCATGCACCATCGTTTGATCTGATGAGCTTCCGACATAACAGTAATTATCGCAAGTATGTATTTCCATTTTATCTTTTTTAAATTTTAAATTGTTGTACAGGGTGTCCCAAAAACATTATGCCCCGTTTGCCTGAAGATTGTGACGAAACGGCAAAAGATTCTCGCCAAACTTTTGCATGATGTTGCTCTTCAGATATTCTATTAAAGTTTGGTACAATTCCCATAAAAATCCATTGAAAAATGATGGAGGTATGGCTTTCAGGAGACCAAATTTGTCTGTTGACTGAATCCAGCGGTTGGCCATTTTGTCTAACTATTTTGCAGCAATTAATAGCTTCATGGGTGAAATGAAACAGCAGCCTCCAATGTCATAACTCTTGTGAAAATTCCGATAATCTTCAGAGAGTTCAATTATTTCGTACCTCGCATGAAGCTATTTATCGCTACAACAGCAGCCTCCAATGTCATAACTCTTGTGAAAATTCCGATAATCTTCAGAGAGCTCAATTATTTCGTACCTCAGATGAAGCTATTTATCGCTACCAAATAGTAAGACAAAATGGCCGACCACTGGTTTCAGTTATCAGGCAAATTTGGTCCTCTGAAGGTCCTAGCTCCATCATTTTTCAACGGATTTTTACGGGGATGGCAACAAACATTATTTGAACATCTGAAGAGCAACATCATATAAAAGTTTGGTGAGCATCTTTTGCCACTTTGTCGCAATCTTCAGGCAAATGGGGCACAGTTATTTTGGGACACCCTGTGAAAAATCCACAGGGGGTTTATGAATGTAAGCAAAGACCGTAATTTTGGTTACTTTGGTTCCCTGTGATCCGGATTATGAAAGCAACAGCTGTGTAATTTGATACAGATTCTATCATCGTTGCAGTCGCCTGCTATTGTTACAGTAGATTACTGATTGCTGATTTCTGATTACTGATTACTGATTATTGATTACTGATTACTGGTGAAGGTTTACACCGAAACGTTTAACGAATGTGTTTTTTCTGAGTTTATATCATTTATCGTAAGTCGAAACGAAATACAAAGTGAGTACAGGCATCACTGATTTACTGCAGACTTGTGTATTTTTGATACATTTATTGACGTCAGTCTCAACAGGAAAGCCATTATCGTATATATACATATGACAGAACTCGATGAAATCTAGAAACATATGATACAATATTTACAGGCGAGTTTTCAATGTAAATAAAACGAGATCAATTCAAGAACTCAACCAAAAAACAATTACAGATTTCTCAAATATAGTCTTCACGTAATTCTCTTTTAAATTCCTATTTGTCATACAATTGACACTCGTGTTCTCTTTTCCAGATGCCTTGCTAAAATTAAAGAAGAATTTTCTAAAGATTTGGAGACAAAGTTCTCAATGAAGTTTCTGTAAAGGAGTATTATATGCTGTTGCTTAGAATACATGAACGGTATGTAAAACTGAGTCGGTCCTGTTCTAACTAACGAGCATTGTTTGGAAAGTTTAGAGATGTGCCTTCTAAGCAAAGTATTCGTGTTTGGTCGCGCCTAGACTTATCACCTGATTCGCTGTTTTGCTCTTAAAGGACATATCCGGGGTTGGTATGATTGATGATAACATACAATATAATACTGCTATGAATGATGTATGATACTTTTTTCCATTATTTCTCGCCTTCTCCTCGTGAAATTACGTATTCAATTAAGCAATTTGAGCAAATTGACGTCATATCGTGCAAACGAAAATGAGGCTGTGTGATTGTTTTTGCGCCTCTTAATCACTGCTATCCTCTTTATCGTGTTCTTGTGCCATTTTCAATGCACGAGTACACGATCAAGAGGCTAGCAGCGATTAAGGGGCATGAAAACAATCGCACAGCCTCATTTTCGTTTGCACGATATGACGTCACTTTGCTCAAATTGCTTAATTGAATACGTAATTTCACGAGGAGAAGGCGAAAAATAATGGAAAAAAGTATCATACATCATTCATAGCAGTATTATATTGTATTTTATCATCAATCATACCAACCCCGGACTTGTCCTTTAAGCTTTATTAAAGTGAATTTTCGTATTTGCTCAAACTACAACTGACAAGCTTACCGTTGAAAAACACGGACAAACGGCCCCAATGTAATTGGGGTGGCAATATTTTTCATGACATGTTTGGTAAAAAGCTGTAAAAAAGCTCGAGGTTATTCTCAAGCATTTTCTGGAGCAATCTAAGAGCTGTGTAAAGAAAAAAACCTGCCGAGTATCATATTGATGAACAAACTTTATTGATTCAAAGTATTTGTGAAAACAGACAGAAGAAATCTTATTGATACATTCATAGACAAAGGAAAGAAGTTTTACTTGAAACAAGTCTTGAAATTTTAAGACCTTTAAGTCAGGGAAGATAGGAGAGGAAGGAGAGAATATACTTTAAAAAGCAATACAGTAAGAACCCGCAAAATAGAAACCACTTCATAAGAAACCTCAGGCTGATTTTTTTGAGAAATGGTGCCTTGATATAAGAAACTTCTCAGCCTGATTTAGGAAGGTTTCTTATAGCAGGAACCCAAATAAATTCATATTTAATAATCTTTGTTAAAATCAGGTGCCTTTTTTTTTTTTTTTTTTTTTTTTTATTTAGGAAGGTTTCTTATAGCAGGAACCCAAATAAATTCATATTTAATAATCTTTGTTAAAATCAGGTGCCAAACATTTTTTAGAGATTTTATCTAAAAGCATCTCTTTCTATATACTTGGCATGTATGCTATAGTTGAGTAATTTTAGAGGTAAGAAGAACATACCGTTCGATAGTGTTTGCTCTGGGTTTGTTTAAACATTTAAGTTGAAAGCGCTGAAGGTTTCTTAACCATGTGATAAGAAACCTTTCTGCCTGTTTCCAGATTAATGACCTTTTAAAAAGAAATAAACAGGCTGTTTCGAAAAAACTGGTTTCTATTTTGCGGTTTCTTACTGTAGCTCATATTTTAGCGAGGCAAATGCTCTCGTCATAAGTAAAAGGTTATGCCACCAAACCATCTGCCGAATAGAGTTTCTGTTAACTTATTCAAGGAATTTCCCCATCCATTTCGATTGATTTGACCTGGAAGAGAAGAAACAGTTGAAAACCCGCACACAAATCCCACATAACATGTGAACCATTGTTTTAAGTGTACAGAATTTAGACACCCACAGTTGTTTTCCTGTTTCATTTGAGTGTTTATAACAATGATTTCGCTGTTTCGGCAATTCTTAATCACATAAAATCAGGCCTGTGATATTCGTTACCTTTTATTCCAAGATTGAGTGTTTCAAGATGTATTGAATTATCAAACTTGAAGTCCAGCTCAGTTGTTGAAAGAGCTGAACAAGTTGAAAGTGTTTCGTTTTTCATTTTTCCATTTTTTATTTCTTCACCACGGTAGCCTGCAGATACTGCTTTACAGCGGGCCGTGCAAAATACCACAAATTAAAAACCTAACTTACAGTTAATCTAATAACACGATATAAATAGAAATGTTCCGAAATTAATCAAAAGAAAAATACAAGAAAAACCAAAAAGCCTCTACAATTTCTTATTTAGCCTCTTCTTGAAGGTTAGAAGGGAGGGTGCATGTTTGACATGTGCATGTGTTATTTCGTAGTAGTGTAATCATTTGACATTGCAGCCAGAACAGCCAGGCGGACAAGGCTCGATTCCAGGTAGAGCCCCATCACTTCAGCGTAATGACAAGAGGTCACGGACTCGATTAGGCCTTTTCTACTTCTGCGATCCCAGCGCTTGGCGCTAAAGACCGCGACTTCACCTTCAGAGCAAATCATATTCTTAGAATAGCTTGCAAAAAGCTACCAGATGACCGAAAAAATGGGCTTCACTAGCTCGATCAAGCTTAGCCTCCTGAAAGCAATGTTTATGAATTACAAATTTGGTATCAGCATGTAGTGGAAGAGCTCAGCTATCTTTTGAGTTGACTTATGACTTTTCGTCCCTTGTTTCCCTGCGTTCTTTGATTTGCTGATATCACTTGCTCAATGCCAATGCTCAATGCTCTGTTGGAACCTCATCAGATGAAACGATGGTGCATGCGGCATATGAACAATAAAATAAACAAATCATGAGCAACTATGCAATCGTACCTAAGATGAAAATATAAGAGACATAAAGGATGAAAACCGCATACCAGGCCTACAGTTTTGTTGCATAGATGTGCTTGAGCATTGAGTATTGGTATTGAGCAAGTGATATCAGCAAATCAAAGAACGCGGGGGAAATAAGGGACGAAAAGTCATATGTCTATCATTTGAGCTCTGGTTCAGTCGATTAAAGTCATTGCTACCCACCGAAAAACCGTTTCTCAGTCAAAGTTAAACTATTGCCATCTCTTCCATTCCAAAGTTGGAAATGTGAGCAAAAGCAGAATTCTAAGTGATCAATGTTTTCAAACGATAGATTTCTCCAGACGACTTCGAATATAGTTCTATGTTAAACCTTCACAAAATGTTGACTGGAAAAGGATGTCGATTACTTCATCCTAAATAAGAAAAGTATGAATCGAAATTTTCCAAAACAAGGTTTGCTCGTTTGACCAGTCCTCTTTAGATATTTGATTGTAAGATGTGAACAGTATGTAGACTTATTATTTGAGTCCTTTGTTTTCCTGTCCCCTTTGACGTGAATGGTATCTTTTCAGTCAAGAGAGACTTGTAATCTTACTCTGCAAAACTTGCCCCCTGTTTAGGCCCTCGCCACAAGAACTTGTTGTGGCAACCAGCTTGCACACAACCAGATTCATTCAACCTTGTTCCCGTGTCTCAAAAGGAGTTTACCGCCAGCACAGGAGTCCAGTAGGGTCAGTAAAGACTGTAGTTTTGATTTTTTTGGTTCCATGTGATCCGAATTATGAAAACGACAGCTGTGTAATTTGATAAAAATTACATCATCGTTGCGGTCGGCCTGCTATTGTTACAGTAACCGTTACTATGCGCAGGATTTGAAATAACCGCGAGTTCAGAACGAAGCCAATGAGACAACAGCTCTCACATAACAAAAGTTTTTCTACTGTAAAAACGACACGCTGAACGCAATGATGATGTGATCTGTATCAAATTACACAGCTGCTGTTTTCATAAACCGGATCACAGGGACCAAAGAAACCAAAACTACAGTCTTTACTGGCACTCCTGGACCCCCTGTGAGAAAACTGGCCCTCGGAAGATCCAGGTTGTGTAGTCCTCTTTGAAGAAAGGTTTACCGCAAGGGTACAAGGGACTTAGGTAATCAGTCTAATCAGTATGTAGATATGAACCGTTTAATTTATATATAGCAGAAATACAGTTGGTTGTCATATATTATATTTATATTTGTACAGGATGTGGTTAGGGTATATTTGTTCTTGGTTTGATATGATTGAAACTTTATTGTCGATAACTTACCAGATGNCTGGCACTCCTGGACCCCCTGTGAGAAAACTGGCCCTCGGAAGATCCAGGTTGTGTAGTCCTCTTTGAAGAAAGGTTTACCGCAAGGGTACAAGGGACTTAGGTAATCAGTCTAATCAGTATGTAGATATGAACCGTTTAATTTATATATAGCAGAAATACAGTTGGTTGTCATATATTATATTTATATTTGTACAGGATGTGGTTAGGGTATATTCGTTCTTGGTTTGATATGATTGAAACTTTATTGTCGATAACTTACCAGATGAGTAAAAAACTGAGGCCCCGTTTACACTATGCCGGAATAAAACGAATACGGCATAAAACCTTGCTATATTGGTTTTTTGGTTCCAACAAATTCACCGTTTACACTATGCCAATATAAAATGAATACGATATGTTTCGGCCATGCGCATAGCGAGTATTCGTTAAGGCGCATGCTCTTATTTGTCAAATTATCGCCTCGATATGAATCTGACATTAGATAATACCGTATTCGCCGTTTACGCTATCCCAGTTGAATGACGAAGTCTGTTCGCATGCTTATTCCTTTCGTGCCGTATTTAAGTGAAGACTCTGGCATTGTGTAAACGGTAGACCTATACGGCACAGTTTCATGCCGTATTCATTTCTTACCGGCATAAACAAGGGCAGATTTTGTAATAAAATAGCAACAGTTAGTTATGTGCTTATAACGAAAGAAGAAGGGTTAATCTAAAGTTCTGCCGGGCGGATTTTGTTTGTTTGATTCAGGAGCCGAGCAGAAAGCATTGTAATACTCGCGTAAATAGGACTTAAATGAAAAGATTACAAAACAGCTCCTGAATCAAATAAACAAAATCCGTCCGACAGTACTTTAGATTTGCCCTTCTTCTTTCGTTTTTAGCACATAACGTATCTTAAGAACCACCTTTCGCTTGCACGAGACGAGGGTTTGCCCTACTGGTTTCAGAGAAACCTTTGCGGCTTTGTTCGTTTTGAATTACTGGCTGAGAGAATTTCCTCTGTCAATCAAACGCAACTGCTGCTATTGTATTACAAAATCATCAGCATCAAAATTTGATTAAATTGCCGGTCATCAAAATTCCTTGATGTGCATTTGTATCAAGGACAGCAAGGCGCTCAAATCTTTGAACAAGGTCGGTGTAAAATTCTTGTACAATTTTCTTTTATTTAAATGGCATGGAAGGAACTTAGGGCTTTTTGCTGTAAATCTGCCGTGGAATCCTTAATTAGTTTCAAAATGGCGGCATTTATTAAATTTGACGCTATGACAGCATCAAATTTCAAAGTGCTCTTCCAAAATTTCCATGAGTTTTTTCAAAAATGAATAAATTGCCGCCATTTTCAAAGAAATCAAGACATTAAAAAAGTTCTACGATAAATTTCTTTCAAGCTATTCAATTCAGAGAAAATTTAATAGAATTTTACACCCACCTTTTTAAAGATTCGAAAGATTTGAGCCCTATGCTGAGTTTCTACAAGCAGTTTCTTATGACAAAATACGCGTGTAATGTAAAACGGAAAGATTTTCTTATATGTTGTATGAATTGTCCATTGATCAAACAATTTGCGTAGATATTTGGATAGTGCCTTCTTCTTTCAAATTCTTTACTGATCGATCCCTTGTGATTAAACAGTTTACTGCGAAACATTGTTCGCAGGAGGTTAAGGGGGTAGTCAAAACAAACACATTGCACAAAAGGCACACATTTCGTCAGAAAATTATGCTACTTTTTGAGCATGGTACAACAAGGGCACCTACCTTGTAGGAACTGTGTTTATTCCTAGTATTGTTTTCGTGGCATACAGGGTGTCCCAAAAAAATTTTGCCCCGTTTGCCTGAAGATTGCGACAAAATGGCACCAGTCGCTCGCCAAATTTTTATATGATGTTGCTCTTCAGATTTTCAAATAAAGTTGGCTGCCATCCCCGTAAAAATCCGTTAAAACATGATGGAGATATGACCTTCAGTAAACCGAATTTGCCTGATGACTGAAACCAGCGGTCGGCCATTTTGTTTTACTATTTTCAGTGATAAATAACTTCATGTGAGGTAAGAAATAATATCTGTGAGGTCAGAAATAATGGAAATCTCTGAAGATCACGAGAGCTATGACATTGGAGGCTGCTGTTTCATTTTCCACCCATGAAGCTATTTATCGCTGCAAAGTGATAAGACAAAATGGCCGACCTCTGGTTTCAGTCATCAGGCAAATTCGGTCTTCTGAAAGTCTTATCTCCGTCATTTTTCAACGGATTTTTACCAGGATGGCGGCAAACTTTATTTGAACATCTGATGAGCGACATCATATAAAAATTTGGCGAGAACCTTTTGCCGTTTTGTCGCAATCTTCAGGCAAATGGGGCACAATTTTTTTGGGACACCCTGTAGTTCACAGAGTAATTGCTGTCCTGTCAAGATGATGTAAGAATAATAATAATAATAATAAATAATAATAAAAGGTATTTATATTGCGCCATTTATCCACACGGCTCAAAGGCGCATTACACGATCTATAAAACTAAAAGGGTGATACCGTAAAAGCTCTATTAAGCCCCGGGGGGGCTTATTTCATTTTGGACACTTTTTAGTCCTTTTTGCACCACATTTTGCGGTTTAATCATACAATTTTACGAGTTAAATACATTAATTCGACAAAGTTTTATCTCAAAACACATCAAAATTAACATGCAAACTTATGTAGCTAAATAAATGGAGAATATTTGGTAGCCTGTGGAATTTGATATAA
>REGL01000016.1:58457-114927 GCA_004194395.1 Aurelia aurita complex sp. Pacific | reverse complement strand
TCACTCCATGCCGAAATTCCAAAATACGCAACTGCAGAATAGCATAAAACTTCGTTCGTTCAAACATGATAATTGAGTTCAATATGTTACTGTTGTTGCAATAATTCAGTTCAATGTGTTGCTGCTGTTGCGATGACTAGGACCATGTATTGAGTCTAATGTGAAGGTATAGAAAATCATACTTGAAGAGCTCTCAAAGCACAGTATTGATTAATCATCACTACCACTAGAAACAAAATATATCTTGCATGAAGTCAAGATACACTACAAGGGTAACCGGCATGAATTGTGATGGTTCGTTTTGTTTTTGTTTTTTTGTATGACAATGAAACTTGAAATTTAATTGCCAATTTAAAAAATTCATTGCTGTTTCAGCTCTCTTTACTATGGGTTTTATGATCAAAAGTTTGGGCCCCCAGGGTTAAGACAGCTCAACTGACTGAAAACTAAGCCTATCTTTTAAGGATACTTGCTGTATCTCGAAACTGAGTGGTCGAACCAAGGGCGCCTACCTTGTAGGAACTGTGTTTATTCCCAGTGCCGTACCCGTGACTCAGTACACAGAGTGACCAAGTACACAGAGTAGTTGGTGTCCTGTGACCCAGTACACAGAGTGATTGGTGTCCTGTTAATCTGTGTATAGTTACAAGGATTTTCAAATTCTAGCATCTCTAAGTCTTGACCAATGAAAGGTCACGCTGTCTGGTTCCCTGTGGCCAACTCGTATAACAGTTGATCTCGTATTACATCAACACCGAAATTTGAAACCACAAAGTTCATTCATACGTCATCATCATCATAAACTCAGTTCCTACAAGGTAGGTGCCCTTGGTCGAACCTTGAGATGGTCGAAAAAGGAAGTTTACTTTTACATGACTATTTGTCTGGGCGTATGTATGAAAACTGTATGAAACAGCAAGAACGAACATTGAGCACGTTTTAAAACGATCTTTTTTGTATCAATTGCGTAATGGTTTGAAGATTTTTAGATCGATGGTTGCTGGCTGCATATGGCTGTAATTAAACTAATATTGCCCCAAACATTGCTTGTCAAAACTGCATCTGCCAAAAATGTTCAATCTAGTTGTGTATTCATTTTGTGACTACATCTCTGTATATTTCAGCTGAGATTAAATCTACGAGCAAAGCTGCCAAGCAAAAGGATGAAGGCAGCAAAAACAGAGATACCGTTGAAATCCCAGGCTTGGGAATTGGTGGATCGATCGATACGATGCCAGGGATGAACTCTGAAAATAATGCCGGTCCTGATAGTACGGAGCCTTTTATAGCGCAAATGGAAAACATTGTAAACCAACATCAGTACCATGTTGGTTTGGATAACCCATTTGATGCCGTTCATGTTCCTCACACCGGACCAATGCACAATGAACCGGAGTATCATCATCCGGAACCAGAATACCACCACGAACCGGAGTATCATCATCCGGAACCAGAATACCATCCAGAGATCCATCATGATGAAACAGAAATTCATCATCATCATCATCACCCACAACCTGTTCATGTTATACATGAACACCCTCCCCCACCACCGGAGCCTGTATACATCCCCATACCAATCGTTCAGCCTCCTCCCCCACCTCCTCCACCTCCACCACCACCTCCCCCATGTACAGTCACCATTCCAGTAGCAATCAAGCTAAAAGGACAGTTAGCTATCAAAATGAAGTTCAATGCTAATAAGGATAAAACAGTTGATGCTATCGGGCCTGTCAGTGTTATGAAAGCTGCTGCGAGGACTGTGCTCGAATATCCCAACGATAATTTCAAATTTTCTCTTTTGAATACAAAAGCAAAGAAGGCGGTGACAACAGGCACTAAAAGAGATGACATCATCAGTAAGGAGATAGGTATAATTGAAAAGAAAGTGAATATACCTAAGTTATTGGTGCCGGCGGAGGCTTACAAACGGGGTGTCATGGTCAGTTTGCCTAAAGGTCAGCATGCATTCTTGAAATGTGCGGATAAGAAGTCGTCTGGAAAGGACAAAGATAAGGAGAAAGCTAATTCGGTGTTTGTTACCGATGATAAGAAGAAGGATCCGGATCCAATAACGATGAATGCATTGAAACCGGACGCGGACAAAGCCGGTGGTGAAGAAGATATCAAGAAAATGGATAAGGATAAGGATGATAAAAAGAAAGACGATGATGATGATGAAGAAAAGAAGAAGAAGAAAGAGGAAAAAGAGAAAGCGGAAAAAGAAGAAGAGGAAAAGAAGAAGAAAGAGAAAGAGGAAAAAGAGAAAGCGGAAAAAGAGCAGAAAGAAAAGGAAGCGAAAAAGGAAAAAGAGAAGAAGAAAGCTGAAGAAGAACAAAAGAAGAAGGTGGAAAAAGAAGAAGCGGAAGAGAAGGCGAAAGCAAAGGAAGATGAGAAGGAAAGCAAAGACAGCAAAGGAGAGAAGAATAGTGAAACTGATTCAGAAGAAGCTGCATTCACAAGTAACATCGGAAACACTGAATTTGAGCTTAAAATGCCAGATAACATCGAGACATATGCATCAGAGAAAGGAAGTGAAGTAAAGAATGATTCAGTAAGTAGTGATTCAGGAGAAAAGAAGCATTCAACATCAACAGCTACGCATACAACATTGACACAGACCAAACCTGAAAGCTTCACGCAAGGATTCTCAGATGCGAAAGTGTTCGAGAAAGCATTGACGGAAGAAGGTGACAAGACAAGCACGGATGATCAACTAAAGAAGCAATTATTGTCTTTATTTGATAAAGACATGATGGTATCTTTGTACAAAATGGCGATCAAAGATCTGATGAGTGAGTTGGGCCTAAGGAGCTCCAGCAAAGGAGAATCAATGACAAGTCTTAGAGGAAAGATTGATGACTTAAAGAAGCAACAAGTGCAGTTGGAAACTCATTATCCCGGAATAGCCAAAAGCCTTGTTTCTTATAACAAGTATTTGCCTAAGATTGAAAGGTACCTCAACCAATTGAATGATGGAGACAGTGCATCAGATAAGCAAGTTAGCAAACGATCCAAAATGCTGAGTTCTGAGCTGAATCGATTGATCGATGAGCTCAAAAAGCGGGATTTTGAAGACCAGAAATCATTTCAAGTTGATGAGAATTCTTCCAAGGATGAACCCTCTTATGATGATTGCGTCGATGAAAGTTGTCGTCATGAGAAACAGTTGATTAAAACAGCTCATGCATATTTTGGAAGCTTGGATGAAATTGCAATGAAGCCGTATCAGAAGTTCTACAAAGGAGAAGAAGCACAAGTTAATCATCCAAATAAAGGAATCAAGAGATCTTCAAAGAAGAGTACCTTCTCTAACAGTGACCAACTCTCGCCTGAGGATGATAGCACAGATCAGGCATCTGTAAGGGCCTCCTTGTTCAAGGCTTTAACAGATGCATCAGGAGTCGACAACCCAGAAGCAATCGTTCAGTTAGCAGGCAAGCTGCCCAAAGTCCCTGTAAGAATAACGCTCAATCCACGTGGACCACTTGCAAAGCTGCGACGCCCGATCCAAATCGATCTTCGGCCAGCATCTGAAGACGACACTACTCCAGAAATCGTTGCAAGAACCAGCCCAGGTGTAAGCGTATCGGTCCCGAAGACGATATACCAAGAACCAGACAGCCAGGCTCAAGATGCAAGTAACGATGCATATGCTGATATTAAGCGCACTGAAATCCCCGTTCCGTTTAAACGAAATATGATACACAAACGTCATCATCGCGGCAAAAAGCGAGGATTTCATCACTTCACGAGAAGGGCGAAACAACACGTTCGCGGTAAATCACGTCATAAGATACGACAACGTTTAACCCGTAAGCGTCATCATAAGAAAGTAGCGGCACCTAAAGAAGCTCCAATCCCTGTGATAAAAGAGAATACTATGGCTGATGGTTTGAATACACCAAATGACGCATCAGCGACCACTGAGTCTGCTGATACAGCAACTCCAGTGACCACCAGTGAAGACAAATCTGCAGTGACTGAGCTGGATAAAAAAGATCCTTATACAGAAATTGGTAAGATTTGATTTTCAATCAGCCTATTGGCTCATCCTCTTTGACATCAATGAAAATGAATATACAGACTTTCATCTAGTTAAATTCAATTTCATACAAATTATCCACTTATTTGATGTATTTCTCAGTTTACGGTGGTAAAACTCAAAAGTAAAGAAAAATAAAGACAATTTTACTTCCAAATCAAGACAATTTCGAGCTGCTGAAATGTCTCAGGTGCCCTTACCGACAAGCTGATCAAGAAAATTTCATAGTCCTTTTCCTCCTTTTACTTTTAACAAAAAAGTTTGCTGATATCCATCAATTTTTGTAACTATTTATCAGAAGATGCCGGGTGTCCCAAAAAAAGTACTTCTCTTTGAAAAATCACCAAAATTTCATTATGAGGCCGATCTTCAAGTTTTCTTTTTCTGCAAGTAGATGAAAGACCGAACTTATTTTTAGGTATAGCTGCTGGTCTTTTGATTGGCTTTAAAATCAGTGACCTTGGCTTTTTTTATCGCTTCATTGTTTTGAAGCGTACTGCAAATAGCACTCATGATTACCAGATTAATTTTTTGTATATTAAGCTTCTAGTTTTGTAGTGTAGGTCAGAAAGAAGCGCATATTATGATTATAGGCCATTATAGACTCGTTATATAACAAAAAAGAAACAATATAATGGCTCTAAGTCAAGATTGCTTAAAGAGTATAGCTCAGAATAAGGTTTTCCTTCGACTGATAAATCAACATTTTAAATTTGAATGTCGGCCACGTACTTTTAATCGCACAGCCCGCCAAACGTACTAACTTTATGACTCACCCGGTAGTTACTTTCTCTTAGGTCTAGCTGACTATGCTGCCCAAAAGCCAACTGGTTCAAACTCTCAAAAGAACATTGCCGCGGAAACAGCTAGCAATGTAAATTCAGAATTTGTAAAATCTAATGGTGTCGAAAAAGTAGCTACAAAGCAGAAGGCTGATCTTACAGGAAACGGACGAAGCCCAAGCAAGGACGATCCATATGCACAAATGGGTAAGTGTCTCTTTCAATATTGATGAAGGCAAACTCAAATTTCACTTAACTTTCTAGCTTTTGAATGAATCCCTATTTGCAGACCAACCCATTTTCCTTTGCATATTCCCATTCAGTGCCTTTTTATATATGAATTAAAACACAGAAACATGCAACAAATACAACTACTATGCCACTCATTGCAGGAAAGGACACGTAGTNTATGCTGCCCAAAAGCCAACTGGTTCAAACTCTCAAAAGAACATTGCCGCGGAAACAGCTAGCAATGTAAATTCAGAATTTGTTAAATCCAATGGTGTCGAAACAGTAACTTCAAAGCAGAAAGCTGATCTTACAGGAAACGGACGAAGCCCAAGCAAGGACGATCCATATGCACAAATGGGTAAGTGTCTCTTTCAATATTGATGAAGGCCAACTCAAATTTCACTTAACTTTCTAGCTTTTGAATGAATCCCTATTTGCAGACCAACCCATTTTCCTTTGCATATTCCCATTCAGTGCTTTTTTATATATGAATTAAAACACAGAAACATGCAACAAATACAACTACTATGCCACTCATTGCAGGAAAGGACACGTAGTCAGCAAGTTCCCGCAATGAGTGAAACATACAATTAACTAAGCAATTAAACGCAAAAGAAAAACTACAACTGAAAGAAATGTGAGACGAAAAGCCTGATCGCATAGCAGAACTGAGGCTGCTGAACAAAACGGCTGATCGGCAGCCGGCCCAACATGGATCCCTTGAACTATGGAGAAAGAATTCATCCTATATGGTTCAACCACATGCAAAAAAACGATGAATCCAGTCCAGTGTGCTAGATATCTGTAGATGTTCAGATACGTCCTTCGTATCTTGATGTATACCCTTGTCTTCTTTTATCAATACCCTTTCTCACGCAAAAGAGTTAGTTAGCCATCCTTTTTTATATAATAAATCAAAAATTTACAGAGCAAAATACCATTTAACAAGCTACATTACGATACTACAAAGAGGATGCTACCTAAAACAAAAGTCTAAGGCAAGCGTTAATTCGATTATCTTTCTGTTTAAATCATTGATAAGGTCTTTACCGCAATACAGTAAAAGCTATGGTAAATTATCATTTGAAAGACTAACATATCCAACTGGTCGCAACACAGCAAGGACGCTGGTGTAAAGATCTCGTCGATGTATCTCGAAAGAAGGGAAGAGCAACAAAAAATGCTCCGCATCCTCAATAACATTGTTCGTAGGACACATGGCAGCTCTAAAATGGTGTCCAGGAGAATGGGCTTACCTTCATCTGCAGCAGAATCCCCGTAACCAGGATTAAATCAGTCTCTTTCGCAGTAATAACCAGCGGATACATTTACCGACAACGTCACCACAAATCGAATTTCTTTCCACCATTCTATCATTAATAATTTCGATAAAACGTGATAAGATTTCACAGCCTTTGCAGCGAACGGTCCAAATACGGTTAATTCAGAGTTTTCTTGTTGCAAACACCTTGAAAGGCTAGCGTAAAACACAAGGTTTTGCAAGGCTTAGGTCTTTAGACGAAGCATGAGTTGCTTTGAGGAGATTCGGATAATCGATTGATAGAAAAAAAACAAAGTCACTCACCAGCTTTGTTGCTTGACACTTACAGTACAGCTGCATTCCCTGTGTGTTGCCATTCACTGAGCCTCTGCTTTTTGACTTCCTTTGCCCCACTATGTGCCATTGACGTTTGACTTCAAACTGTTGAAATCTAATCATTGCAATATTCATCTTGATTGAATTCCTGCAAAGAAAGGAGATGCTGCTACAAGATCTTGTTTCGTAATACGGTATCAATTATCCCTCAGTTAAGTAATAATTTAACATAACATTTTGGCTGCTGGGAAATCAGAGCAATATTAACCACACTGAAAATTTTTTGCTATAAATTTTTTTCAGTATTCTCTCATCTATATATATAAGCGATGAAGCACATTCATGTATATGTCCATCTTTTGCTTTGATATCTGAAATTCAAACCATTTCTCCTGCTTTGTATGTAAACACACAAATCATTGATATAAACCTTCTTGAGACTAACTCAGTTTTAAACTTTGCTTTTCATAAGAAAGATTTAAAGCATTTTGCCCTTACCACTAACCCCGGGGGCGGGGGGGGGCGTAGCTTATCTCCACCACAAGGTCAATGAGCTGGGTCCTCAGTCTAACAATATCAACTTCATTTGTCTGCAATAAATGGGCGAGTGAATAAGTCTATGATAGATTTTCTGAGATTTGACAAGAAGGAACAAGTATTGTATATTTGATGTTTTCGATCAATAAAAACAATTTATGATGCTTGCTCATGGCTTTTAAATTTATCTTGAATGAATGAATGATTCAGGACCTGGAGACAGGAATTTTCATTACCTTACCTTTTGTGATTCACGTTTACTGAAAGCTTTTATCAACTTGTAGGCGTTCCGGTGGTCGAAACAGANAGCTGGGTCCTCAGTCTAACAATATCAACTTCATTTGTCTGCAATAAATGGGCGAGTGAATAAGTCTATGATAGATTTTCTGAGATTTGACAAGAAGGAACAAGTATTGTATATTTGATGTTTTCGATCAATAAAAACAATTTATGATGCTTGCTCATGGCTTTTAAATTTATCTTGAATGAATGAATGATTCAGGACCTGGAGACAGGAATTTTCATTACCTTACCTTTTGTGATTCACGTTTACTGAAAGCTTTTATCAACTTGTAGGCGTTCCGGTGGTCGAAACAGACGACTCAGGATACAGGCCAGCAAAGAAAACAACCATGGGTGGACTTCCTCTGACAAATCCAACCAGCAAAATGCTTTCAGTAGGAGCTGGCACCTCAGCAGTAGGAGGAAAGAAAGACCCTTATGCTGACATGGGATCACAAGTTTTAACTGCAGACAAGCGAGCCAATGGAAAACAATCATCTGAAATCTCTTCAAGATCGTTCTTGATGGAGAATAACAACGGTACTGTTGTGTCGTCAGATGAGGCAAAGGGAGTCAAAGGTTCAAAAAACCCCTATTCGGAGATGGGTGTCTCCATTGACTTCCCAGAGAAGAAGAGTGCTACAAACAAGGCATCTGATGTCAAGTCTAAGCCATTAGCGTCGCCCATTTCTGAGCATCACATGCAAAAGAAAACTGGTGATCCGTATGCTGATGTAGGGACATCCAGCGATACAGTTGATCGTAGACGTGGAATCAAAAATAAAAAAGGTGAGAAGATTGTGAGCGAAAATGCAAAAACGAAAGCTGATATCTCTGCACTAACAGCTAACTTGAACCAGCTGTTAGAAAAAGCAAAACAAATATCGAAAGTATCAGCAGATCAAGAGCAAGCCATTCTAGAGAAATCAAAAGATGGAAATCTCATCAGCTCGAATCTAAATAAAACAACGAGCGTCAAAGATCCTTATGCAGATGTTGGCTCATTGGTGAAGAAGAGTTCACATGATATATCAGGATCGAAGAAAGATCTAGATTCTGCAGCCACAGAAGAGTTTGAAAATATAAAGAATATGTTATCAGAGAGCACCGGAAAGAGCCTTACTAGGTCTTCTGGCAAATCAGAAAGCGAGCATTCACAGAAAGGACTTTCAGGGCTGACAGGAAAATCTGTAGCATCTCTTACATCAGTACATGATAAAGCATTGCCTAAGCAAGAAGGAAGTCCTTTGGTAACTAGAAAGAAAGATCCATATGCTGATGTAGGAAGTGCTGTTAATGTCAAAGATAAGAGAGGGAAAATAGTGTGACAAACTATAAATAGAATAGAAGAGAGAAACCATTAGATGTGACGAGTGAAAAGCGATTATTCTCATTATGATATCATTATACAGGACAGCAGAGAATCCTTGTAACATCATTAATGAGGCAATGAAGACTTAGGCTAGCATGGTAGCAGCTTGTTTTCAACCAGTGCACAATAGAATGTTCGTGGAGACAACTGTTTTTCTGTTTACATACTGAAAACTGTGTCTTTTTACGTAACCAAAAGATTTGGATTACCCCTTGTACAGTAGAAGAATAGTAGAAGGAAAAACTAAGGGTGAATCATTGCCTAAAAGTCTCGCACCCCCGGCGACAATCCTTCTTCAAAAAACCTGGAAGGGAATTTAAGTATATTTGGTAAAAATAGCCGTGTAAATACAATAGACCGTCACACGTGTCACACCATATTTGGGTAACTGATCTACGCCAACAGGAAATACTGATATCTGATTGACTAGAATTTTACCACCGTGCCTTGAGCCACTTTTATAGGCTCACATTCCCTTCAACAATCCTTAAATTTCCTTCTGTCCTCGCAATTCTTGTACCCATCTTGTCTTTTTGGAGGACCTATTCACTTCCATGTACACACTTAAAGCGAATAACCTGAGATAAAAGATGAGATCTCACAGGTTTATAAATAGCCTATCGTATTTGATAATCCAGTAAGTGGCGGAAGAAAGCAAAGCCAAAGAAAACAATGGATGTATTAGGTGTTTCTTTGTCCTATTTATAGACAAGCGCTATATATCTCAGGTCATTCACTTTAAACGTATTGGATGAGTCTTGAATGCCTCTTCGATGTGCACTGGTTAGAAAACATTTTCACTTTGACGACGCCATTATTACGTGAAATGGTAGAGAATCAATATTAGTCAAGATTGTAGATCAGGATAAAGAAGAATTCGAGAACACTTACAGCGAAAGATACAGACTTCACAAAATGACAATTGATCCTTGTTACCTTCTGAAACCAGCAACTCACTTTTGATACTAGATGATTTTCTTATTCGGCAGTTTAGAGATGCATATACACAGACTCCTAGATTGGGTACTTAATTATTCCGCACAGGTGACAATACAAAGTTACGATAGACAAAAAGCTGTTCGCAGAGAATGTTTCTATGAATGTTATAGAAAATAACAAAAAATTGATCCATCTTATACCCTGGACATTCCACATCGGAGATTAAAAAAAAAATGAGGTGAAATCTGCTCCGAGATGAAATTTGAATCTCACCAGTAAAAAGCTCTAGACAAGTGCAACCTCCGTTGCGAATTGTGCAGACCTCGGAGAAAAACTTGCGAAATAGTTTACGAGCAGAAACATACAGTTTCCATCTAAAAATTATGCTATGTACTCAGTTTATTATTGGAGCACCTCGGAAAAAATTTGACTCTTCTTTTCCTCTCATCAATACCCATGAGGCAAACATCCGTGTTTTCACCTTGGCATTTAGACTGAGGTGTGCACTTAGAATTATGACCTGGAGTCTCTTGTTTCCCTGTGCTCTTTGACTTTATGATGGCGCTTCGGTCAACAGAGACTCATAATATTACTCTGAAAAACCTCACCCTATTTAGGTCAGAACTCTCGACTTCCTAGAGTACCAGTCAGGTTGTGAGATTTGTAAATTGCTATGGTGATGGCAACCATAATAGAACTTTCCATTCGATTGAACAACTGATAAAATTCGCACGAGATTCGAGATTAGGGGCCGTGATTTCATCATAATTCGGCTGATGAATGCATATTACAGGGCCAGTTTTTCATACTTTCATTATGAGTCCCTGTTGAGCACATTTTACTGCAGGGATACAAGGGACTCATCGTCATAAGTCTAGTGTGTACTTAGATTCTTGACTTTCTCCTTAGCACTAGCATTATTTTGTATGAGCAATATTGACGACACATTTGAATTTGTGAGAATAATTTAGTATAAATTGTTTTATGTCTTAAATTAATGTAAATTGAATGATATATTTTTAGACATAAAAACCACCAAACTTGCTTTCTGATCTTACTCTTACTGCACGTAAATTCATTAGTTTTTAAAAATCATTATATCATTTCATCTATCTTTATATCTGATGTAACTATTCTTAAGTCTTCGTACAAAGTCGTATCTTTAGCTAAGTTACTTTTAGAGTCAAACAAAGTCATTGCTTTTCAAACACGGGTAAGAGGAATTTTGCGACCCATCCACTGCACTCTGGTAGACAAGTTTTGTCTGTGCCAGAGAAATCTTTGAAACGGTCACATTGCTAGAATATATGGGTCAGTTTTTTCAAAGGGAAACCATCAGAAAGGATTAGAACAGTATTACAAAGAAATCGGGGCATCATAGTTACGACTTTGTCTACATAGGTTAACACAACGATCATTCCCATCATTAGTTTTTATGCTTTATGATTGAAAATGTTTTGTTTATAATCATTTGTTCGAGAAAGAATATTGTAAATGGATTCGGTGCAAGTGAGACTGACTGAGTCTGCGTAATACCAAAGATAATGGAATTTGGTAATACATGCCATTAGGGTCCCATTTTCGGCTAAACTTTCTAGGACAGGATTGTACCGTTTAGGTCTTTATTCCGGAACAGGGGGGAACAGCTATGTCCATTAAAGCTACACATTCCAGGACTGGTCAAATTTCACGCGAAATATTGAAATAGAAATGTTTTCCCAAGCATGCCCACGTGGACACAGGTGGTAGACATGAAGACTGTTATGGAACTCGTAAGAAACTATGAGTACTCAAAATCTAATTATCTTAAGAAACTTTCAGTGCTTACTTGGTTCAAATTCTTAGTTTCTTTTGAAAAAATATGTTTGTCTCCTTCTCTCCACCATTGTCTATGCCTCACAAATTTCCATTTTATTTTTTTATTTTATTTTCACATTCTACTTCCACACATTTCAAAACAAAATTTTTGAAGCCTTTCCTATGTTCAGAAATTATATTCACATGCCGTGCCTTCTGAGTAATATAATACAGAAACCAAGTAAAAATAAAGCAAAAATGAAATGAAGTATTTCCTTTATTGAAAAAGTAGTATTCTAGAGTTTCTTGAATTTTTGTTATCAGTGTCTGGTTGAATATCATTTTGTGGGGCATCACGTTGCGGGGGAGCTATCGAATCGAGTTTGAATTGAAATCGAGGAAAATCACGGAAGAGAGGCTAAGTCTTGATACACAAAGCGTGAGTTTTGGGCTTTGACTCGCGTCGTCTGCTGTGGTGGAGAACTACTCGAAGTCAGCTTCAAATTTCAGCTTTACATTCATATTTCTGCTGGATTTCTCTTTTTAAGAGGTCGAATTTGCATTGAAAAAAGACTAAAGAATGTTCAGATGCTGTAACGCAGTGCTGTCAGTGATGTTTCGTGGAATGCAGGCGAATTGATTTTATGGCCTGAAAACAAACGTCAATTCAATTCATCGCCCGAAAGAAAGGCTCCTGGGCCTAAGCAGCGAGGATTCTTGTTCTGCGTAGCTCTAAAAGGGTAATCTCGTTGAACACAATTGATGCGATGTTGCATCTACTTTAGGAAGCTTCTTTTTGATTGAGATACATCTAACCAGAACCAGAAGTGATTTTCCTTCGAAAAAGGGCACAAGCACAATAGTTGGTCTGCCGGTTTTTGGTGAAACATTGTTCACTTTTTGTACACATTAGGTTGATAGAAATGGATGTTCCGTATGATCCAGCATGCCCCTTGTCTATCGATTCGGATGATCAGAGCTTTGAAAATGATGAAGAGATTGAACAAAGGGTCAGAGACAAATTGTTAGAAATTACACCCAAGGAACCAAAATTCTTAAAAAAGGCAAATGGAGAGCAGAAAAGTCTATCAATGTGGAAAAGTATCTCCAGTCAACCTGAGACCAAATTTGTGCCAGCTTTTGAAGATGATGATACAGAGCTTTTAGATTATTGCTTGAAAGAAAGTGGATTTCTATCTGATGATAATTTTGATATACCATTGCAAAAAGAGGACACTGTTGCAAAGGATGAAACACATAGTCAAGAGATAGACAGCCAGGAATCGCTGGATTTAAGCTTAGTCAAGGAAGATGAATTAGAAACACAGAAGCACAAAAAGAAACGAAAGAAACACAAGGATGAACACAAATCTAGGAAAGATGAGAGCAAAAGTAGGCACAAGTCATCAAAAGACAGAGAGAAAACAAAGCATGATGATGATAGAGGTAGACGGAGAAGTAAGGAAAAGAAGGATGGGGATAAAATGAAAAGAAATCTGATAAGAAAAATAGGAAGAGCTTGAATAAGTCAACTAGCAGTTTTAATGATACAGTGGATGCAGATTCACCTGGCTTGAATCTTACAGATAGTGTTGATATCTTTGCTGTTGCAAATGAAGATATATTCCCCCTTAGCAAAGCAGAAGACAAATTGAATCATAGTCATGAGAAAAAACCAAAGAAAGATGCTAAGGAAGGTAAAGTTCTTGTAAAGACTCCTAAAGAAGGGAAAGACCGTCGTAGATCAAAAGATATAAAAGATAAGGAAAAGAAGAAGGAAATACATGAGAAAGATAGCAAATCTAGCAAAGCAAAGAGGAAGAGGAGCAAAAGTAGACATAGAAGGTCCTCAAGTTCTGATTCGGAGCCACAAAGGAAAAAGAAAAAGAGAAGTAAAGATAAGTCAAAGGAGAGAAGTGATAAAGATAGGAAGCGTGACAAAAGTAAGAATGATACAAAACGTGAGAAGAAAAAGAAGGAAGTTTCTGATGTAGAGAAAAGTGATGAGAAAGCTAAAAGGCACAAGAAGAAGAGAAAACACAGTGATAGAAAATCAGAAAGTCAGCTTAAAGATAGTCACAAGAAAATATCAGTTTCAGAAGATTCTCCTCACAGGAAAAAGCTGAAAGAAAATACGGAGGACAAGTCTAAAGATGCTCCGGATGTAAAGAAGCCTAAAGTTGCTGTAGAAGTAAGGAAGCACCATGAAAGTAAATCAAAATCATCTACACATAGGGAGCATAGAAAACATGACAAAGAGCACAGTAAGGAGCACAAGGATCATAAGAGGAGAGATAGGAAAGAATCAGAGATTAAATCAGAGAGGAAAGAACCAGATACCAAATCAGAAAGGAAAGAATCAAATAGCAAAGCAGAAAGGAAAGAATCCAATAGCAAACCAGAAAGGACAGAATCTGAGAGCAAATCAGATAAGAAAGGATTTGAAAGCAAATCAGACAGGAAAGAATCTGAGAGCAAATCAGATAGGAAAGAACTTGAGAGCAAATCAGAAAAGAAGCAAAGTCATTCCAAAAGTGAACATATATCTGAAAAGAAGGAAGATCCCAAGGTTGTTGAAAGTAAGAAGCTGGATGAAAAAGAAAGCACGAAAGAAGGGGAAATTAAAGGAATTGAGGATAAGTTAAAAAGCAATGATAAAGTTAGTCATGATAAAGGACTTCTTGGACAAGATACTGACAGTGAATTTGAAAGACTTAGTGATATGGAGAGGGAGATAGAAGAGGAGAAATCTATGGAAGAGAGTGCAGCACCAATTAAGAAAGAAAATGCTGCAGGGGTTGAAGAAGAAGTACAATTAGTAGATGAAGCATCAGAGGCTTCAGGTGAAATGAAACTGCAGTTAGATTCCTCTAAAGGAGACACTCAAGCCGAAGATAATCAGGAATCTAAGCACAGTGGGGATGATGGGCTCCCATCAATTGACAATGCTCTTGAGAAAGTTACGTTAGACTCAAGCAGCACAGAAGGACAATCAGGTACGAATAATGAAAAATTAGTTTCACCCATGGAAAGTTCTTCTATGCTTCCCTCTGGTGAGAAAAGGATTTTCAAACTATTTAGCAGAGAAGAAACTCAGAAGCTCCACAAGGAACTATTGTCTAAAGATGAAGAGACAACCATGGACATCACTGAAGAGGTGGTTAATGAGATAGCTGAAAAGGGTGAAATGGATGCAGAACCAGAAATAGAATTGAGCGAGTCAATGGAAAAGGAAGTTATCAAGGCAACAGAAATTACTGTTGCAGAGATGGTCAAGGAAAGTATAAGCGGAGTCGAAGACAATGATTTGAATGAAATTCCTATTGAGATGCCAGTTGAAAATGAAGGCAAGATGGAAGATTTGTCACCAAAAGTAGAAGATTTGTCACCGAAAGTAGACGATTTGTCACCAAAAGTAAAAGATTTGTCACCGAAAGAAGAAGATATCATTGTGGAGAAAGAAGTAAAAGAGGTAGAAAAGAAAAAGGAACGTAAAAGTGAAAAGAAGTCCAGAAAGGCGTTAAAGTGAGTATTTATTTTTTTATACTGTAGTTTACTCTGATATGACAAAGGAGCGAACACAGGCCTGTGCACATCAGCCTTTCAAGAGTTCTTGAGAATTTTCAAGAATTCTTTATATATTCTGAAATGAATTCTTGCGAGGCATGAGAAATATATAAACAAGAATTTGCAAGAAAGATACCTGTCTCAAGAATTCTTAAGAGGTCTTCAGCAGGAAAAAATGTGCACAAGACCTGTACTATATATACCGTAAGGTTGATGTGCAAAGAAAGGAGCCATGAACATGTACTTTTTACCCAAAATGCGATGTTTCCCTTCAATATGATGGTTGAACTGATTTAGTTATCTGTCACAAATTAGATGCTACCTGCAAATGTTTGTGAATGTTTGCAAAGGAATTTAGTGTTGTTGCAAATCTCAGGTGCAGCTAATTTGAGATGGACTTTAGATTCATTCCTTGGTCATGGTGCATATAGCAACTTAATTTATCACAAAATATCCATGATTGATCACCAGTTGGGCAAACGTCAGCAGCTCTTATTTTCTCACCACCCGTACAGAAAAAGCTGGGGAAATCCTGGGAATTTTCTGGGTCAATTTTCCCAGTTTTCCCAGCTTCCCCAGAACATGAAATTTTGACTTTCTCTCAACCTCAAGTGCTGTACCCAGCTTCCCCAGCTTTCCCAGTTTCCCCAGAATCGAGAGTCCCAGCTTTTCATTCTAGAAATTGGAAAAAGCTCGGTTTCCCGGGAATTCCCTGCTTACCCAGCTTTCGTCCCAGCTTTTTCTCTACGGGCAGTCATGTTTGCATCTTTGGAGCGTGGAATTTAATTTATTTCAAAAGGAGCAAATCAAACTGCAGAGAGCTCTAACATTGCCCAGAGCGGTTTTCTTTGTTCCCTGCAAAACATCAAATATTTGTTTTCCTGGAAACTTTGCTCCATTCATTTTCACCACTCTCTGCCCCCCCCCCCCCAAACATGGAGATATTAAAAAAACCGATTGAGAAAAAATGTACTATGATTCACTTTATATATAACTTAAAGGCTAACCCTAACAAACAATGGAGTTTGCATTTGATTTTGCATTTACTGTAATTTTCAGCAATTTGTGCAAAATCTGTTGTGAGTTTTTTGAGTATGTTTCTGATTTAGGAGTCTGTAAATTTTGTAAAGAGTTTGAATTTTGCACCAAACCAGTTTACAAACAGTTTTTTGAAGTTTCCTGCAAAAATACAAATTTCCATGAACAGTACAAACTCCAAAATGAGAAATAGAGCATACTCAATGCAACTGATGGCAAAGTTTGTGCAAATTGTATTCTTTACAAAGGGAACTTACATTTTATGTGGAAATTTATGTTCAGGAGCTATTGGCAATTCCACTTTCAACATGTGTTTGGAAAAGCTTCAAAGAACTAGAAGTAGCAAACCAAAATTGCATCAAAATCTTCTTTAGAATCATCATATTATATACGATGAACATGAAAGACTGTAAATCTTTTGTTAAGAATTTTTAGGAATTCTTGAAAATTCTTAGGCAGGAAAACCATGTGCAAAAGCCTACTGTACAGTTTTTCAAACATTGATACGTTTTCGCTCACTCAAGCTTAGGGTGTTTATGATTGACATATTTAAAAGCAAAAAGTTGGGTACTGTAAGTCCTTGAATAAGTCCCCAGGACTTATTTTGCAAAAATGTTTCTGGGTGGGGGCTTATTCGAGGGGGGGGGGGGGTTATTTAGCAGCAGCCAAAAATATTACCAGGACAAATCTTTTTCTTTTACTTAAAACAGCAGATATACATATTGGGATATATTATTGTTTTCAAGGCAATATCTAAGCCCAAGTACAGGAAGAAATTCAGTCAAAAAGAGAATCAAAAGTATTCACTAAAACAGCACAGTTTAATTAACCCCTCATGGAGACTTATTCTAAGGTGGAGGCTTATTTGGCAAAAACAAATTTTGGATGGGGGGCTTATTCAAGAACTTACGGTATACAACAATGTCATGTCTGTGTTCCTTTTGGTACACCATCATCATTACCTGTTCGATTTTCCTCCAGGAAATCAAAAGATGATTTGTTTGATGACATTTTTTCAAAAGAAGATAAAGGAACAAAAGAAACTGATGGCCTGGCAGAGATGCTTGGAGATGACGACACAAGCCCGAAAAGATCATCACACAGAAAACATCACCATCAATCAGGATCAAGCAATGCAAGAAAAAGCCTCAAAGAAGACCTTGATGCTAAGAAAGAACAACAATCACCCATCAAGAAGATTCCTCAGTTGAAAATGGAGAATGGGAAATATGATGGCAAGAAATCAAAGAGCCCTGAAGAAACAATCATTCCTGGCTTGGAACCAGTTGTTTCTATTCCTGGTCTTGAAAGTCCCATGAAGGATGAAGTAACTGAGGTGGAGAGGGAGATCTCAGAATCAAAGATTCCCTTGCTATTTGATGATGAACCATCCCCTGAAAAGACAGGTGTCCCAAAAACACCTGAGCTGTCCCCTGAAGAAGAACAGGAGCTGAAGAAGAGGCAGCCTTATACACCACCAGAGGAGTTTATTGGAGAACCAGAGAATAATCAATTTGATAGCTACTACCATATAGAAGCAGATGACTCTCCTTATAACCCAGAAGATCTGATGCCTATGGATATGGACTTTTCGCCAGTTGATGCCAGTAACATTCAACGAGATGCCTTGAAAGAGGCAGTTCAAATGAGGCTGAAGGAGCCTTTCTCTGGATATGAAAATCCAACATGGGAAAAGATCATCAAAGCTAAGTCAAAGCATGAATTGAAAAGACAAAAGAGGAAAAGTCATCAAGAGAAAGGAAGAAGTCATGAGCATAAGCCATCTAGACAGGTATATGATAAAATGCACTTTTTTATCTGTTGTTGCATTTACTGTATGTTTACCTTATTTTGCCTTATTGTTATTGCATATGTTAAGTTCTGATTACCATCAAGATATGTATTAAAATGTTTTTGCTGCTTGGCTGGCCACAACCATAAATTATCCTAATCTTAGCTTTACCGTATGTGACCAAGAGATTGTTTCCTTTCAGTTTGTGAGATTTGTTTCTTTTCTGGCACCCCGGGGTACTTAGTATATTTGTTCGATTGGGATGTGCTGTTTTTCAGGGTATCGTTTTGACCTATTTTTCTAACACAGGGTATTAAGAGAAGCCAATTTTTCTGAAGCAGGTTCTCAAAACAAGTCAAAAGGGGATATTTTGTTAGATAGGGTCATTTTTCGGTCAAATTCTTATCTTTTGGAGTATGCTTTTTACCAATTGTTTCTAGAATCAGAGCGAAAAATTGTGGAGCAGGGTAAAATTTTTTCGTGGGCACCCATGGTACAAATTTAAGTTGAGTACCCCCATTGGGTCTGGCAGTAACGCTACCTTAGATCTAAAGAATGATATTGCCTGGGCTGTGTTTCCTGGGGGATTTTTTTCAAAGTAAAATTCTTGAGTAAAATTGCATTTATATCTTTTCCAGTTTGAGTTTAACCAGATGAGTAAATATTGTTGCACACCTGGTTGATTTCATAAGCTCTAGGCTGATATTGTAGCTTTAATCTATCAACAGAATTCCCACTTAGAGTCACAGATTAAGTTTGTAATCTAGAGCATGTTTACACTGAGGTGCTATACTACTTACAAATTACTACAGAGTGTCCAAAAACATTTCCCCCCCCTTGTGTGGCTGCTGTGGAGGAGGTGTAGCTCCAATTGTCTCAGTTTTTTTACACAGTTGCACAGGTCATGCTTCAGCTTAAAGTTTTAGAACTACAGTAGTTGGAGTCAATCTGACAAGTGGCTACTAATTTATAGCAGAGGAAAGGCAAAATAAGTGGTTGCTTGAAAAACAGCATTTCTGTTGTTTTCCAACAATGTAAAAATTAAGTAAATTTTCAAAGAAAGCGTTCTAGTGTTGTATTTAATTTTTTTCTGCATTTTTAAAGGGGTCATCCAGGTTGTTTATCTTTGAGACAATACTGTTAAGCCTTTAAAAAATGCAGATAAAATTTGAATATCAGATAAATTGAATATTCCCTTCAGTTTCCCTTCAGATATTGCCATTTTCCAGTGCTGAAAGATTGTTACTGTGAGTAGCAAATGCAATGTGCCTATCAGTGATGATATTTATGTGTTTATTTGTTTTTTTTTTCAAGCAAAAGACGGTAGACATGTTGGTCAGACAATCAAGGGTGGAGCAAGAATGTAAAGAAGTCTTGAAGGGGTACTACAAATCAAAAGAAATAACAAAAGAAGAATACAAAACCATTTTGCGGAAAGCAGTTCCACAGGTTTGCTGATATTTGGGTATTTGAAAACACTTACGGTGTGTTTGATTGGTACCAGTTCTGAAAACCGTAGACTTTAGGTAGACTTGGAATTTTTGTTTGACTGAATCCGAAATTCCGAACACGGCAGGTTTGGCAGGTTTGGAAGGCCTGCTGAACCTTCTGCTCCAAAAGGCAAAAGGTTTGGCAGACTTAGAAGGGATTCTCCTTTACTCGTTTTCATCTGCGAAACTCAGAAAACAGGGCGAATTTGCTTGTGTTGCTATGGTAATCGAGTTGGTGCAAATTTTTACTCTTTGTTGGCAAGCTAAGCTCCAAACCCATCTTCGTGTTTTACAACTGGAAACCTCGTTTTCACCAGATGAATCTGAAACCTGCTGTTTTGAAGGATTTAGTATTTGTTTGGGAAATTTGTTTTTGTCTCTGCGAAGTCGACACTTTCAGAATTTGGTAGGTTTGGAATTACCAATTAAACACACCCTTACTTTTTTATTTATTCATGGTAAATCCGTCCTGATTCAAGTTCCTGCATTGAACTACACATCAGGCAATTTCTACAACTTTCATTTTCACGGTGAAGCTTATGATGATGTTGAAATCTGTGCTTAAAAACTTCCACTTTTATTTAACTTTTACTGTAAAAGCTCTATTTGGCCCCCTCGCTAATATAGGCCACTTCATTCTAAGCCAAAATTGAATGAAAGCTGTGTTGAATGTGTGTTTTTGACTGATAAAATAGCATGTGTTCATTCCGCAAAATATGGGGTGAAAGAAGTAAAAAGTTGGTATTCATATCCTAGTCATGTGACTTTGCAAGCTTCCCCTCTTTATGCCCCCTCTGGAGTCTCTGAAATTAAATAAGCCCCCCCCGGGCTTTTTGAGCTTTTACGGTTTAACGAAAAAGAAAGGTAGTTGTTGAGGAGACGAGATACACTTTATCCGAGGAAACTTAATGTTTCCCCCTGTATGGTGGGTTGAAGCTCATACCCAGTAGCATTTTGGGGTTGGAGCTCTGACGGGCGCATGAGCTTTAACCCACTGCACGGGGGGACACATAAGTTTCCTCGGACAAATCGTATCTCATCTCCCCAACAAGTAGACGATGCAACTCCAGGTGAAAACTTAGTCTGATTAGAAGCTTGATGAGGAGGATTGTATGGACGATCATCATCAAACAAGGGACAGTTCCATGGTTTGAAATTTGATGACAATTTTTATAGCAAAAGAAAAATAACGTTTCGTACGCTATATAGCAGCATCAGGCAATGAACGGTGAACATAATTTATGTATCTTTTTTTGAACGTGTCTTTCCAAGGTATTATGTCTATCAATCAGCATACGAGATTTATTGATATTTTGCTTATAAAAAAGAACATGTTTTATCATGGATTTGTAGTAGTTCTAGTATTCTTGAACTTAGGGACATTTCAATCTGGCTGGGTGCTGGTCCAAAGGAACAGGTTGTGCCTGAAACAATGTGATTAACTCTCTTTAAAGCAGAATGATATAGGTGTATTGAGTAGCCACTATGAAAAGGTTAAAGAAAGTGCCTTTTCCCCAATCTTTTTATCAGATACACAATGAAACAGCGCATGCCATAGGTAACAAATTTTTGTGTTAATGTGCATTTGTGTAATCGTCTGACTTTGCAGCCAGAACAATCAGGCGGATAGGGCTCGATCCCAGGCAGGGTGCCGTCACTTCAGCGGCGTGACAAGGGCACAGTGATCCAGAATGCAAAAATAAAGGAAGAATATACAAAATATCACAAAAATTAAATTTAATCAAAACCGTTGTAATGATATATGATCTTAAAGAGGATATGTTAAGGATCAAAACAAAGCAATAAGTAGACTTTTATGACTTCTGAGTCCGGAGATATTCGTTTCCAAAGTTGGATGAAATTGACATTGTTCCCTTTTCATGTAATTTTTGGTAGATTTCTGCAGAATGCTCATTACAACAACAAATTCATTTACTAATATCTCTGCCCAGGGTTAGNATCCAGAATGCAAAAATAAAGGAAGAATATACAAAATATCACAAAAATTAAATTTAATCAAAACCGTTGTAATGATATATGATCTTAAAGAGGATATGTTAAGGATCAAAACAAAGCAATAAGTAGACTTTTATGACTTCTGAGTCCGGAGATATTCGTTTCCAAAGTTGGATGAAATTGACATTGTTCCCTTTTCATGTAATTTTTGGTAGATTTCTGCAGAATGCTCATTACAACAACAAATTCATTTACTAATATCTCTGCCCAGGGTTAGCCGATTTTAGCTCCGTTTGTTTTAATTGATAGAACTACTTCTCACCTTGCAAGGGAGTTGCTCGCTGCTTCAACTTGATCCCAAATGTTTATTTTTGTGTTGTTTTTCCTAAATGCGCTTATTTTCCTGAAATGGACGCCAAAAATGCGTAATTTGAGATTAAAAGTACAAAATAAAAAAATTAAGGCCGAATATGTCTACCAAACCTAGATTTTATTACAGCTGCACATTTCAGCAGATAGTCTGCCAAAGCAATCACTTAGGATCGTGCAGGGAAAAAAGTTATTTTATTTTGAAGGTGGCCACTACTACTTTTTTGCTATTTTGAGCCCCCATTATTTTCATGTGCACCTTCAAACAAACGCAAATCCTGTAACTCATGCTTAAGATATATCATTCTGAATGGTTTTATCCTTGTTAACAAGTGTTCTGACACAAGAGAAAGTAAAATTGAATTAAAAGGCTCCTCCGCAGAGGCATTTTTTGGCTCTCTAATTGAACTGTCTTAAGCCCTGGGATAGCATGGTCTGAATATGCAATTGTAGCCTTGAAAAAGTACACCAGGAACGTTTTGTAGCCAACCAGCTTCAAGGCAAGGCAATATTATATGGACAATGTTATGTGTGATGTTTTTGTGCGCATCCTGATCATTTCACTTCAGTAATTGCCATGAAATCGATGTAATCAAGTCAAAATGATAACACTTCGCAGTTTCAACTCTACCAGTCTTGAGGAACCATCGCTGATGACATCTTCAACTTTGTATGGATCATTTTTATTTGTGTGAGTTGAAAAAACATTAAAGAAATTATTATTACAATGTTTTTGGTAATTGCATACAGATAGGAGTCCCAATGTTTAAGATAGTTCCATCAAAAAAGTATAAAAGGCCTCGCGGAGGAGATAGTGAATTTGCTTTTACTTTCCGGAATGCAAGAACACTTGTTAAAAAGGATAAAACCATTCAGAATGGTATATTGTAAGCATGAGTTACAGGATTTGCGTTTGTTTGAAGGTGCACATGAAAATAATGGGGGCTCAAAATAGCAACAAAGTAGTAGTGGCCACCTTCAAAATAAAATAACTTTTTTCCCTGCACGATCCTGAGTGATTGCTTTGGCAGACTATCTGCTGAAATGTGCTGCTGTAATAAAATTTAGGTTTGGTAGACATATTCGGCCTTAATTTTTTTATTTTGTACTTTTAATCTCAAATTACGCGTTTTTGGTGTCTATTTCAGGAAAATAAGCGCATTTCGGAAAAATAACAAGAAAACAAAAAAGTGAGTTCTGGAAGGATCAATGAGCGACTTTCTTGTAAGAGGACATGTTGTTCTATCAATTTAAGCAAACAGAATTAAAATCGGATAACCCTGGGCAGAGATATTAGTAAATGAATTTGTTGTTGTAATGAGCATTCTGTAGAAATCTACCAAAAATTACATGAAAAGTAAACAATGTCAATTTCATCCAACTTTGGAAACGAATATCTCCGGACTCAGAAGTCACAAAAGTCTACTTGTTGCTTTGTTTTGATCCTTAA
Organism: Aurelia aurita complex sp. Pacific; assembly: GCA_004194395.1. Classification (NCBI taxonomy): domain Eukaryota; kingdom Metazoa; phylum Cnidaria; class Scyphozoa; order Semaeostomeae; family Ulmaridae; genus Aurelia; species Aurelia aurita complex sp. Pacific. The sequence goes on along the minus strand of REGL01000016.1, from coordinate 91,683 downwards.
CATATCTTCTTTAAGACCGTATACCATTATGACCGTTTTGATTAAATTTGATTTTTGCGATATTTTGTATTTTTTTCCCTTTGCTGGATCACAGTGAAGGGGTTGCAGACTCGAATAGGCTTTCCCCTACTTCTGGTGATCCCAGTGTTTTTGCGCTGAAAACCGCAACTTCCCCTTCACCAAATGTAACTGGCAATTTTACTGCTTGGCCCAAATGTAGATTCTCTTTTATGAAACGAATGATGGAAAATGAAATTAGTCGCAAGAAAGAAAATAAGCAGGGCTAGACTAGAGTCATGTTAAGTTAATCTGGAAGGCTTCCTTGACTTGGTTTTAGCAATTCTAAATCTTTGGTGGGTAAATGGTGATTTTAAAGAGGAAGGATTCCAAACCCACCGTAGATATATTACTGGTCCTCAAAAGTATTCAGCGATAATAATAGTTTTTGGATTAAGTGAGTTATTTATGTACCCATCAGACAGTACGAACTTGCGTCCTTTCGAAAATTAATTTTCCCCTATAAAATTCTAATTTTTGTGAATTAGACATCAACAACTTTTATCATTAATTAAGATAACAATAAATTTTATTTTTATCCTCATAGGTAACGATGTCAAACAGACCTATAATTCCAGAAAAGATTCAATCACTAATGAAGAAATTCGTCAGAAAATGTAAAGGCCATCGTCTGACTGAACCAAAGCAAGAATCAAAAAGACGTAAACCAATGGGATTATCACCTCCATCTTTCAGTCAAGGATTAACATTTCCAGGTGAACAACGATTTCGATATTTGAACCCCAATTTACCGATGCCCCCAATGTAGTGTTATTTCATTTAGGCCCGTCATGACTGTCATGCTTGCATACATGGAGACATGTAATGGGATTTGGTATGAACAAATTTTGTTGTTCGCGTTGGAGGAAAGAGACGCTAATCAAGTTGAACAGTTCAGATTATGCTAGAATGCTGGACTGGATGTCGGGAAAAGTCACTGTGTTTTGAAAATAAAACAAAAAAGCATTGAACTGGGCAACAGAACACTAGACAGTCATATTGAAAGTACAGGGAAATATCTTTGTTCAATATGTATGGTAACGTTAGAAGAACTCTCTGAAGAAATTTTTAGTATATTAATATTTCGCTTCATATCCACGTGATAGTTGACACTGCTGAAGATGGTGAGCAGTTGAATTATACCTGGGAATGGATAGTCGCCCCTGCCCTTTCTTAGGCTGTATCATCTATTGTTTGCACGGCTATCATTACTGTTCAAGAACGGTTTTGATACCGGGTGCGCCAAAATAAACTATGCACGTTTGGCAGGGCACAATAAATCGTACACAGGTCCGATTTTGGAAATTTATGACTTAATCGTTAGCAGAAAGCCTGAACTAGATACTGGGATTTCTGCAATTCTTTTTATTTTCAGTTTTTAGAGCTAGAAGCGAGTTTCCTAAAATTTTAGTTTTCGAAAAAGACTGAAAACGATCAAAAAACATCGATCAAGTTTTCCAAAGAATCGACATGAATGGGCAAAGAGAGAACTTGTTCGTGGTGATTTGGGATTTAAAAATCGACCAATTGTAATCTGCTGTACGAGAATTCGTACTAAACCCCCAAATCCCCCTGAAAACGTTTTCTCTTTGTTCATTCCTGTTGAACCCTCCACAATTTGATCGACGTGTTTTGCTCGTTTTCAATGTTTTCGAAAACAAACATTTTAAGAAACTCGCTTCTGGCTCTAAAAACTGATAACAGAAAAATTTGCAAAAAGTCCCAGAGTCTAATTCAGGCTTTCTGCTAACGATTAAGTCATAAATCTTCAAAATCGGTTCAGTGTACGATTTATTGTGGCCTGCCAAACGTGCATAGTTTATTTTGGCGCACCCGGTATAACAACAGCAGTCTTCTGTCTCATGTTAGATGTCACGTGAGATTTGCGATAACGCAAAGTTGCTCATGCAAATATCGTCAATTCTTTTTATTCGCGGTATTTTCATGTGACATCTTATTTGAGACAGCCTTTAATTTTTTTCAACCTATCTTGTGCTTTCGATTTGCAAAACATATGTTGGAGCTATGACTTGTCAGTTTTGCAATTTGTGTGGCGTATTAAGGATATCTAGCATATCAAATTCTGATCACCCAATGATGAGACCCTGGTGCGAAGTTCCTACAGTATCCAGACACTATCCGGTGCACCAAAACGTTAAGGCGTTTGAAAAATCATAGTGCCGAGGTTGAACAAGGGCATATTTGAAATATAGCATCGGGTGCCTTCCATTGACACCTTAATTCAAAGTGGTTAGCGATTGCAGACAAAGGAAATGCTCTCGACCAGTAATTAATAACAAATAAAGCCGCAAAAGCCGCCCTGAAACTAGTAGGGCAAACTCTGGCCTTGTGCTTATATCGAAAGATCTACCCGATGGATTTTGTTTATTTGATTCAGGAGCTGTAATTGCTCAATTTAAGCCCGAAATGCGCGAGAATTGCAATGCCTTCAGCTCGGCTTCTGAATCAAACAAACAAAATCCACGAGACAGAACTTTAGATTTACCCTTCTTCTTTCGTTATAAGCGCATAACTTCTCTTGAAAACCACCTTTCGCGTGCACAAGGCGAGAGTTTGCCCTACTGATTTCAGGGCAACTTTTGCGGCTTTATTTGTTTTGAATTACTGGTCGAGAGAATTTCCTTTGTCTGCAGTCGCTAATCGCTTTGAATTGAGGTGTCAATCAAAAGCAACCGATGCAGTTGTATTACAAAATATGTCCTTGCTCTTCGTAGCAGAAAGATGAAAGAATTTTTGTGATTTGTCCCGCATTTTTATGTGCCAAGAAAAGATAGCTGAATTCTATATTTTTACCAACATTCGTTTTCTGCGAAATAGTTAAAAACGGGCCTAACACGTTTGATCAAATTGTAAGGGATCTCTCGCGAAGAACAGGGCGCAAGGGTATTTATAGGGATTCTAAGCATATATAATCCCATGGTAAAAATAGCCATGCGAAGGCAATAGGCAATGATACGTGCCGCACCATATTTGGGTAATTGATCTACGTCTACAGGAAATACTGATATCTGATAGGCTAGAATTTGACCACAAGTGGCTTGAGCCACTTTTATGTGCTTACATTTTCTTTAATCCCTTTCAAGAGTTGTTATATGAAGTGAATTCAAACAAATGCAAGAAGATTTTCGATCCCATGGCAATAAATGTGCAGACAGCATCCGATACTCTTGAAAAATTGTACTCGTGATTAATCATTCGCTGCGAGAAGTCTCTTTACGATTTGATCAAGAATATTTTAGGCTCTTTCTCAGGCATTTTGCAAACAAACAGACTTATGTAAAGTCGAATTTGCCTTAATTTTCAATGTCCATTAATACAAAAAATTTGCAAAAAACACTTCATCCTTTTTGCTATCAACGTAATTTGTTTCATTCAAATCCATCAAGTATTCAAGGTAATACGATTCTTCAAACGTCTGACATTTTTTCGGGCACGTGGTTTCTGGATATTTGGACCTTTCAAAAGCTGCCTCGAATACTTTCTTGCCACCTTCCAAAATCCCATATAGCGTGGAATATCCACCCCCCCCCTTACAAGAATTTGATTCATGGTCTCAGACAGAGCGAGAGTTGTGGGTGGATTTAAGAATAGATTGTGGGCTTAAAGCTGATAAAATCCAGACGGATTGTCATAGAAAGTCTATCAACTGAAACCATCAGTAGCTATGAGCTTACATTCCAGGCTACAATGGTTTTATTATTCGCTTTCGTCAAGGTGAGAAACTGACCAAAACTGACCATGACCAAAGTTTGCTTTGGTAAGCCACTTTCAGTACAGCTAGAATTTCAACATTGCCGTTCAAATGTCTCGAAATTATTTTTAAAGGCGTAGTCATGTTACAGAGAGCACTGTCTGTCCAGTAAGCAAACAAGCAAGGTTTACTAGTGTAATGACAAGCGGTTCTACTAGACTATTATGAAGAGATGACGGACAAGGGCATTTTCCAAAGATAGATTGCACCAAATGGCCGCAATTTTGTTTATTCAGCATCATGTCTGTTTTATGGGTCAATTTCACATTGTGCAAACACAAAAACACACATAGATTTTGGCCTATTTTGCCTGTATTTACCATCCTTCACAATACCTTTTCTGAGGCAGGGAAACTTACATTTTCAAAATATTGTTTGAGGGAAAATTCACAACTCGATTTCGAAACGAGTTCTTTTCATGTTTGGAAGGGGGGGGGGGGGTGTGGATGGTTTTGTCAATTAATATCGATTTATGTTCAAATGATTTTTTCCCTTTGAATATATTGAAAAGAAAGCCAATTGCAATCCATTGTAATTTTGTTACGTTCTCGTACTGTAGCAGTATGTAATTTTAGCACCGTTCGCAGAATTATTCTGCGAACGGTGCTATAATTACGTGCAGCTGCATGGATTGCCTCATTAGGCCGGATATCGCTTGGGAAAAGCCAGATGCATTCAACGACAAAAAGTATTACAAAAACATCGATTTTTAAATTGGCTGCGTAAGCTAAACTTGAAAAAACCTCGACTTTCCCGACTTTCTCGCCCTACTGCAGACAAAATCAGCAGCCACATTGCAAATAAAGATATTTCCCATGAATTTGAACTCCAAAGAATTAGCCAGTGCAATCAAATTTTTAAAACAATGAACAATTTTGGAGATAAAGCCGGATTCCGGCCACAATTTTCAGATGCGTTTAGCCTAAACACACGATATCCCACTGCAGGCTTAAGCGTCCCTTGTTTACTAAAATCTTCTACAGACCCTTCAAGTTTAAGATGTGATGTGATGGACGTTTCTTGGTGGGGCGGGCGATGTTGTTAAGAAGTCACGAAATCGTATTGTGAGTCTTCCCAAACAAACGTGTTCCTCCAAGTACCATTGTGCTCCAGACTATTTGGAGTTTATAACTATCTTGTGTTTATAGCATGGTGTTGGTTAGGCCCGGACTTTTATCGAGAATTAGAAGCAACTCCATTTCTATTCCTTTTTCTCTGTCACCTGTTTTATATGTATTAGTTTCAGACTAATTGTCACAAATCATGGACATTGTATTGTTATTGATAAATATCCTCAAGTCTATGGTATTGTACTCTTCAGTTCCACAATTTCAGATTTCCACAATTTTCAATCTTTGCTTGTGAGGGAAAGCAAACTTTCATTGAAGCGAAGGGTGATATTTACGCCATCGAACTCTCTGTGCTACAATCCTAATGTTATGACCTGACATACAAAGAAATCATGTTTGGTTTACAGGAATTCCCTTTTCATCACTATGCTCAATCGCTCCAATCGCTTTACTTAATTATATACAGTTTCATTTTCCATTCTTGCTTTCAAATTACGCTCTTGGGCGAAATTTCAAGAAACTGTAGACAGGTTTCTCCAATTTTCGCGGAGAAATTTCATCTTTTTGACAAAGTTTTCTAGAAAAAGCCACCATATTTTGGTAGAATTGCTGAGGAGGTGTATTTTGGCAGAGCCCAAAGATCAAACCTTCCTCCAGATGCCTGTTTCCAGTTTCCTTCCTCCTTTATTCAGAACTTTCTCATTTTTTAAAGTTAAAATAGCCAGATTTTTTATAGCCAGATTTTTCAAGCTCCTCGCGACGTCTGTAGCCATAAAATTGAATCATAGTTGCTGTTGCGAAAAGAACCCAAATGTTCTTAGGTTTTTTATCAAAAAGGCTAAACCTTCCTCAATTATGATATTAACAAGAAAAAGCTTCCTCTGGCTGACAGCTTGGAATTGCCCAAGTCGTCTACTCACGGCTGTGTAACTATTTTGGTTCTCTGTGGTAAGCCTATTTGGGCTGGTTATAATGAATTTCCCACATTGTTTTCATAACACTGATAATAACAAGAAAATAAAATTGTACGACAGAGTTACACAGCAAACATGTTTTATTGTGTAACTTGGACCAGAAGAGGGTCAAACTTTTAAAGGCAGTCTGTCATGCATTTTATTGGGTGATAATGACAATAGAAAGAATGGAAAATTTTTTGACAAAGTTTTCTAGAAAAAGCCACCATATTTTGGTAGAATTGCTGAGGAGGTGTATTTTGGCAGAGCCCAAAGATCAAACCTTCCTCCAGATGCCTGTTTCCAGTTTCCTTCCTCCTTTATTCAGAACTTTCTCATTTTTTAAAGTTAAAATAGCCAGATTTTTTATAGCCAGATTTTTCAAGCTCCTCGCGACGTCTGTAGCCATAAAATTGAATCATAGTTGCTGTTGCGAAAAGAACCCAAATGTTCTTAGGTTTTTTATCAAAAAGGCTAAACCTTCCTCAATTATGACATTAACAAGAAAAGCTTCCTCTGGCTCACAGCTTGGAATTGCCTAAGTGTTCTGCTCACGGCTGTGTACCTATTTTGGTTCTCTGTGGTAAGCCTATTTGGGCTGGTTATAATGAATTTTCCACATTGTTTTCATAACACTGATAATAACACGAAAATAAAGTTGTACGACAGAGTTACGCAGCAAACATGCTTTATTCTGTAACTTGGATCAGAAGAGGGTCAAGCTTTAAAGGCAATCTGTCATGCACTTGATTGGGTGATAATGATAATACAAAGAATAGAAAATTTGAATGGCTGCTAATCCTATTGATTTTCTACGATGGTAGAAAGTGATAACGATCAGCCCATTTCTGTTTCAAATACACAAATTCACAAAGAAATCCGTTGTGTTGAGCTCTTACTTTGTTGCGGCCAATCAGATACGTGACAGACTGCCTTTAAAGGCACACTGTCGTGCCTGTGATGTGATTGGCTAGTCGTGATGTCGAAATCATTGACAAAAGACTTGGCCTCTGAATAACTACCAAGTTTTTATGCTCTTGGATTATACTCTGTTTCGAGAATAAAGGGCGTAAGATCGTTAGCACCTTCATGAATTTCAGTGTACATCGTAATTACTGAAGCTTGCCTAATTCTAGTCTTTTTGTATTGTCTTATTCATCCAATCAGCACCACGCCACGACAGTATGCCTTTAAAGTTAGCTGACGGAGATAGACAGTTAACTCAAGAGCTGCATATGCAAGTATAGAATTAGCCTATTATGGAGCGTCGTTTGCGTCTTATATGAAAGAAATTTAGGGTTTAAGATAAGAAAATGTTAGTTTGTAATAAAGACGCAAACGACGCTCCATAGCCTATTGTTTTTGATGATTGCGACACGTGTGTGGTTATTGTTCAGCCAGAGGTACAATAACATGCGTAGGCAACTTTCGAGGAATCCACCTTTTCAAGGTAAGAGGCGTGAAAGCGGAAGTTTTTTGTTATTTGAGATATTGCATTTTTGTGGCCAAAATCTTGTTCTGCGTACAAAGTTTAGCAAAGTAGCAAATTTTCACATTCATATATGTCTTGATTTCAAAATTGTGACAATTTTAAGAATTTAAAGTCATAAGGGCTTTGACCGTGAAATCAAAGTTTGGACAAATTTTTGTCCAAACTCCAATTTCCACGGTCAAAGCCCTTATGAACTGAAATTCTTTACATCGTGATAATTTCTAACTAGAGACAGATATGAATGTGAAAATTTGTCTCAAGACTAAACTTTGTACGCACAATAAGATTTTAGTCTCAAAAATGCAAAATCTCAAACAACAAAATACTTCCGCTTTCGCGCCTCTTACCTTGAAAAGGTGGATTCCTTCGCTGAACTTCGCTCATCTATTACCCCCATCAGGTCAGGTTTCAACCAATTAAATGCATTCAACTCGTTAAAATTGACTTGACCAATAACAAAAATATTTGGTAACTTGGTTTGTTTAAGATGGTTTATTACAGTAACTTGCCCGTGTGAATCTATGAATAGGGTATATATCAAAGGCAGTCTGTCACCCATCTGATTGGGTGATAAGGACAATACAAAGAATAGGAGAATCGAATGGCTGCTGAACCTACTGACTTTCTACGACCGTAGAGGGTGCTAAAGAGCAGCCCTCCTTTGTTTCAAGTGCAACGTTTCACAGAGACATCGGTTGGGACATGATTGGAACTATGGTTGTGTTGAGCTCTGACTTTGTCGCAGGCAATCAGATACAGTTAAGCCCGAAATTATTCATACCTATGCAAAATTTGGAGTATTTTCAATCGTTACATTTGCTAAACAATTCACAAGATATTTCATTCCTTGAAATGTCTCTTGTGGCACTTGCTTCAGCCTTTTATCACATTCTTGCGAAACTTCAGCCACAGTAAAATTGGTCCTCAAATAGAACGATGCAAAATACTCAGAATTTGGCGTAGGTATGAATAATTTCGGGCTTAACTGTACGTGACTGACTGCCTCTAAAGTATGCAATAGGCTAAATTTAGATTTCCAATCCCCTTGATAAGGGAACTGTAAACTCAGTTGATCCACGTTAAAAGTTGTTTGACGTTAATGGCTTCCCTCCCAGCCTGGTGTGTGACGCAGGTTTGCTGTCCTCACTCCATGGTCCTCTCTGAAAGTGTTTACAATCCCAGTGCGATTGCACACATTGCCAACTGCCATTAACGTTCCTTAGACAGATAACCTGGAAAGGGTTTAGAAGCCGGTGGAATTGCTTCAACCGCGGAAATTTTGCAGCATATTTTATTACAAATCATTGTTGTAATTTTTCTCACTTTTAGCTATTTAGTTGCGTCCGTCGCTCCCCCGTCCATTCTGACAGTTCCATATATCAAATGTCGCATTGTAATGGATATAGCTCCACAAAGGTTTTGTTAATCATATTTAGATAGATTGGATTATCATATCACTGTGACCAGGCATTACCCACAACAATCCTGACGCACTGGAGCAATAAAACAACAATGAAAATACGCAATTGGTTGCACAATCAGCACACCATTGCATTTCCGCTCCACTGTGTTTTGACGAAGCATTTGTGTCAACATTGATGTCAATGTTTCCTCAACTGCACAGAAACCGTAGAAACACACGAGCACTTCGTATCAAATTTCAACAACAAATAGTTATTTCGTAGCTGGGCAGCGCAAAGAGTGCGTGCTTTGCAAAGGCTCATCTGAAACATGGCTGCACAAGGATTTAGCATCGCTGATTATATCGTCTTTGCCTGCATGCTGCTTGTTTCAAGTGCAATTGGCGTCTACCATGCATACGGAGGCAAGCAATCATCAACGAAAGAATACCTGATGGCAGGAAAGCAAATGAGCTGTTTCCCAATTTTCGTCTCACTTTTGGCTTCCTACTTATCAGCAATAACACTACTTGGAGTTCCATCTGAGATCTACACATATGGTGCTCAGTATGTTGTATTGATCCTGTCCTATGGCATCCTCTGCACTTGTGCTGCAGTGATTTATGCCCCGATTTTCTACAGATTGAACCTGACAAGTGCGCACGAGGTATCGCATTGTTTACATTTTGCTTCGAGCTTCTGATATTTATTTGTCAGACGTTTATTGTACGTCTGTTTCTTTACTTCCTACGATTGCGGTAATAGGATTTCGGTTGTAAGATAGTTACGTTCTACCGCTGTAATCAGTTTATAACAGTCTGAGAATTGCATATGCCTTGACGGAGAATGTTTTATGCTAGCTTGTTTCGGGCACTCCCTAATGCTGACTGTGCATCAAACCAAGGGTCGGGTGTATCACTTACGACGAAAAGGCGTACACAATTCTTTTGAACAATAAGATTTTTAGGAATTTTTTATGGGTTTTTCTTTAAAAAAAGGATTTTTGCCAAAGGTGTACGAGATTTTCACAGAGTGATACGCCCCTCGGATCAAAGCTTCAAACAACAAATGGTACAGCGAAATGCGTGATGGAAAATATGCTGCAGGCTTGTCTTCCGAACTTTTCGCCGGTACCGGTTACTGTCTATCGCTGCTGGCTATTTTCCTCACCAGGTCACCATACACATTACGGTTTTTGAGGCTAGGCAATCATTGACCAACAGATTCAAGCAATTGTAATCCCAGTTCCCTGCAAAAAATTAGCTAATTCTAGAGCTGCATATACAAGTCTAAACTAAGTCTATTGTTTCTTATGATTTCGGCACGTGCATGGATATCGTTTAGCTGGAAGAAAGATAGCGTGCATGGGCGTTTCTTTGTTCCAGTTTATTTGTAGAGTACCCCCAACAAAACTTGTCTCCTATTAAAACTGCACAGGTACAGTTCAAGCATTTTCTTAGCTCATGATGGTGGTGGGAGTTGGAACATTTGGTAGTGTCTATTCCTCTTTTGTAAACTGAATCGTGTTTTGTCGGCTATCACGTTTTTTACAATATTTTATGCCTGGAGCTAAATTGTAGTAAACGTTTTAAATCTCTGCTATCTTGAATATTTGCCATCTCAAACAAATTTTCATTCCCATTACCAAGACAGCAGATATCCCCTGTATGTAATTGGGGTAAGTATTTGGAAACTTGTGGCAGCATCCTAGACTTATCATTCTCGTCCTAGTTATCGCCACTACTACCTTCACCGTTAACTTCTTGCTCCAAGGACTCATAAAATGTTACAGCTCAAAAGTAGAATTTTGCCATGATGTTCTTTGTGCATCAACAGAATGCTTGACTGACGAAGCAACACTTTTAACTGCAGTTTTGACTGACTGACAAGTTTGTTATTTTGTCAAAAAATGTTTTTGCTCTGGGGGGGGGGGTACTTGACTAGGAAAGTGACGGGGGTGTGTGGAAAACCTCTCCACACCCTGTACACTGTCAGATAAAAAGTGACCCAAAAGTATTCCCTGTCGCATACATTTTTGCCAAAAGTATACATAATCAATTATTCGCGAGAGCTTTAAAAATTTTACTTTCTTTATGATACCTTGTCCCAAAATTTCTTATCAATTATAATTCCTTTTCGCATAATTTTTGTCGGAAAAAAGACATCCTGGCACATACTTTTTACCACAAAAGGACACCCTGATGAGTGGCACATCCCCCTGGGGATTTTGCATTATTGATATGTTTTAAGCATCCAGGTAAGCTATTCCCAAGTCTTGCACCTGTCTTTGCACCATGCAGCTTAGTGGCAAAGGTCAGTAGTGGTAGTAGTGATAACTAGGATCAATGTGGTAAGTCTAGCAGCACATTTGTCATGAATTTAATTTTTGATCAGTGCTATTGCACGATTCAGCTAATATGCTATTACTGCATGATGCTAGCGTCTTATTTTTATTTCAGTATCTTGAGCTGCGCTTCTCTCCTGGAGTTAGGTCACTTGGTTGCCTCCTTTTCATGTTGCAGTATGTAAGTACCCTTGCATCTTTGCATAATGATTACACCCCTAAAAAAATTGGAGCAAAATCGGTCCCCGAACAATGACATGAATCTCCCCGGTACAAAATGCCTCACAAGTTGAACCTCTGCTGTAAATTGGTGAACCCCAGGGGAAATTGTGAGGAAATATTTCCTCGTAGAACCTGTACCCCACCAATAATTATGCCATCCTCGTTACATAATTGGGACTCCCGGGTGAAAATTTGACCATATTTTTCGGTCACTAGGACCCTGTTGAACATCTGACCTCTCACTGGGGCACTTAGACGGGGGTGTATGATTAGCTGTTTTGTGAGGACCAGTACGGAGAGGGCAGGTGGGGTCTAAGAATTATTCATAAGAAATGTGATCAATGAATAACAGTTAAACATAAATTGCATTTTTAGGATGCATGGAAATCATGTTCTCATCCAAAATTAAAACTCCCAGTTATGTGGATTGAGAATACCTACCCCAGCCCTCTTTGTGGCACTGGGATTTTCATGACATTGTCAATGCCACCCTGCTGCTGCTGCTTGCTGCTAATATGCTGCTGCTAATATGCTGCTGCTGCTGGCATGGTCTTTCCAGATAACAACCAGACAATACTCCATTGCACTATTTGACCATAAGCATACATGAAGATGAAAATCTGTGGCTGCCCAAAAAGCCAATTGTTTATCAAAATTTAGCATGACTTAATGCAGCCAGATTTATTGCTTGAATATGGCCAATTTTTGCAAATTTCCCAGCTTGGGTCCCAGTCCCACAACATGTGTGCTTTGTATTTTACACAGATATATACCAAATAATAGTTAAATTTTGTTAAAGGTTAAAACTATAGACTGCCAGTAAGGTGTGTGATCTCAGTTAAAAAAAGTCTGCAAAAATGTCTTTGAAAGATACTATGAAACAATAAGGTCAACAAGGAAGTGAAATCTCAACCTATGTATTTCATGCACACCCAATTAGATAGGATCATAGGAGGAGTGTGAAATCTCCTACCCCTCACAGTCAATCTTTACACACAGGTTCTACCTCTGTACAAGTTCTACAGCTGTATTAATATTTACTGTACAGTAAACCTATTCTTGGTTTCAAATTTCACACAAAGCATTCCGACATGCACAGCATTGACATGTATTCATTGAGTTGTAGCTCCTGTTGTATGTAGTATGATAGCAAAAGAGTGATTCTTCTAATTTTTTTTTTATATTCTCATAAAATTTACAATAACAAACAATTACAACATTACAAAACAACGGCGAAGGGAGCATGGAAATGCATAATAACCCTAAAACCTACACTTAACATATCGACAAATATTACAAAACTACGAAAATGACTACAGTGGTGTCGCCCATTATGTCCATGTTGTCGCAAATTTGAATTTGTCCTCAAAAAGTATAATTTCTATAAAAGTATAATATAATATCTTCTAATTTTTGAGAGAAAAAGCAAAACCGATTTCGTAAAACATATGTTCCTGAACTTAAGCAGCTAAACTAGAAGCCGTTCAAAGAAGAGCAACAAAGCTTGTTCGCGGCATCAGCCAATTATCATATAACGAAAGATTACACGCTTTAAAATTGCCGACCCTTCAGTATAGGAGACAGCGCGGTGACATGATCACAACTTATAAAATATTTCATGGTCTCGTTGACACTGACCCCTCAAAGTTCTTTAAAATCAACGGCAATAAGACAATGGGTCATAAATATAAAATAGTGTGGAAGAAATGCAGACTAGATGTGAGAAAGAACTTTATTCTCAGCGCATCATAAAAGAGTGGAACTGCTTGCCAGCTAACATCGTCGAAGCAAAGGATGTGATAACGTTTGAAAGACTCTTTGACCGCCTACATGGAGATTCAAAATTCGAATTCAAACTAAACTAAATTAGTAATCATAGACAATCAGGGTTTTATAGGCCTTGGTCTTCCAGCCCCTTAACCAACATTTATTATTATTATTATTATTATTATTATTATTATTATTATTATTATTATTATTATTATTATTATTATTATTATTATTATTAAATTAAACTAAAAGCACCATCAAAAAACAACAGAAAATAAAATATTTGTCAAGACGTTTCGATTAAAATCTTCATCAGTTTCAATATTATTATTATTATTATTATTATTATTAGTATTATTATTATTAAACAGAGGAGGGGTATTTCACTCATTCTCAAAAGCGTATGAGATTTTTCAGAACGAAAGGATTTTCACGGATTTTTTATTTGGATGTTTCTTGAAAATGAAATGATTTCAGAAGCTCTGCTTGCTTTTTTGGGTGGCACTAACAGCCTATGATTTTTCTGTAACTAACATTCTTCTGCTAAAACTGAATTGAATTGTAAGCAAATGGAAGGAGATATAGCGGTGCAATCTAGAAATATAACAAATGAAGAACACGTGCCACGTATTTGTCCTTCAGTTTGATAGTCTATTAAGAACATCAAATGCAATATTTTAGACTGGTGCACAGGGTCGTCGAGAGCCAGCTCGGGCCCCAGATTGAATTTCACTACGGGACCCCAAGGAAAATTTTTCGTGACCACGCCCTTTGCGCTCTCGGAAAATGAGGGCAACACTCGTTTTAAGGAATAATGCTTGATGAAAAATTACTTAAACTTCATCAGTTTCTTGTAGAAAATGTATGTGCATATGAGTCAACGATATTTTGTCAGCGGCAAGGTAAAAAATCAGTGATAAATTTGTTCACGATCAAAACAATCCTTTGCAGGCTTTGATGTCTACAAATGCATTCGTCGTATACCCTATCTCCAAACAATGATATGCCATCCAAGCCTATCGAGTCGTATGTCTCTGTAATCCTCATGAAAGTTTTGGACCACCCAATACAATTCAACTGTCAGAAGCGCTGTAAATTATTACGAATTGATTTTGCTATGCAGTGAGGGCATGGGCAAAAGCCGTTGAAACTGATAAATTGTCGTAAAAATGTGTTATTGTTTCTTTTCTTTGCGATAATCAATGTATAGGTACATAATTTTTATCGGCCTCTTCGGACCTTTTGCAATCTGACCTTGTTGTCTGTCATGGCCTGCCAGGTTTTCTACCAAATGGAAGTCTGTCCTCACCCTTTTTTATGAAATCTAAATTGAATGTCAACATTGGATAACCTCTGAACTTTTTTCAATGTTCAAATGCATCAAAACATTGCAGGAAGTACAAAGACCTGGAAGGGAATCGACATAGCTATATCGAGTAGCCGCTGTAAATAGGCTAAAGAAACTCCCACACACACACATTGTTCCTTTAGCTATAAAATTAAGTCATGTGTCAAGGTTGTCAAATACAATACACTATATTTTGGATTTGGCCTGGGCCAGCTTTTAACTCTGTCGATTCCCGTTAAGAATTGGTGTGTTTCAAGCAAACAGTTGGCATCTAACAGCCGATTCAGTTGCAGGTCTCTTTGTCCAGATCTCAAGAAATCGTGAACTCCACTTATTTGACACCGCAAAAGTCACAAAATTAATAAATGAAATGTGGAAATCTAAGATTGCCCTGTTATGCTNAAGTCATGTGTCAAGGTTGTCAAATACAATACACTATATTTTGGATTTGGCCTGGGCCAGCTTTTAACTCTGTCGATTCCCGTTAAGAATTGGTGTGTTTCAAGCAAACAGTTGGCATCTAACAGCCGATTCAGTTGCAGGTCTCTTTGTCCAGATCTCAAGAAATCGTGAACTCCACTTATTTGACACCGCAAAAGTCACAAAATTAATAAATGAAATGTGGAAATCTAAGATTGCCCTGTTATGCTTATTAGCTGTTCAAACACTGTAGGAGCAAATGTTTGACGGTTGGGTCGATTTATTTAGATCAAATGTCTTACTGGTTGACTCAAATTTGTATAGAAAGTTCCAGTGGAGAAACCACTGCTAAAAAGGTTGTGATTTTCAGTTACAGCGTTCTGTTTGCAATAGATTTAGCAGACCTGATAATAGGGGAAGACTGTTTGGCTTTGCAAAAGAAAACGTTCTGCTGTGACTGGGTCAGTTGTTGTAGTATATGGAAGAAAACGTCCTGGCTAGACTACACGTATGTTTTATAAGAAACTGCCCATAAGAAGCTCTACTCTCAGATCGCCAAGAAATTAAGAAACTCCAGTACTGGGAAAATATATGCTAAGAAACTATTTATTTGGATAAAGGAAATCCTTGACATATTTTTACTCTATTTTCACTTGTTTTCTGTATCATATTACTCGTAAGGTCCTTGAGTTATGTCTAAACATTGGAAAGGCTGCTAAAAATATTATTTTCAAATGTGCACAATGGCACAGGCAATGAACATGAATATTGTTATGGAATCTCTAAGAAACTCATAAGAAACTCTGAGTACTAAAAATCTGATAATTTTGAGAAACTTTCAGTACCGGCCCAAAATTCTTAGTTTCTTATGAAAAAATATGTGTATAGGAAATTAATACTTGTGCAATAAAGCAAGAATGACTTACCTTTCTTACGATAAAATGACTGAAATGGCAAAATGGGATTTTTATAACAAGCGAGCTCTCCCTTGTGGAAACGTTTTGCTCAACAGAGAGAATATTTCTTGGTGTAGTTGCAGGGTTTGTTTGCGAGGAAACTTATGTAGATTCATGGCAAGAATGCTCGTCTCTGCAGAGCGATCTTCGGGCACAAATGAAGTTTCAGAAAGATCTTTGATTCTCTAGTCAGCGGTTTTAGTGCCCCACTACCATACCTCGCATGGGTTTTCAAAAAGTCACAAGTTTGCAGCTCTTGCAATCCTGTACTATGGTGACTATTCACCAACTTCTTTATAACCTTAATCATTCTGCAGCTAGCATATTAACTTTAGGCCGGCGCAAACGACAAAACATTGCTGCGTTTTTGGGAAGACGAGATACGGTTTGTCCGAGGAAACGCATCCCCCCGTGCAGTAGGTTAATGCTCATGCGCCCGTCAGAGTTCCCACCCAAAACGCTACTGCGCATGAGCATTAATTAACCTACAGCTAATAAACTGCAGGCGTACAAACGTTTTAATCTTTTTGACTAACCCGGTAGAGTTTGATAGATCTCAATCTTTTTCTTTACCATTTTCTTGACACAGCTAAATTCCTTATTCGTTTTTGAATATCTCACATCACTGTGGCATTTCTTTCTTCGAACGACTCCACTTTGTTTTCTTGTAGGTTCTGTATCTGTCAGTTGTATTATATGCACCAAGTTTGGCACTGCAAGCTGGTAAGTCAAACTGACTATTATGTACGATACGAGCTGCTCTGTTTGTAAGTACTTTATAATGCAGGGAAGGTCATTTATGTAAGCTACAAAAATAGGAGTGGACCGAGACAAGAGCCCTGTGGACACCTAGGTGTTCAGCATTAATCCAATACGACACTCATCTCTCATCTCTCGAATGGAAGTTTAGAAATTTTGGTTGGAAATTCCGAGATGCTTCCTCTTTAGTTGTAAATTTAGTTGTAATTAACAGAAAGTGGGTTTTGGTTGCGTTAAGGGATAGGGGAGGGATAGCTAGTTTGTTCCCTGTTAGCCACCGATTTAGTTTCCGTAGATCGTCATTGACATCAGTGTACAACTAAGCAGTGTGATAACGATTTGTTTTGTCGACATACATAGGCACTTTCAGTTATCTATAATACAAGGAAGGTCATTTATGTAGACTAGACATAGGAGTGGACCCAGACAAGAGCCGTGTATGACTTCCATTCCCATACGCACATATAATGAACTTTTTACTGGGATGATCTTTTTTGACCTCAAGAAAGCGTTTGGTAAGGTGTATCATAAAATCCCAGCAAAAAACTGGAGCATCGTGGTGTAATCGGTAAGGAACTATCGTGGTTTAAGTCCTGCATTGCTAAAAGAAAGTATGTCGAGTTTATGGTGTAGACTCTGATATGGGGCGTGCCCGCACATTGATATTATATCACATTGATAATCCCGAATAATTTCACGAAAGAATCATTGATCAAACGTCTTCTTTTGTAGTTGCTGGAGTTCCTCTAACAGCAACTATCATAACAACTGGACTGGTATGCAATTTCTACACAACGTTGGTGAGTAATTGATTGATATACATTTTTAGTGCTTGTCAGCATATAGCAAGCGTTCAGGATTTGTGAAAAAATCTCTCCTGGGTATTTCTTGAGAACATTTGCTCAAAGTTTATGAATTGATGGGAATCGACGGAATTGAAGGCTGACCTGGGCCAAGTTAAAAATACAGCCTACTGCATATGATGACTTTGGCACATGCCGTTTCTCTCAATAGCTAAAGAATCAATGGGTTTGTGGGGCCTTCGTTGCTTATTTATAGCGGCTGCTCGATGTAGCGATGTCGATTTCCTTTAAGTATTTAAGATTTCGTCCGGAATCTTGGAAGATAAGAGTATGTTGACCAGGTATGTTAAAGGCCTCAACATCAGTTTATTTTACCATATAAAACGTTAGTTTCTAAGGCTACGTTCACACTGCCCCGTTTTCATTTCTATCCGTTTTTGTTGATGAAAACGATGCCCGTTCACATTGCTCTGTTTTCAAATGAATACGTTATGAATACGAAAGGCGTTCACATTGCTGCAGCAAAACGCAACGGTCTCGGCAATCCCCTTTCCGAAACAAAGCATTTTGTTAGTAGCAGTCAAAAAGGCGCCAATCGTGAGTTAACTTTGGCATATAAAACGTTAGTTTCTAAGGGTACGTTCACAGAGCTCCGTTTTCACCTCGCGCCGTCCTTCGGACGGGACGTTAAATCAGGGGTCCCATGCCTGGATGCGGCATGCATAGTGGGCATAAATTAGCTTTAAATAGCTAGAAATATCAGTCCACTTAAAATAAATCACTACTACTACCACTACTACGACTTCGTTTCTATCGGTTTTTGTTGATGAAAACGTTGCCCGTTCACATTGCTCTGTTTTCAAATAAATACGTTATGAATACGATAGGCGCTCACACTGCTCCAGCAAAACGCAACGGTCTCAGTAATCTCCTTTTCGAAGCAAAGCATTTTAATTAGTAGCTGTCAAAAGGGAGCCAATCGTGAGTTTGAATGCCATTGTAAATCAACAGAGGAATATGAAGCGTTTTCAAATGTCTCTGTTTTTGGCGTTCAGACTGAAACCGAATAGTTTTCAAAACTCACCGTTTTCAAATTTATGCATTTTCATTAGCGTTTTTGAAAGGTTCCATTTTCACAGCGGAGCAATGTGAACGCAAGGCAAGAACGGAAAATTTTTGCTCAACGGAGCAGTGTGAACGGGGCCAAATCTGCACTCCAAGAGGACTGGAAAGCTTTGCACCCACCACCTTGGTGCCTGTTGGTACACAATGCGTTGTCGTATAAAGCTTTCATTAAACTTGATCATACGTACCTGAGAAAATATGCTATACTTTATTTTTTCCGAATCTTCTGACTCTTTGCGGCTGAATTCTCTAGGACTTTTTTAACCATTGTTGGGTATACGTGATTAGCTACCTTTTCTGTTTTCGCAAGGAGACTTGAAAGTAGCAGTGGTGGTTATTTGTCCTGTAATATATGTTGACATATTAATAGTTTTATTTTATCAGATAGTAAATTATGTACAGGGTGTCCCATAAAACATGTATGCCGTTTGAATAGCTACTGTGGAGGAGCCATAAATCCAACTTTTCCATTTTTCAAATTTTTGAATAGACGAGACTTCAACTCAGAGTTTGGCACCAAGTTTGAGCAGATCTGACAAGTGGTTGCTGAGTTATTGAGAAAGAAAGTCAAAATCAGTGGTTGTTACAAAACCAGAGGATTTTATCTCCGTACTTAACCGTAAAACTTGAATTTTAGTATCAAATGGACTTAAATTTTGCCATTATGCCAGGAAACACATTTGGGAGTAACTAATGACCACATAACTCAAGAATATTGACCTGGAAGCCTGCTGAACGCAATATTTGATACTGTCTCACCACCTTGTTGGGGAGATGAAGTGCTGACCCTATGTTTTGATACATTGTGTTTTAGCTTTGTTGTGAACGAATCGACGTTGGGGCTCATGTTGTCGTGCGCAGCGCTGATTCTGTTTCTTCCCTCGTTTTCAACGGTTAAGCTAATTTGCATATTACATAAGTGAAGTAAATCGTTACTGCGCATGCGATCTGGTCGAGGCTATCAATTTTGCCTGTTCGTGTCCCCAACAACACCATGAATAGGTTTCAAATCATTTTTACTCCAACCAGTGGAATTTCTATTGGAATTTCCTTCTCCACAGCTTTGCATGACAGAATATCTGTTTTTATCATTTTTAGGGAGGAATGAAGGCTGTTATCTGGACTGACGTATTTCAAGCTGGTGTGATGGTACTTGGACTAGTTGTTGTGCTCATTGTTGGTGCTGTGGAGTTAGGGGGATTTACAAATATTTTCGACATCGCCAAGAAAGGAGCAAGATCAAAAATATTTGACTTCAACCCCGATCCCAGAATCAGAAATACATTTTGGACGTTATCGATTGGAGGAGCATTCACTGCCATGCCAGTGTGGACTGTTAGCCAGACAGCAGTACAAAGGTTTTTGTCAGCTAAATCACTGAAGACTGCACAAAGGTAATTGCTGATGAATTGCCTTATTTTGTGCTTGGGTGACCATAATTTTTTTCTAAGACTGCCCAGTGAAGATATCTTCATTTGGCCTATCCTGTACGAAAACATAAGGCCTGGTAATAGCCACATACAAGCCTTGTAGTTATGGCCTTGTAACCTTGTTCTAGGCTAGAAAAGCCTTGCTGTAACCTTGTAAATGGCTCGAAAAATGCTAATTAGCCTTGTAGAAGCCTTATTTTAGACTGGTTGCAACTTGGAATGCGGAGGAGAAAGAGCGGGGGAGAATAAAAAATTCCGCTCTTTCTCCTCTGTACTTCCAGTTCCTCCTAACCGCGCCATCACAGAGGAGAACGAAGAGAATTTTCGAATCGCAGAGGAAAACGATGAAATTTTTTGAAAGCAATCATTTTAGAAAGAAAAGAATTTTCGAAAGCAATCCTAGTGGTGGATTCCCTGTGGTTTTTAGTCGTGTGGTTTTTAGGTCTATATTTAATGCACTTTTGTCTATTTGTAGGGCTCTTTACCTGAATATTGTTGGTCTAATCTTCATCGTCAGTCTTTGTGTGTTGGATGGCTTGGTTATTTATGGTGTTTACCATAAATGCGATCTTCAGAGTGAAGGGAAAATTACAAGCAACGATCAAGTACGTTGAGTCCTGTAATCGTAAGCAAACCGAAATGGTGATTTCGCAGTATTTTGGTAGGCCTCACATAGATTTTAGCGAAGGTGTTACTGTTGAAGAAGGTGTATTCTTGAAGTTCATAGAGAAACAAGAGAAACATATGTTGTAACACTATTATTTTGGTAAATTCTCTCGGTACTCTTGAAGTTCATAGACAAGAGAAACATATGTTGTAAGACTATTATTTTTTGTAAATTCTCGACAAATGGAAAAATGGAAAAGTGTGACGAGAGCGAGTTTCGAACTCGCGACCTCCTGCTATCTAGGCAGTTGCGGCTCTACTGACTGAGCTATCCCGACACATGCTAATACAGCAAGCATGGTTCATAGATATCCACAGCCCCTTTAGTAGGTGCTAAAGACACTGAGATTTTTAGCCACAAATCTTTACATAATATGAATGCTTCATCAAGGTATACGGAGCCAATTTAGCTAATACAGCAAGCATGGTTCATAGATATCCACAGCCCCTTTAGTAGGTGCTAAAGACACTGAGATTTTTAGCCACAAATCTTTACATAATATGAATGCTTCATCAAGGTATACGGAGCCAATTTGATTGGGGCAATAGATTCAATTTGGTGATTATGCCTTGTTATTTCGAGGTATGATTCAAAATCAGGTAACTTCAGAAAGCAAAAAATCCCTACAAATTCACAGCCATTTTCAAAACTTTGAAAATATTTATAGAACTTATTTGATCCTTTACACAACTGCAAATAAAGAAATCTTCATGATTGTTGACATAATGAAATTTTGGTGATTTATCAAAAGATACAAGTTGTTTTACTCACTGGGTATATTTCTAAAATGTTTAAGTTGCTTGCTTCTTACTACTTTTTTCTGTATATCTCAGATCTTACAACAAATTTTCATTAATCCTACAGGTGCTGCCATACTTCATTATTGACAGACTTGGACACTTACAAGGCGTTCCAGGACTCTTCACATCATGCTTGTTCAGTGGTGCCCTCAGGTAACATACGACAGCTCTTTTGTATTCAATATATTCCATATAGAATTTACAAAAAACGAATTACAAGACACTACATACGAACTACTGTACCCAACCCAGGGTGTTCTTGAGTCATATACGTTCATCACGAAGCCAAATGGACATCCTGGTACACTTCGATCAAATACTCCCAGAAAAGGGTGTATTAGCAGCCATGATGAAATTGCACTGTTCTAGGCAATACTAATTATGCGCCTTCGATTCCAAACAAGCAAACAAACAACCAACCAAATGAAGCAACATCGTAATGGTTGTTGCTTAGTGACAAGATTACATTGTTGTTATTAGAATAACTAGGGAGTTCTTGAGAAATAATTTATGTTTGCTATTGTTTTCGAATAGCAAATCGAATTGCAGAATGACCTCTTGCATCTCAGAGTAAAGGTAGAGCAACAAACTCACCCTGGGACGAGATTGTACTTCACCACAGCATAAGGACGATACCTGAGAGAACAGGAGACCATGGCTAGCTCGTGGCCATTACATAAATAACATGTAACTGAATTACAACTGAATTTACAGCTATAAAAGTTACATACAAACAATTTTTACAGATAAATATTGGAGCTAGTTGCAATGGATGTCGAGCTTAGACTTACGACGATGAGTCCCTTGTATCCCTGCAGTAAACCTTGCTCAACAGTAGTAATATGAGTCTCTGTTGACCAAAGCGCCATCTTGAAGTAAAAAAGCACAGGGATACGAGGAACTCCTTGTTATAAGTCTATGTCGAGCTAATGTCTTGTTCAATTCCTACCCTGACCATCCCCCCCGGGACACCCCCGGGCATTTGCACAACAAATTTTCCCGGCCCCCGGGCATTTGACCGTACATTTTTCCCCGGTCCCCGGGCATTTGAGTATCATTTGGCAAGAACGAGAGCTTTTGCTTATGCAGTGACTGGGAATATAACATTTTTTTAGTGCCCGGCCCCCGGGCATTTGACCATCAATTTTTCCCCGGCCCCCGGGCCTTTGAGCAAGGAATTTTTGTTGACCCCCGGGTTGCCCGGGGGGGGATGGTCAGGGTAGGAATTGAACGAGACATAACATGAGCAATAATGCTGAACAACGGGACCCCAGCAGTGAGAGCAACAACGATAACAACTGCTGCTTTCAATGCTCTTTGTCTAGAATTCCCATCGCTTTAAAGACAGCACGCCCATGCTTTCATAACAGGGTCTCTGTTCATTATTTTGTTTATTTGAAGATCTGATCTAGGTATCGCACTGCCAATTCCAGATTTCAGAAGGAAATAATTAAAGGCACACTGTCGTGGCTGTAATTGGCTGGTTGTGATGTTAAAATCCCTAACAAATGACCTGGCCTCTGGATCATTTTAAAGCCTTTATTCTCTTAGATCATACTTTGTTTCGAGAATAAAGGGAGTCTGTTCGTTATCATCTTCGTGAATTTCAGTGTACAGCGAAATTACTGAATTCTGCCTAATTCTATTCTATCATATTGTCTTATTCATCCAATCAGTGCCACGACAGTGTGCCTTTAACCTAAGTTCACGAGAAGAATCTCGTAAATTAAATTGAAGTTTCAGGAAGATGATAGATTTCAAATTCTACACATTAGTTGCATTGCTTCTTATGTAACATTGTGCAAACAGAAACAAAAGAAGACAAAACGAAGAAACAACTGACGATATAGACAGACAAATAACCAGGGCTGGAAAAATTATTGTGCTTTCTGAGACCATAGACGAGCCAGTGAAAATCAGTGACATTTCTTCTTCACAACCTCTTGATATTTTGTCACTGATTGCCCCCGTTCTTTACTACGTATACATGAAACAAGTACTTTTCTGACTATAGGTAAAGTAGAGTGAACACGCCAAATTTTTTCGCAAAATGTTGATCTCATTAAAGTGATGAGGTTTGGTTTCATTTACAGTAAAAGGCATTCCAAGCAGTCATATTTTTTGATATATCAGTGAAAAATTACAAAACTACAAAATAAGTTAACAATAACGAAGTAAAGCTAATACAATTTTTAAAATTTTGCAAGAAACTTATGATTGATATAACACAAAGTGCATTAACGATACGATTACAAGATAATACGAGACGCTTCACAAGACGATTTACACGACTATACCCCAAGAGATGTGATCAAGCACATCTCTCCTGCAGCCAACAAGCAACAAAAAACAAACAAACACCAACTATCAAAAACTAACAATCAAAAACATTATCAAAACTATCAAGTCAAAACTAAAATGAAAACTATCAAAAGAACATAAAGGGGTAAGTGCATTTGTAACATATCAGTCAATCAAGCCGTTTTGTTGCTTTAATAAATGATATTGTAGCCTCCATTTTTATTCTGTTAGAAATTACATTCAACACTGGAGGTCCAAACAGAAGCAATGTACATAAGGATTTCGTATCATCATGTGAAATGTCTAAACTACCGGGTGCGCCAAAATAAACTATGCACGTTTGGCAGGCCACAATGAATCGTACACTGGCCCAATTTTGAAGATTTATGACTTAATCGTTAGCAGAGAGCCCGAATTAGATACTGGGATATTTTGCAAATTTTTTCATTTTCAGCTTTTAGAGCTAGAAGCGAGTTTCCTAAAATCTTAGTTTTCTAAAACACTGAAAACGATCAAAAAACATCGATCAAATTTTCTAAGAATCGNACAAGCAACAAAAAACAAACAAACACCAACTATCAAAAACTAACAATCAAAAACATTATCAAAACTATCAAGTCAAAACTAAAATGAAAACTATCAAAAGAACATAAAGGGGTAAGTGCATTTGTAACATATCAGTCAATCAAGCCGTTTTGTTGCTTTAATAAATGATATTGTAGCCTCCATTTTTATTCTGTTAGAAATTACATTCAACACTGGAGGTCCAAACAGAAGCAATGTACATAAGGATTTCGTATCATCATGTGAAATGTCTAAACTACCGGGTGCGCCAAAATAAACTATGCACGTTTGGCAGGCCACAATGAATCGTACACTGGCCCAATTTTGAAGATTTATGACTTAATCGTTAGCAGAGAGCCCGAATTAGATACTGGGATATTTTGCAAATTTTTTCATTTTCAGCTTTTAGAGCTAGAAGCGAGTTTCCTAAAATCTTAGTTTTCTAAAACACTGAAAACGATCAAAAAACATCGATCAAATTTTCTAAGAATCGACATAGGCTACATTAATTCCATTAATCTATCCAAAGTGCTAATAATTAGAAAGAAGAAAGACTGCACTTTCTGATGGTATACAGTAAATCTACTCAAATCTTATCATTTTTTTAAGATTTTCAACTATAGTTGGGTTGCACTTTTTCTGAAACACACTGTACAACTTCAAACCTTTTTTGTAATTATGGTGTTTACTTGCTTCCTGCAGCACTGCATCATCTGGTCTTAATTCGATCGCAGCTGTAACTTTGGAAGACATCATCAAAAGAACTCATCCAGGTTTATCCGAACTTTGGTCAACCAGGATTTCCAAAATCATTGGTAAGTGAGAAAGATGGAAATCAGCCATTTTTGAAAGAACTAGAGTCTCCTTTTTGGGCTTCAGTTTCAGTTTCATTTATTTTAAATTCCACTACATGCAATTTCATAATTAACTATACCAACAAAGAACTAAACTACAAGGAAATAAGACAATATTACAAAAAATTTATTGCTTCTTTTATTTTGGTAAACGGAAAGAATGACGAATACTTTCCCGCCAAACGCAAAAAGCCGTTGGATTCGAGGTCTGGGTTGGAGAGAGAGTCTCCCTTCTGTTACGAGGCTTATGGGTCATAGGACAGCTTTTCAGGAACATTTTGGGCAGTTTATTTCCATATTTTTGATCGTGAATTTGAAACCAATAGATTTGCAGAATTCAATTTATCGTTCGTGAAAGCCCTGAGGCAGCCATTTACCTGAAAATATTGCTCTCCCCAGACCCTTTTTTCAAATGTCAAAATGGTCTATTGGAAAATTAATGCAATATACAACTACTCACAGAGAAACAAGATAAATTGTATGGAGGGAATTACTTAAAGGAGGAGCTCTCTCAATAGATAAACCAATCGAGGAGAGAGCCCCCCCCCCCCTTAACAGTGGGCTAACACAAAAACCCGTAATCCCTAACCTTATTACCCCTAAGAATGGGTTAACAGTGACAGGCCAAAATATATTTCTTGAATGCAAGACTTACATGGTTAACTTGTACAGCCCCTTTGAAATGGCATGATGTACTTAATTTTAGCATGCACCTTTGGTATGATTATCATTGGAGGAGCCTTCTTGGTTTCATTCGTTGGCACAATGGTTCTGCAGGTGAGATTACTGCATGCATCATACACCCTTCAGCCTTCATGATAGTACGGGGTCTCCCAAAAAACTACTTCTTTTCAAATACAACGACAACTCGGTTGTGAAACCAGTCACAAAATTTCCTTTAAATCTTTTTTTCGATGATTCAAATTCATTTAAGATGTTATTACTGTATTATCATTGGTGGACTTTCACAACAATCCTGCTGCCATTCAAAATTAACTCAAAGTTTGTTCCAAAATAGATGCCAGGTCAGACATTCGGAAAATGTCAATGGATATCGAGATATGCATGAGTAATAGTGATGATGGTCGGAGGAGAAAAGCCTTACCTGGTTACTATTTTGGAACAGACTTTGACAACAAATATAAAGGAAACAAGTAACAAGACTATAAAAGAAAAATTACGTAATGAAAAAAAAGGAAATTGTTTGCGAGAGGAAACAATTGCAGCGATTTATCGAAAACGAAAACATTTAGGCTTATCATCATGTTTCTGGTCTTGCTGGGAACGTTGAAAAGCAGTTATTAATTGTTTACTAAATTGGATCGGACCCAAGGATGAAATATGTTGTAAATGGAAAAACGTGGGCTGATGCTTAAGATCCTGTAAGTATAGCCACAGCACAGCCTATTTTTAAAATGGTTTTGAAGTAAAAAGATTAATTCACGATTGCTTCACAATTACATTATTCCTTCTGCTCAGCATTCCCCTTCTGAATTTTTGTTTTCTCTCCTATTTCCCTGAGTAGTATATTATTTTGTGTAACAGTATCTTCTTTTTACTATAAGTGTCTATTTTCTCGACAGCTTGCCTATAGTATCTTCGGTATCATTGGTGGACCATGTCTTGGTATATTTGCACTTGGCATGATGGTGCCTTCAGCTACATGGAAAGTGAGTAATTGCTTATAGCACCGATTTCTGTTTTACACCCCATTCACACTTGCCAATTAAAGCGGCTTAAACTAAACCTAGTAATTTGCCTTTTTCAGCCTAACTCTGTTGATTTTTTATTTTGTATATTGTAAATAGATGTAATTTTAATCAATTTCTTTTCGGTAATTAATATTGCAAAGTCTGACACGGCCCCCCGCAAAGCAGTCCTCTGGACTGATGGGGCTTTGGTATAAAATGATGACAAATGAATAAAAAAGAAATGAAAAAAGAGCACAGTGAAACAAGGGACTCCAGGTCATGCATTAATCTGGATCCTAGCCACTCCCATGGACTGCAACGAGCTATTATTATATGGCGCTCGAAAATACTGCTCCTGTGACCTGCAACGCAGCAATTTGATTAGGTTTCACGCAGCAGGCTAAATTTGATTGGTTCTTGATCGGGGGCTTGATCGGTCCGCAAAAGCCGTATTTTCAAAGTCATATTGTACCGGGCGTTGCCTTAAAAATCGACAACAAGGGAGGAACTTCTTGTGTAGGCTTAGGCCGCAAGAATTGTCAGCCAAAGTTTAGCTTATTCCTCGAAGACTTCTTTGTAGACGAACTTGCAATCATACTCGAAGAAAATGTCAATTTAGTTATCGTAGAAACGACCAACTACGGTGATACGCAGGATCAAAAACACGATAGAAAAGTACAATAATGTAAACAATGCTCCCAAAAGGTTCTGCCATATAATAAAGCCTTTATTAAATGATTACTCAGTCCATGCTGGAAAATATTTGGACCTTAGTTCCTTGCACGGACCTCACTGCGTTCGGTCCGTACATCAAACTGCAGTCCAAGCGTTTTCCAGCATTGACCTCGTGATGTTTTGATAACCGCATAATATGAACCAGTCTTTACGATTGTAAATTTGACATTTGTGTTGTGTATTTGTTTAGGGTGCATACTGTGGTGCATTCGTTGGCGTTGCCACAACACTTTGGTTGGCAATTGGAGCACAAGTATACCCACCTCATAAATTCAAGGCACCCATATCTGTTGAGCAATGTCCGAGTTATCTCACGTTTAAGAATATGAACCTTACATACCCAACAAGCCATACATTGCCAACGAAGTACCCTACTAACTTCAGTGGAATATATTATGATACAATGAAAAGTCATGGGTAAGTAACGAATTTTCTGCTGTCTCATATTTCATGATCTATTTCATGAAACTATCAAAAACAAGCTGAAAGGGGGCTTGAGCTCCCTGAGAAAGCTGAAAGACATCCTTCCGCAAAGGAAACTTGACCAGGTCTACAAAGCTCTCTTTGAAAGCCACCTTCGCTATGGCGACATTGTTTGGAGTACACTTTCCAACACCAAACTATCCCAACTGCAACGATTACAGACAAGGGCAAAGAAGCTAATACTGGACGCCAAGTATAAGGACGGTTGGAACTGTAAATGGCTCAATGTAAAGTCTTTGCCCTCATTTGACAAAGGAGTCATGACATGTAAAATTCTGCATAACCTTTGTTTCTAAAAATGTTCCTTTTAAGTTATGAGTAGTGGGCGAGTAAAGAAAAGTTAAAATAAAACGCTTGCAAGTCTTTAGTTTGCTGTCCCATGACTGGATGCAGCATGCATGGTGGGCTTAAATTGGCTTTAATTAGTCAAAAATGCTTCCTGCAGCATAGGTTCCAAATCTTTAACTCGGCGAAAAAAGGTGGGTGTAAAATTCAATGACCTATTTCTTCTGATTGAATGGCTTGAAAGAAACTTTAGATACTTATCTATAATTCTACCGTTGGACTTTTCAGAAATTTTGAATATTTTTCGAAATTAAGCGTATCTTACATTTCAAGTCATTTGAGGATGTGACGTCATCAAATTTCTAAATCATAAACCAGATGAGTGACAGACTTTTGCTTGATACCATATTGTAGGCATTCATAAACTATGGTTTTCTTCGAAATTTTTTCATGTTACGTCAAACAGTTTAGAAATTACGATGGCTTTAAGTTTTTTTGAAAATTTTTCTTGAATTCTTGAAAAAGAAGAAAAACACTCTAATTCTGAAAATATCGAAGATTTCAAAAAATTCCAACGGTAGAATTATAGAGAATTAGCTAAAGTTTCTTTTAAGCCATTTAGTTCAAAGAAATAGGTCACTCAATTTTACACCAGCCTTTTTAAAGATTTGGAACCTATGCTGCTTCCTGCCCACTTAAAAGAAATTACTGAAAAAAAAGAATTGCGAGTCTAAATTATGCTTTCTCTTTCAGACCAAGCATTACAAACTTCTACAGCATCTCATATCTCTGGTATGCTGCTATTGGTGTATCATTTACTTTTGTCGCTGGTGTGATCTTCAGCTGGATTCTCGGTAGGTTTTGCTTTTCATTCAATACCCCAAGGACAGATGATATTACAATAGGATTCGCTACTGTTCATTGAAACTCAAGCACAAAGCGATTAGCGATTGCAGACAAGGGGAATTCTATGCCCAGTCAGTCAAGTCCACGAAACAATCGAGACGCAAAAGTTGCTCTGAAACCCATGTAGCTAGCTCGCTCGGTGTGAATTCCAGAAATGTTTTTAATAGCAAACATGAACATAGAAGAAACGTACAGGTATAAACATGTGCCAGTGGCAGTTTATTTGTTTGGTCCAGAACCTGAGCAGTACGTGTTTTAATTACACCCAAGAAATACAACCATTAAACGCCACCACATCGGCTTTTGAACCAAACAAATAAAATGCCTGAGGCAGATGTTTAGATATGTCCCTCTTCTTTTGCTATATGCTCGTGTTTTCTCTTCAAAACCATTTCTGGAATGTGCAATGAGCGAGCTAGCCACTTTAGTTTCAGAATAACTTTTGCAGCTTGGCTTGTTTTTCTTCGTGACTTGACCAACTGGTTTAGAATTCCCTTTGTCTGCAACCGCCAATTGCTTTGTACTTGGGTGTCAATCAAAAGTAACAGATTATTTTGTAACAATAGCTGTCCTTGTTATTTGATTTAAAAAACAGTTAAGCGTGTGGCGACGTATAAATAGCAAGAGCAAATGATTATCTAAATCTAAAAATTCTTCTATCGCCCCCGGGTTTACCGGGGGTTACACGGTACTTGGTATATTTGTCCGACGGGGATGTGCCGTTTTTAAGGGTATCGTTTTCACCAATTTTTCCTTACGCGGGGTATCAAAATAAGGCAATTTTTCTAGAGCAGGTTGTCAAAACATGTCCAAAGGGGATATTTTGTTAGATTGAGTTGTTTTTCGGTCAAATTTTCATGTTTTAGAGTATACTTTTCACCAATTTTTTCTTTGGAGCAAAAAAATCTGGAGCAGGTTAAAAGAAATGTTCATGGGCACACCCCCGCACAAATTTAGGTCAAGTAACCCCCCCCTCCCCAGGTTCTAACGCCATATAAAGTAGCAACTTGTTATTTGATACCGGGTGCGCCAAAAAATTTTCAACTTTTGACATGCTACTACAAATCGTACATTGAACCAGTTTTGAAGATGTATGATGTAATATTTGACAAAAAGCCTGAATTAGATCTTAGTATTTTTGCAATTTTTTTGTCTTCTGTTTCTTGAGCTAAGCGAGTTTTTCTTAAAATTTCTCGTTAGCGGCGCTGCCGTGCTTCAACACTTTACCGAACTTCAGCTCGGGCATTCTACCGGGTGTCCAAAAATAAGTACTCCTGTTTCAAAAATCACCAAAAATTGATTATCAAACCTTTGATAAACTTTTCTTTTTGAGTTGTTTCGTCAAAGACCCAAAAATATTCATAGATGATAAAATGTTTGCTTTTGATGCAACAAGGTAGAACAATTACACGTTAAAAACCCTTATTTTGAGCNACCTTTGATAAACTTTTCTTTTTGAGTTGTTTCGTCAAAGACCCAAAAATATTCATAGATGATAAAATGTTTGCTTTTGATGCAACAAGGTAGAACAATTACACGTTGAAAACCCTTATTTTGAGCTATAGTTTTTAAGCAAAATAGTCAATCTTGCCTAAGAGTCAAAATTTTTTCAAATTTTCTATCATCATTGAAGTCTGCCATGATTTTGCGCATTTCTTTCTGTCATTTATGACCAAACTAGATACTTTACATGCACAAATAAATTGATCTGGCAATCATCAGTGCTTTTTTGCAGTATGGTTCAAAACCAGGTAGCCCTAGAAAGAGCTAAATTTGCTACTTTTTAAGCCAATTAAAAGATCAGCTATATATTGCAAAATAATTTGGTCCTTGATATATTTGACAAAAAAAGAAAATTGAAGATCGGCCGTGAAATCAATTTTTGATGATTTTTCAAACGGGAGTACTTTTTTTTGGGACACCCGGTATATACATTTCGATCATTCAATTAATGTATTCCTTTGTTATTTCAGGACCAGGAGACCCTGATGATGTCAACCCAGACCTTCTATTCGACTATCAAGGATTTTTCTGGTCTTTCATGCCTCGTAAATGGCGTCCATCTCGTTACAATTTCAGACAAAGCTCAGAAGATTACGACATGGAAGTGAAATCACCAAGTGGAGATGTAAGGGCCTGTTTATATGGAAGTTTTCAGCCCGGGCTGAAATTTCAGCCCGTTTTCCCGAGGTGAAACTTCTTCCCTCCTCTACTGTCAAAAGCTTGTAATTATCAGTTTGCCATTATATGGAAAATGTTTCGTCCTGGGCTGAAAACTGCCCACGGGCTGCAATTTCAACTTGCCTTGCGCTAGCCTACCCTGGGTACCAGACTCTCTAACAGGGTAGCGCTAGCCGAGATGAAACGTTCATCCCTTAATTAGCATGCTAATCCCCATTTTTTTACGTGACGCGCGCCCATGTAATGGCAAACATTTTTTCAGCCCGGGCTGAAAAATCAATGACGCACGCGCTTTTGTCTACTTTTGGCACTTGAAAAATTTTCAGGCCGGGCTGAAACTCACCATGTAATGGCAAAATATTTTCACGTCGGGTAACATGGCTGAAGTTTCACCTTGTAAATAGATAACAATGTTTGTTTGCGTGTAGTACGTCGTAGGCATATGAATCAAGTATTCTTTAATAAGATGACAATGCACTGAGAACTTGATAAAACACAACGTTTCGAGCTTTGCTCTTCATCAGGTGTGAAAGTAAGGTAAAGGAGCAGTGTTAGAACGGATAGATTAGAATGGCAAATTCGAATGATGCAGGAAGGATTAAGAGAACGAATTTTTGTCTTGTCCTTTACTGTTTTTGTACATATTTAGTTGTAATTGTGTTTGTTGTATGTTCTTTATGTAATGCACAATACATGTTACACGATTAATTTCAAAAACTTATCAAAATTCGGCACTTACGATTCTGAAATACAGTCAAAGCTATATTAAGCCCCTCCTATCTATCAATCCTCCCTCTCTAAGCCCCTCCCCGCTGAGCCAAAATTTTAGATAAGCCCCCTCTCTATTAAGCCCCCCCCCACTTATAACAAATTCCATAGGCTTCCAAAGGTTTTCCATTTATTGAGCTAAATAAGTGTGCATGATAATTTTGATATGGTTTCAGATAAAACTGTGTCGGATTTATGTATTTGACTCGTAAAACTGTATGTAGAATTCGAGAAATATGGTCTAAAAGAACTAAAAAGCTATAACATGTATCCTTGTAATTTGATTTTGTGAATAAGCCCCCCGCCTCTTTTTTGGCCCCCCTCTTGAGTGTCTGAAATTAAATAAGCCCCCGGGGGACTTAGTATAGCATTTACGGTATATGGGTTTGCATTGGCTCAGTTAGTCACACTCTGATGATAACATAGGTTCGAAAGGTCTCAATGTCCCAATTTCTTAGACATTTCTCGTTGCTTGCATTTGTCATTTTACTGCCATTTCACTACCATTTTGATTTTGAAATAGTCGATTATATTTCACTATAATCGACAATAGAATAATCCTAGAAGCAACCATGTCATTCATTGAGAGGTCTATTCGGTTGGACTAAATACCAACATTAGCAGCAATCCCTTTTCGTCTGTAGTGTAATGTGTGAGATTGTTGTACTGTACTGTGAAGTGCAACTTGGGGCTATGTAGAGTGGGGCTGCCTTCTTTTTTGGAATGACTATAATTTTAATTTTAATGACTATAACAGGACAGTAAATATCAATTTAATTCAATGTAGCAAAACTTAGACGAAATGTCCTCAGGTTAGGAGCCGCTCTGCTCTACATGGTTTCTCGTTGTACCTAGAGTGTCTTCTCGTTGTATAGTTTAGTGTCTTTTGGTGTGGAGTAGTGTGGTGTGGTATTGGGTTCTTTTGTTAGTTAAATTAGATTATTGTTTATATTTATTGTAAGAGTCATTCATAGTGGGGACTAGATGACCATGTGTCTTTTCCCGCTATGATTGGCTCAGATTCTTGTGTTGTAGTTTATTTTCTTAGAGATTGATATAAAAAAAAAAAA
>REGL01000016.1:29100-44755 GCA_004194395.1 Aurelia aurita complex sp. Pacific | reverse complement strand
AACGATTCATTAGTCATTTCTCTTCATCTTCAAAGTCGATTTCTTCGTTTACAAAGTCTCGTAAAGGCAAGAATTGATTATGTTATGGTCTTTGGCTAATTCATCGGTCGTACGATACAACATTTGTTGTTCATGAATACAGGGCAGATACATTTTTTAAGGAAAGGGTGACGGGGCAGTTGGTTTTTTGGCAATAATTTCATAAAGGACGAGCAGTTTTTTTTAAAAGAATTTCTGTTCTCCACCGGCCATGTAATGTAATAAATTTTGCCCTGTCCCTAAGCATGGAGTATACAACCTGCGAAAACGATTAAAACGCTAATAGCTCATAGCTGTTAATGGAAACATGACGTGTTTGATAAGGAGAATAGGGTGGATATAATCTCTACCACCACTTTCATCAAAGGGGGTAATAGTTCGTGGCTTGATTTAGGGGTCTTGAAAAATTAGAATGGATTACATGCAAGCGTGTGGATAATCATGCACGAGGATGCTCAGCTCAGCACGAATAGACCTTTTAGCTATTCTCCAAAAGAGCCTGGATCGAACGATATTTGTATACATTTCTATAGGAGAGGTTCGATTGAATGGCGTTAGAGCTTCTATCACTTTTGTGCACATTCGAAAATTCTACAAAATGTATCAAAATATCGTTCGATTCAGATTCTATTTGAGAATAGCTAAAAGGTCTATTACCGGAACTTACATGCAGGTATATCCAGCATAGGACTCAAATCTTTCAAATCTTTGAAAAGGTGGATGTAAAATTCTATGACATTTTTTTGGAATTGAATGGCTTGAAAGGAACTTATAGTATTTTATTGTAAATCTGCGGTGGAAATGTTTTGACATTCTGATTTTTTTCAAAATGGTGGCGATTTAATTATTTTTGTAAAAAATTCATTGAAAATTTTCAAAAACTTTATATCATCGTAAGTCAAATTAAATTAAATTTTTCAAATTATTCAAAATGATATAACCTTCAAGGAAACGATAGTTTAGCAACAACAAAGGACAACCAAGATACGGCACGTGCAAGGCATGCTGGATGAAACAGACCCTTTGATGTATGATACTTTTTGATCGTCCCAATCGTTTAAAAATAATGGTTGTCACTTAGATATAGGAATTCGTCAAAAATAGTCTTCATTAGATATCTTTATTAACCAGAAGTTGAAACTGTTAACAATACAGCGTACCACATACGAATATATAGCAACTTTTATGACGTTTGACAACATGTGCCAACAGCTAGGCCCAGCCTCAGCTGTTTTCACAGGATGAACCTGATAGTGGTGTGAGAGATACATGTATCATATTGGGATTTGTCACAATTAGCAGCGAACTCGTCAGCTTCCATTGAAATTAATTTACACGGTGCCACCAATGACTTAGCAGCTTAAATGATTCTGTTTTTTGTTTTGATGGGGGAAATAAAAACGAAAATCGAGGCAGATGGTAAATATTTGTAACTATGATCTATATAAATTCATTTATTCCTTGAGAAAGTGTTATAAGAGACGGTGGAGAAAGAAACTTGGTTGTCCTGAAAATTGTTTGTCAAAAGATGATCTGTATCCCACCAGGGTGTGCCAAAAAGTAATCTCGTGTTTGACAGTCGTCCACCTATTTTTCTACACGGTCAATAATAAATGTAATGAAATTGAACTTCAGTTTGAATTCCTAAAGGTATCAATTTTGAGAACTTTACTGAACTCACTGGACTTTATTTGGCTTACCAAAATGTTCAAATAGGTTGAGCATGCTATTTTTTGTCAGGAGTCTTCGTATAAGGTTTCGACGCAAATTTCAATGCAACTAAACTTATTTTTGCGTAAAAAACCAGTTGAGTATGGGCGCAGGCTAAAGTAATCCTCCAGAATGAATAAAGGAACTTCAATGGTGGAAATCAGATAGAAAGCTCCTCAATGTATCTTTACTATTCATGTTCTTTGTCAGGTTTATGTTGAATTTTATTTAGGATTGATGATATTGGATGAAAGTGAAAGGAAACTGAAGTGAAGAGAGGTCATTCTCTTTACCAAACAGGGTCCAATGCAGCAACACATTGATAATGGGATACTGTAGTGAAAGTTGTGCATGGGACCCACATTGGACCCCTTTTGAAAGTGGGTGAAAGGGAAAGTAATAGCTGCAACACACAGAACATTTTTTGCAGATCAAAGCATGCGGACTGAGATCAACTTGAAACTGAAAATGAGCTGGTTTAGAGTAGAAGAGAAACCGTTTAACATGTATAAACTTCTAGTGACAGGTCTGCTGATCTTTTTTATTCAATGAAAATTTTACAGAAACAGGGTATTTAAGGCACGACGTATGAGGTCTATGAGCTAATGTACAACGCTACGAGAACGATGCCAGGAGGAACACAGGACAATGACAACCCCTTATTGCCCAGGCCATTACATAAAGAGCTAGCAAGAAAATTACGATAGAGTCATACACTTGCAAATACAGATAAATACTTAGAACCTGTTTCACATTGGGCGTAACTGCTGATCAGCAGAAACCCAACAACACCGTCTACTGATCTGTTTTACATTTTACATTAGCCCAAATTACACACCTCCACCTGCCCTCTTTTGATAATCCATGATTCAAACAATTTCTCGTAAACGCCAAACACCCACTAATTTTTGGGTTGACCAACACCTGCAGCATCATGGCTACCTAGTACCTAGTCTGTGATAGCTGAAAGTTTCACAAAATCTTCCTTATAATAACCTTGCTCTTTGAGATGATGTTTACTTACTGTTTCGTTCAAGTAAGATATTTGCTACTAAATGTTTTCGATAAACAAAAGATAAAGAAACCAAAAGCAAAAATAAAAAAACAACGGCCTTGTGATCCAAGCTTGTGATTGAAGATAATAAGAACTGACAGATTCTTATCGTAAATGTGTGAACCTACATTTTGGTATACATGCCTTTGAAATTGGCTCAGTATTGCTGGACATATTATCGGTTCAATCCTGATTTCAGTTCACCGGAAACTACTTTTTACAAAACTTGCTTTCGTCTGAATTCTAAAGGATTTGCATTACTCCAACAAACAAAATGATTCTCCTAAGACTAAGATTAATGCATTTTCATGCAAATTATTCAGTTTCCCTGAACAAGTTTGTTTTGGCCAGGCTAAACTTGCTTCATCAAGGGCTGTTGTTGTTGTAACCTATCCTGACAGCCAAAGGGATAGACTTGCCCCAAGTCTATTTCGTCAACTGTATCTGTTGTATCTGTTTCGTCAGCTGTGTGAAGTCTATCTGAAAATAGACTTGGGGAAGTCTACCAAGGGGATTAGATAGACAGGCTAAGATGTCAGCAGGCTAGAACATCCTTTCCTATTTTGACAATTTTTCCAGCTGTAAGTTGTTTCTATTTTCAGATATTGTTGGCAAAATATTTTGGAAGTTTCTACTCAGTTTCTCCTCTGAAATTGTTCAACTTGTTATTTTACTGTAAGCATGATTTGAATCTCCTTGTAGTAAGATGAATGCAGGTCGCGCAGGTGCTTTTATCTTCATTCATTTTCTTCTCCTGACATTATTTCAATCGCATTGGATGATGTTTGTCGTACGATGTTTTACAGCTGCTCAAGGAGTTATTAGCATTACGGACTGATCTTTACTCAGACTATTGAATGATTCACTGTGTGTTCTTACTATTACTTTCAATTATGTGTCATGATGAATAGGAAACTTTGAAATTGTAGCAAATCTAACCATTTAAGATTGGAGTGTCTGGTCATACCCCGAAATGTTCATCAGAAGTCAATCTCAGTAATTCCCTTCTTCGTCCCTTTCTTACAGATTTACCCTGGGAGTCAACAAAAATAATAAAATAAAAGGAAAGAAAATGGAAGAATTTGAAGCAAAGTTATTTTCTCTTTCCCGTTTTCAGCCCAATGCTCCCCCCCCAAAGTTTGATTTACCTTCTAAAGTTCTCGAGGCTCTCGGTGCTGGTTTTGTTTGTTCCATGCGTCATTTGCTTTCCGACTTGCTGAGTTTCTTGATCCTGAAAGGAAATTTGGTAAACTCTTTATCACGCATATGAATCCATAAAGTATGCTATGTCCTATTGAGAAGCGGGTCAATCTCCTGTTCGAAAACGGTAAAGGGAGCAAGAAACGGGCCCTGCAAATTGGAACATTTCGTGTACGTTCTTCTTCTATATTGTAGTTCATTGGGTTGGGTATAAAAACTGTGTGGTATGTTCAAACGCTGGCGATTTAATCCATCCACCTCTTCTCTCAAATCTGTTGTAGGTGTAGGTATCCTTCCTCGGGGTACATTTTTGTGGTCATGTAAAACTCTAACCGGATGACGGCCGATGAACGGGATCTGGGGCTTTTTTGTGAGTAATGTTAGGGGCGATGAA
Organism: Aurelia aurita complex sp. Pacific; assembly: GCA_004194395.1. Taxonomy (NCBI): domain Eukaryota; kingdom Metazoa; phylum Cnidaria; class Scyphozoa; order Semaeostomeae; family Ulmaridae; genus Aurelia; species Aurelia aurita complex sp. Pacific. The sequence continues at coordinate 40,358 of REGL01000016.1, read as the reverse complement.
TGTGTCACTCTGCAAAAATCTCGTACATCTATGGCAAAAATCCTTTTGTATTCAACAAAAATCCGTAAAAAAATCCCTGAAAGTCCTATTGTTCTAAAAAATCTCGTACGCTTTTTTGGAAGAGTGATACGCTCCTCGGTTGGGGGTGTGTTGGGGAGGGCCGGATAATCTAGAGATCTTGTTGCCTGCTTCGCGTAGGCTAGATTTCTAGATCTTGATATGCAAAGAAAGCAGGGGAGCAACAGGTTACAAAATAGAACGAGAATTAATTGTATGTTTTCATAAGAAACTTGGATCAGCCCGTAGTACTACTTCTATAACAGTTTCTTAATTCTGCATGATAGCAGACAAGGTTTCTGTCTATTTTACCGGCTCAAAGATTATGACGCAGTTTCTACCATTTCTACAGATGTGTTTCTAAATTTTAGTCATGAATAAAGGTTCAACGACAAACTACCATAAACCTTGGATCTAATTTCTAAAAGTTTCTCACTGCTTTTAACATATTTTACTACAATTTCTTAAATTTCGGTCAAAATGTGTAATAACTTGACTGTCTTGACTTTCAAAGGCGGAAATTAAAAGGGTTTCGAAAAGGAAAAATCAACGAACTTGGATAAATTGCAAATCGTAAAGGTTTTATCTTTTCATCTGTTACTCTCATTTTATAGAGCTCCGTGATATAAACCTTTATGACGAAGTGAAAATGTGGTTCCTTGCTCATGCTTCCTCTCCCATCGACTTCCCTCCATCATGACTGCGAAGGAGAAAATTATCTTCCCGCCCACCCGCATGATTTCGATAGAAAGCAAACAATAAACGCGGTGTGATTGGTGGAATTGATCGTATGATTGACAAAGGATTAATTCCATTGATGAAATTGACAGTTTGCGTGTCTGTAGTAAAAGTGAAACCTTTGAGATGCTGTAAAGGTAAAGATTGAGTTGCTGTGAATCAAACAGTGTATTTGCCTTGTCCCATTGTGAATTCGTTTCGTTTCCTGGACCTTCAAAGGTTTTAGATATCGGAATGAAGATCCTGGCAAAGTGATCTTTATAAATCAGTGTTCAACTTTTCTCATCAATCAAGACAAGAATTGTATAGAGTTCGTGTGGTCGTGACTCTGCTCTGACCGAAACCAAGAGAATCGAAGATGAATATTTTGTGCATCTTATTATTGGTTATTTTGCTGATTCTAGAAGTAAATTCTGTTCAGAAGATAGTTCCATCATTTCACTGGAATTACAGACATAGACTGTAAGTATCGTTCATATATTGTTATCAATTTTATTAGGCCCACAGTAGCCGGCTAAGTCGTATAAAACAAGGATTTAGTACTCATATTCCATCAGTCGGTCACACGGCTCTGTTTCAAAATAAATTTGATGAATCAAATCTCAACGGTGCGCCATATGTTGTCGTCAATGGATGCTAGAATATGTTGCTAAGTTGTAATAATTGTTTATTTCGTTCCTGATGAGATTGTTTTGACATGGTTGTCAAATTGGGCGACGAAACTTCGATTTTGAATAGGGCACTCAGGGTTGTTGTCAAACCCGTTATATAAATCAGCTGTGTATTGAAAAATAACAATGAATACGAATCCCTGTCTTTGGGTGGGCCGCTAAACACAATTTTAATAGTTTAAACTGTCGAAATTTCTTCAAATGTATCGTACATCATTTGGAAACAGAACGGCAATATCGATGTTTGCTTCGATCATCGCATGTTTTGTTCGTGAATGTGAGTTTGACGTGATAGGAAATATTTCTCGTGACGCCCCTTTACTATCTAATGAAAAGCTTGGTCATTAAAAATTGCGAAATGTCGTTCTTTATGTACTCTCGCAAGTAAAGCATCAAACTCAAACTCTCTCCTGCCTTAATCTATAGGAAAGATCGCCTGGCAAAATTTTGTTTCAATCCAAAGTTATCACTTCCTAGTTGGGACTGTCTGAGATCGGGGGGAATTTGCGATGAACGATTCAAGGAAAACGATTTCGAAACTGATGTGGGTAGAGCGAGCGCAAATCACTCCTACAAGTGCCAACTCGAAATCATGAGTTTATTAGAAGAGGAAAAGTCCAAGTCATTTTGTATATTGTCATGTCAGAGAGATGCTGATAACGTATTGGGCAATAACTTCAAATATTACAGAACGTTGAAAACGCTTATGATGCATAAAACATTGTTATTCGGTTACACACACAAATCAATGCGAAAAGAGGGCAGTGCTAAATGTATTTGTGGCAAAATTGGTTGGGGATAAATAGCTGGTGGTCTTATATATTGCATACTCAAAAAGAGTAATTTATATACCACTGAGAAATAAGCTTGGAAAATAAAGAGATGTGGAACCCATAATGTTGTTATCTTGCATACCCAATACCAGTATTAAACAGGGCATTGTTCAAGGCAACAGCATAATCAAGGGAGGTAATCCAATAGATGAGGCATTGAAGAGGAAGAGACTTTGCATGTAATGATGCATGCAGTGAGCTCACTAGATCTAATTGACATCATCATTTCCATAGTAGCAGGAGTATCAATTAAAGTGTTTACACAACCCTGNTTTTTCGCACCGCGCGATTCAAAATTTGTATGCAGAAAGGCAGTGAACAATCAACAATAGAAACTACAATCAAACCAATCTGGCAGAAAGTTGCCAGATGGATTTGATTGGATCATACACAATCAATAAACAATCAAAATTAATTACCACCGATGATCCAAGCGAGGCAGTACGAGCTTTGCTTCGTTGTTGCGCAGACTCTACTTTTCCTTTGAGGAGGAGTTGAGGCTGCACGCAGGCTACTCTGACCGAGACCAAGAGAATCGAAGATGAATATTATGTGCATCTTATTATTGGTTATTTTGCTGATTCTAGAAGTAAATTCTGTTCAGAAGATAGTTCCATCATTTCATTGGAATTACAGACATAGATTGTAAGTATCGTTCTTATATTGTTATCAATTTGATTAGGCCCACAGTAGCCGGCTAAGTCGTATAAAACAAGGATTTAGTCATATTCCATCAGTCGGTCACACGGCTCTGTTTCATAATAAATTTGATGAATCAAATCTCAACGGTGCGCCATATGTTGTTGTCAATGGATGCTAGAATATGTTGCTAAGTTGTAATAATTGTTTATTTCGTTCCTGATGAGATTGTTTTGGCATGGTTGTCAAATTGGGCGACGAAACTTCGACTTTGAATAGGGCACTCAGGGTTGTTGTCAAACCCGTTAGATAAATCAGCTGTGTATTGTAAAATAACAATGAATACGAATCCCTGTCTTTGGGTGGGCCGTTAAACACAATTTTTAATAGTTTAAACTGTCGAAATTTCTACAAATGTATCGTACTTCATTTAACAGAACAGCAATATCGATGCTTGCTTCGATCATCGCATGTTTTGTTCGTGAATGTGAGTTTGACGTAATAGGAAATATTTCTCGTGACGCCCCTTTACTATCTAATCAAGGTCATTGAAAATTGCGAAATGTCGTTCTTTCTTTATGTGGTCAGAGATGCACTCTCCCAAGTAAAGCATCAAACCCTCTCCTGCCTTAATATATAGGAAAGATCGCCTGGCAAAATTTTGTTTCAATCCAAAGTTATCACTTCCTAGTTGGGACTGTCATATCGGGGGGAATTTGCGATGAACGATTCAAGGAAAACGATTTCGAAACTGATGTGGGTAGAGCGAGCGCGAACCACTCCTACAAGTGCCAACTCGAAATCATGAGTTTATTAGAAGAGGAAAAGTCAAAATCTTTTTATATATTGTCATGTCAGAGAGATGCTGATAACGTATTGGGCAATAACTTCAAATATTACAGAACGTTGAAAACGCTTATGATGCATAAAACATTGTTATTCGGTTACACACACAAATCAATGCGAAAAGAGGGCAGTGCTAAATGTATTTGTGGCAAAATAAATAGCTGGTGGTCTTATATATTGCATACTCAAAAAGAGTAATTTATATACCACTGAGAAATAAGCTTGGAAAATAAAGAGATGTGGAACCCATAATGTTGTTATCTTGCATACCCAATACCAGTATTAAACAGGGCATTGTTCAAGGCAACAGCATAATCAAGGGAGGTAATCCAATAGATGAGGCATTGAAGAGGAAGAGACTTTGCATGTAATGATGCATGCAGTGAGCTCACTAGATCTAATTGACATCGTCATTTCCATAGTAGCAGGAGTATCAATTAAAGTGTTTACACAACCCTGGAAAGGATCTATGTGGGCTGTCAATCCAAATAAGATTTATTTGTGCCTTTTTGTTGTTTTAAACATTTAAAGGATATCTGTGTTTTTTTGCCAAAACAATTGTGTTTATAAAGTTTGGGATGCGGGCTCTAAAATTTTTGAGATCTATATAAAAGCTGAAATTGGAATTTTATTATTTTGAAGACAACCATAACTAAGTAACGAATTCAGGTTAAAGTCAAACTTGCATTATGTTGTATTGCTTCGGATCTGAAAAAAGTATCCAACTTGCAAAAAATCCGAATTGTGAGAAGCAATTTCCATAGGTGAATGGGACTTTCAGATATGTCCATGTTTGTCTCACTTTGCAAATTGAATTGAATTATGGGTATGCAGACAAATTTTGTTCTGGAAAACTCAAATTCATGAAAAGTAGCCTTTCAAAACTTGAAGCACAGAAGTTGCACCCCCCTCCCCCCAGTCATCTTGCATGAAAATGCCCATACGACCTTTGTGACTGTAAAGTTGTTCAGCCAATTGTAATATGTCCACAAGTCATGTACCCCCCCCTTCTTCTGAACTTGTCACAGCCTAGCCTGATATTTTTTGGAGAGCCTTCAATCTCGCTAGTCACAGCCCATCTCCCAGAACAAGAAATTGAATTGTCAGTCAAAGGAATTGAGAATAGATAAGAGCTCAGACAACTGTTTCTCTGGTAAAGCAATTGGAATTTCCCACAACTCAAACTTGACAATTTTGGCACTGATAGACATTCAACTTTTGTCACGTTGAGTGGCATCTATTACAAGATTGTGACAGAGCCCTAAGACAAAGTCCAGCTTGGAGGAAATGGATTGGAGGGACTGGATGGTTTTTTCTGTGGTTAACTGGTTAACCTTTTGTACATGGATCAAAGCTCAAGCCCACTGGTGCTATGTGCAACAGAGAAAGCCACATATTGCTGTTACACCCACTTAGAATTGAAGGGTATCATATTCTTCCCATAGAAATGAAAGCAGCTTTAATGTTTCTTTTGGTTTGTCTTTCACTTTTTTCCTACCTTTATATTCTTTCATTTACTTCCAACTCCTGCTTTCAAAGCCCTCAAGAGATGACAGACTAAATGATATAAATGTGAATGATCCCTTTTCAGTCAGTTCTTGGATCAAACTCATAAGGACCAAATGACATGTTAAGTTCTCTTGAGAAATTTCTATCAGCGTTTATTTTTTGTGGATTCTTTGCACTCCCATCAGTGTTAGCCAAGGAACTAAAGATAAGGCAGGCCCATCGAAACAAAATTCATATTGGGGGGAGGGGGCTGCAACTCGATGTGAGCGTCACGAGCAGAAATGGAGGTCCATTTTTATGATCACCCCTTTAGATCGTTGGAAAACGCTCCATTTTTGGGGAATTTGCATTTTAGGGGGGTCTTTCTGGGAACATCTAAAAAATAGGACCTTGATAGATTATTTTTGAATTGCATAATATCAAAAGTGATGATAGCTTGATAAATTCTGCTAACTTCCTTGTTTATATTAGCTCAGCTAACTTCCTTGTAAGATAAGTTGGAATTTTCAATTCAGTTTGGCTTTAACAGCCTTTTTCACACACACAAGTGAACAAACTGCGCAAACTTTTGGGGCCCCCACCCCCCTCGCTTCCGATGGATCTGAAAGGAACAGAAACTTTCACCAGAATTTGGATTGATTTGATGTTGAAGTTGATTTGGCTTTTAATTGCCCAATGGCCCCCATTTATTATGCCTGCATGCAGCCTCAATTGAGTTGAGTCGAGGCTGTGTGCAGGCCCCATTTATTAGGTGCCATCATGTCTCTGAGCAATTGCATCCATTGCAAAGTTGTGAAGAGTTTCTGCTGTCTCAGTTAATATTATGAAATATACAGAAACATTGAACACCTGATAAAATCATATGGCAAGTTTGTAAAGCTGTTCTTGTTATTAGATCGATTTCAATGGGAAAGAGATCTCCTCAAATCAAACTTCAATATCTTGAATTGATTGCACACATTGCAAAAACTTTGGTAAACCTCTGCCAAGTATTTGGCCAACTTGGTTTACTTATCTGGGCTTATACTGAGGAATGTCATAATATTAAACCAGTATTTGCTTCAAGTTCATAAGTTTTATGACAACAAATCTCTTTATTTTACCAATTGTTAACCAAACATGTAGAATCTCACAGGAAATCTGAAATGCTATGGTCAGGAAATGCAGACCATATATTGTTCTTATCATAGACTTCATTTCATGTTTATGGTTTTATATTCACCACATATTGACCATACAGTTGAAACCTTTCATATACATTATTGCAAAATGTTACACAGTTCGAAATGAAAACAACACCAAATAATCAACTGATAATGTTGTTGCTATAATTGTTTTGCCATAATCGAAAGCCTTGGTAAGAACATTACCTGTATTCTGTCAAGGTCTCCTGAAAAATTTATTTCATAATGAACTATAAAGTTGCAAGGAAGCAGCCAAGATTTTATCAAAAGCAATTATTTTGTTTTGGAGAAATTACATGTTATAGTCAAACAAGAAAGCTGTAGGCAATCATTTGCATTCCTGTGGAACTTGAGCTCAATTCATCTGTTCAGAGGACCCCAAAGATTCCTGTACCTTAGATCACCTTAGAGGCGTTTTTGTTAGGTACTAGTACGTGAGTCTTTGGCATCGCTTGAACTTCCGCGTTTGACCACAATGCAGTGCGTCTTTGTTATTTAGCATTCTTTTACTTTAGGTCACCTCGTGGAAAACTATAGATAATCGAGGCTCCTTTTCTTTATGACTTATGAACATCACAAAAATAGCTGTTTGAATTAAAATCGTGTCTGTCTGTCCGTCCGTCTGTTTGTACGTTAGGGGGATGTAAAATATGCCACAAAAACTCTTTAGAAGATAGAAAGATGTGAGCAGTGTTTCACGGAAAATAGCCGCTTTAGAGCAAAATCAAGTAAACTAAATTAAAAATAACGAAAGCAACGTTTGCCAAAGTATCTTTATGCTCTTTTGGTTCTTTATTTCATCGGCTGGCAACCATTCATTTGAAAAGATCTTTCGCAAGATTCTGTGGTCTTAACGCTGGTTACTTTACAACGATAGACAGTGGGAAATTTAATCACATGTACCAAGAGTTAATAACTTGAGTTTCTGGCCTGACGACCCGAAAAACCCACAATGGATTATGGTTAGCGACCTCTCTAGCAACTCGTAATCATGCACTTAAATTAGATCTCTCAAAGCTACTTTTCTTTCTTGGGTAACTGGTCAGGAAACCGCTTGTGTCAGATGGTATTAAATGTCACTAAGATTTATCGCTTCTTTGATTCAGAATAGGCTAAACATGGCCTGCAGACTTTATTTTGTTCAGGAGCCTGTCAGTTGTTAAAAACATCGCGAAGAGATTTGATAGTTCTTGATTTGATAGCCATAGCATGTATAAAGTGTTACCTGCAACTTGAGATAAAATGCGCCAATTGCGTCTATTTTATCTTAATGCACTCTGTGATTACAAGAAAGTTTTGTTTATACTCTTGGAAGCTTAGGCTATTATTGCAGACGCATAACAAAAAACACACCCCTCCTCCGTATTTCCCAAGAACTACTTGTAATGCGTGGAATTGGATTTAAAAAGGAATGGAACAAAGACTGATCCTTGTAGGCTGGCTGATCCTTGTACTTGTAATATTGACTACTCAAATGAGTTGCGCATAAGATAACTGTGAAGTCATATTGTAGAAACATGACAAACTGTTGTTCCTTAGCAATATGTACTAATTCTTCCTAGTGGGAGTCCATTTGCTAGGGGTAACTGTGATTTAGTGAGGCGGGCTGGCAAACCGATGCCTAATGCACAAGCTTCAATTCATTGTGGCGCAACATGGCAATCTCTAAAATTTGAATCCAGTATCGAGAGCTTATCGTGGTGGATCTTTGTTCATTAGAGGGGATTTTGTGTGATCATTAAACGACACGTTATCGCCCTTTTAGAAGATACCTGAAACGAGCTTGCTAAACCAACGCGTGGTTTGGAATTAGTGAAAACCGTTAACCTTCCGTTAACAGTATTAGGTTTCCCTAAAGGGATCATCCTAGAATTTCGCTCTTCCCACTCTTTGGTTTAGAGTTAGTCAGCACAATAAGAGCCTGTTCTTCTCATCGTGGGAATAATTTGGAGTCTTCTACCCAACCTAGATTAGAACCTTCCTGGTAAAGGGGTGTTGATGCCCCCGCTAGCATCCTTCCTTCCCACTTTTCTTCAAGGCCAAACTTCATGAAAGAGTCATTCACAAGGGTATATGATTGTCATCCTTCGGTCATCCTTCGCATTTTTTGCTTCCGAGTGATTCTAAATGTAGATTATGACAATTTCCTTGCATATTGGATTGGAGTGATAGCATGCAGATATTATCCTGTTCCTGACCAGAATAGAGTTTTCTTCTCCCACTTCTTTCAGCCATTGCTATGTCTCTTCATCGAATGGTTTCTTCATTTAATTTTTCATGTCTCAAGTATAACTGTCAGTTGTAAGTACGGCATCGCTTCTGCACCGGATATTTTTGTTACAATTAAGAGTCTGTTACATTAGGATTAAGGTTCTAAGATTCTGGGAAATGAATTTTTGGCCTAGGAACAGCGTTGGTGTCTCGCCCAGCTTTTAGTAATAAGTAGAGTGCTTGTTGACGATTTCTGCATGAGTGCATGTATGCAATAGCCTGCTTCTAGCACATAACAAGATTGACTGAATTTAAGCAGGATTTGCTCAAAGCCTAGAAAGACTCATTGTTCTCATTGAACTGAATACATTCGAGAGGCTCTGCTGCAAAAGGCCAACCAGCAGTACTACGGAATATTTAAGAATTGCAGAGGGCAGTGATGAAGCTGGGAAACGACGATGCGTCCAAAGTTACGTCATTATATTCATTGTGTAGCCTGCGTGAGAAGGCTAAGAAGCTGCAATGTAATCTCCTCCCAGGTGATTAGCTCTGGATTTCAGCTTGCCTGCATCGGATTATTACCTAGCACGGTTTAAACCGTTGTTGTATGAGGTCACTTTTAATGCTCTTACATCATTTAATGCTCAAAATAGCAAGAGGAATTGTTGTTTACTCATAACCGGTAAATATCATAGAATACTGCAAACAGTTACAAGCTTCGTTCTTTCCTGACAATGTAAGGCTACGGTTTTGAGAAGAGCGAGAGCAAGTGCCTCACACTGATCTCCAGCAATCTTGATCGATGACATATCTCTTTCTCTAAACATAGCTCTGCAAGATATTTTTGCTCGTGGCTATATTTAAACTTCCCATGCCGTGATGCACTATGGTAGCCTACAGTTTCCACTCTTAAGACTGTTTTTTAGCGTAACAACACGTCAAAGAATAACATTGTATTTCAGAAAGAGCGGTTTTGAATTGAACCTTGTTGGCTGTTGCGCTGGGTGTGGGAGGCCTAATCCGGTGCTGGTGATCGCAAACGAACACTGTGTAGGCAGCGGATTGACGCATGATAGACGAGTATGCATCATATTTGTGTATTGCGATGTCACCTTAACTGTCAACGTCATTTCGGTGATATGCTCATTCATTGTTTGGTTGTCACTCTGCAAAAATAAGCCTCATGTAAATGACACAGAATCCACAAGAACGAATCTCCATACCTGCAAGTTCCAAGCCCCGTCCACAACATCGCCACATGCAAAACATCAGCAAATTTGTTTTACAGCATCGGCTTAAAATCTTTCGACATGCTAGGGTATATGGCTATTACATCTTTCTTTGCTTTGAATTTCTCTAAGGATCTTTAGGCACGTTACTGTTGTTATTCTACCTTTGAATTCCTCATATCTTGATTATTTTCAAACCTACAATACAACGTTTTTCATATTCTGACTTGTTTGAGAGTTGACGTCACCAACAAATTTCTAAATGGTGAACCAACTTATAACCCTTCATAAACGATGGCTTTCTTGAAAATTGTACCATTTTTCTGTTGTTATTAGTCAACGGCAGCATTTAATGACAGTAAAGTACGTAAAGTCCCCCCCCCCCCCGCCTTTTGCTCTACTTGGAACAAGCGTCCTAATAACAAGAACGGAATTGAACCCTTGAATCATGCTAGTCGGAATGAAACAGCCTTCACAGATTATTTTTTAGAGAAATGCACCTGAAAGAAAATGGAAGATGAAGTTTAAACATACAGTTGACTCACGTGAGAGAATATTCTTCGGAATCTTTAGTCCACCAGTAGGTGTTAAGAACTTGCATCCGTAATTTACATTGCGAAATCCTTGCCTTAAAGGGGCATTCCGCAGAAAAAAACTGGATATCGGTGAACTGCGTTGTTTGCTTTTAAAACGAACATGCTTATCATTATAAACATTTTCCAATGTTTCTCCAACTTGAATAAAGCTCAAACCGGCCAAAAACGAAACAGGTATTTTTGAAAATAGAGACAGAGAACTCCTGGAATTTGAATCCGAGACAGAAAACGAGAATTCTCGGTAAAACCGATCAATTCTCTTTCGCGTAGTCGACCATGGACACATGAATGAACGAATAAAACAGGACATTCAAACTCAATTTAACGAGCGTTGCGCAACGAGCCTATGAAGACTCGCCTATGACCGACCGACGGACAAAAACGAAAATATTCTACCTTTGTTCGCCGAGAACGATGCATAAAATGGTGGGGTATCAGGAGCGGATGCAGGGGAAAATCTGACTATAGCTGAAGGTGCTATGCGCCGAAGGCGCATCGTCGTAGGGGAGGTATGCGCCGAAGGCGCATGGTATTGGGGTTCCGGGGGCGAAGCCCCCGGAAAAATTTTTGGGACCACGCCCTTCTGCATAAGGGGAAACGCCCTCATTTGAAGAGGAACCTCGTGGAAACGCCCTAAATAGTACTTATCCGAAAAGAATCTAAAGTCTCCTTAAAATGAGAATATCTCGTAAAACCCAATACGGTACCATAAACATATTTAAGACACCATACATGACTGACAAGG
>REGL01000016.1:12385-28118 GCA_004194395.1 Aurelia aurita complex sp. Pacific | reverse complement strand
ATAACCTTGCAAATCAACATTGTTTTGGGGGTGAGGGGGTGTTTAAGCCTAATCGCTATGGTTAGAACTGCGGATTGTCAAGAAATGGCCTAAGTGTTCCAAGGACTTTTGGCAGGCATTGTAGTTGTTTTTTTAAATGAATAAAGAGAAAACCGATTCTTACTGACTGGTCCAGAATATAAATTCGCTGAAAATATCCTTTTCTTTGTGTCACAAGCATCTTTTTAGGAGATTCAAAGTTTTAATATGGGTATCTGTTGTAAATGTTGTCATAGTATCGTCTAAGGAAGCTAAAATTATACTTTAGAAGTGAGAGAGACCTCACTCTAAGTACACACCAGTGGTCATTTTATTTCCCCTTAAGGCTGCATTCTAAGATCAATAGTATACGATAGAGAGATCAGTACCCACTGCTCTTAAGATGTTATGAAATTGACTGTATTAAAGACGCATGACATAGCGCAGCACGTTGTTCGAGAAGTAAATTAGATAACTTTTGAATAATCAAGTAAATTTACGTTCTAACAAGACTCTCTTGTTAAATCTTTCATGGAAGTTAATTAGAATACGTGGGTGCTAAAGGAAGTTAACCTACTTCTTGACCTAGATGAAAGGAGGAAATTTGCATAGTCCGCCTTATGATCAAGTAAAAAAAAACAGCTCGTGTCAAGTCACGTTGCATTCTGTACGTGGAAATGAATTTTTAACTGGCCTGAATGAAGTCTTTTTGTTCCACAGATCAGTCAATAATTGTCATTAAACAACATTCAGTCCAGAGTTTCATAAATAATGTTTAAACAGGGCAGGCCTTTCACTACTGCGTCAGCTTACATATGAATATAGTGACATGACCTCGTAACAATAAACTCTACATAGAAATGGGAAAGAGGTAGATCTGCTTGATCAAGAGGCCAGTTGATTGACTGCAGAAATGTTTGCGATCTAGCGACAAGATTTACTGCTGGCAATTCCCACTGCTAAATGACTAGAGGAGCTGTAAGACGGATAATTCATACTTCACATTCTAAAACTCCCTTCGTCGATAGATCAATTGCCTGGCTGTAGAAATGATTGTTCAGCGTACATAGCAGAAGAAAACACAGCAGAAGAAGTGAGCTGAGCTTTAGGAACCGGGGGGGGGGGCATTGGGGCACCCCCTCCAAGATTTTGTAATAAACAAAGTAGTGCCCGTTTTATTTTCAGGAAGTGCCCCTTTTGCTTAGTGAACAAGTGCCCTTGAAGTGTCGTGCCCCCCCCCCCCAAGTTTGAGATGCTTCCTACGTCCCTGGAAATGGGAGATAGTGACATATGTTTTTGTTCATTCCTTCCTTTTTCAATTAGATCTAAATCTACATACGTCCAACTGTCAAATGCTGGTAACTGCGCATTACAAAACGTTCTTAAAACCAGAAATGAATTGCCTTTCGCTCCATGCATCATTTGCGCTCGACTGTATTTCCTTACTGCGTTGTTCGTCATCGCGCCAGAAGGTTTTCGCTGTGACATCTCAAGCTTGTCGAGTTTTTTCAACTGTTTCTTTTCATTCCAAACAGAGGTGGACTAAATTAAATCTACTCTATCGACGTTTCATGCTGCTTTAACTGCGATGTCCCTTCGGAACTGTTAGCTTTCAGAGAGAGCAAAGTTCAGGGTTCAATTATGACTGTGAAACTGGCAAGGTTCTTGGCAATGAGATGAGCAAAATAGCCTGTTTTTGAGTCGGTTCCAAATGAGGTGTGGCTTAACAGAAGCCAAAACAATTTAGCAGCACCCTATCATCTCCATGAACACTCCTTTCGTTTCGTTCTGTTGCAAACAAGCATTGTTGTTGTTGTTGTTGTTGTTGTTGTTGTTGTTGTTGTTGTTCTGGCCGAAGAGCATTTTACCTAGACTGATTACATAGTTGTAGTTGTCGCCTCAAAAATTTAAAAAAATGTTGTTGTTGTTATTATTGTCGTTGTTGCGATAACTGGGACTGCAGCAACCATCTCTTGTAGCAATATTTCCAATCAAGAGTTTTGCATCTCTTTCGCTTCATATTGCGTATGTTAATTTCTACTTTTTTTCACATGGTTTTATTCCCTCAGGCAATTCGTTGTATTTTGCTCTTGTTATCAGTAGACATGATATCATTAAGTGTAGTCCGATGTGTAGTCGGATATCACGTAGTAACGTGATATCCAAGCGACCTTTTTCCTCGTAGATCTCGAAGTGTTCTTGATAAAAGTTGAGATTCGAATATAGATGAAAGTAAAACTGCATTTGATACTGGCCCTAGCCTTCCTAGATGCTTATGCGGCAGGCAAAATGTAAACTTAAAATCAACATTAAATGTTCTGACTTCTGTCCGTCTTATATTGCAAATGTCGAGATGTTTGGACTGTTCTTTCTCCGCTTCTAGAGTGCTGGTTAGATAAGGTACATTGGTTTGATTAACAGTGAATTGTGGCGAGGTATAGGCTGACCTTACAAACTGAATACAGAATTTTCATGTGAATCTCAAAGTACATGTTCAATGCCTGGTTCAGTAGCGTCATGTCATGGCAACAATTGAATTACGTATTATGAATTTTTCTTGAAAGATGGCGGGACAATTTGTTTCCGGTCAAAAGAAGTTAGGCCACGTTGATATGAATTCTTTTCCTTCAAAACATTCTAAAATCCAAAACATTCTTTGCTATTTTCTATGATTTTCTGAAAGTTAAGGAATGCAAAAACACACCAAAGAAACCAGACCACACCGAAAAAGATCCGTAGAACCCAGAATATTCTATGTAATTTCAATGACATTTCGAAACTACATCTTTGCGAAAAACATACCAGCAGGTACAGGAAAGGAAACGTTTTTATGCATTGTTTGAATTAGCAATTCAATGCATCCTTCTCTAGCCTTACTTTCCCGACGTTTTCTTCGATCGTGGGAAGTATAGCACTCTTTGTTTTGACGAAGAAAAACAGCTAGGGTAGTCATGTGTTTTTACGGAAAGGATCAAGGCTTCAGTTCATGGAAACAAACTGAACGATTCACAATTCACATCAGTTCAAGGAAATAGTCCAAATCTATATTCTGCCTCAACAAGAATTTTGGAAAACAATTATATGTCTAGGGATCAAGGCTTCTATTGACAAGAACTTTAACTTTCTGCTGACCTTAATGCCTGTGCTGACAGAAACAAGACTTTCTTCCTCTTTAATACTTTGCTTCCTTCATCTACGTAGCAGGAATGTTTACTTCCTCGGCACCCATTTTCTCGTAAATTTCAAAGTAGAGCTATTTTTGGTACGAAAATTGAGAACATTTTTTCTTCCGTGTTATATTTGAGCTCGTGAGTTTGTGGTACAACGTCAGTGAAGCCACACAGTTCTTTCGTTAATTTCCTTCCTTTTCAGATCAACATTAGACATTCGAACGTTGTTGGTCGAAACTATTGATGAATGAATAATAAGCAAACATCTTTAGCTATTTTGCGGAAGGCTCTGAAACGAGTGACATTTTTTGCACTCTTATAAGAATTCGTTTGTAAGAAACTGGAACAGAATCTTCCAGAAAATTTAGACACTGCACTAGAAGAGATCATAGGTCAATTAAAAGTTAGAAACTTTTTCAAATGTGGTTATGAGTTACAAAGCGTTTTCTGACAGAAAGTGTATTACTATACCAAATAAAACTACAAGTATTATTTTGTTTATGATTGGTTCTTGTAATCCTCGGTTCAAGAAAGCGGTCGTCCACGAATTATGATAAATTTTGAAATAACGTTTATGGAAAATCAAGAAAATCTACACGAATTGTCTACTATGATTGGACCCAACGTTAAGAAATTCTACCAGAGCCAAGTTTCTTGTATAAGGAAATGAGTTGTACTCGTTTAAGAAATCATACCAACTTTTCAATTTAAGCTACAATCTTGGCCAAAATACTTGGGACAAATCATAAAATTGCACTACTACGGTCTTTGATTACGTGCCCCCCGCTCCCCCCGTTTCAAAGTTGCTTGAATCAAACGCCATTCGACCTTTTCAACATTGAAATAGGGGGGAGGGGGGATTTGGAGACTCTAAACGTATGTTTTCTCCTCGATATTTTAGGAAACATCATGAAGACACTGAAATTTGCCTGTGTCCCAGCTTCTTTTGGCCAGGATTTTTTTTTTTTTTTTTTTTTTTTTTTGTACTCGTTTAAGAAATCATACCAACTTTTCAATTTAAGCTACAATCTTGGCCAAAATACTTGGGACAAATCATAAAATTGCACTACTACGGTCTTTGATTACGTGCCCCCCGCTCCCCCCGTTTCAAAGTTGCTTGAATCAAACGCCATTCGACCTTTTCAACATTGAAATAGGGGGGAGGGGGGATTTGGAGACTCTAAACGTATGTTTTCTCCTCGATATTTTAGGAAACATCATGAAGACACTGAAATTTGCCTGTGTCCCAGCTTCTTTTGGCCAGGATTGTAGCATTGGTCGCTTTAGTCTTTCAAATTGGGAAATATATCATTGGGAAATTATCGTAATTGCCAGGGATAGGTTCCAACGACAGTAGCTTGTGCTAATTTCGGTAAAAGTCAGAAACGATTATTGCAAAACATTTTAATTCTCCCTGTCCGAAAAAGTACAAGCTGTTCCTGAGAATTAATTTCGAAGTTAAAGAATTTTATTCACCATTACGTAATTAGCCTTGCTTATGTGTCCGGAAAACTGACACATCTCACAAGACTGTTCCAGAACCCGAACATGTGATCGATACAACCATAACCTCTATTGGTAGAGCAAAGTTTAATAATACCTTGTTTACTCGTAAGGATATTAAAACGTATGACCGTGATTTTATGTGATTGAAAGTAAATGCGATTTTGTAGTTTATCGTTCATTTTCTTTCATTTTCAATCTCACCACAGAACTCTTAAGATCAATCCGGTCTTTGTTTTACAAAGAAGCCTTGTCCACTGTCCCATTGAGTCTCATTTTATTTACTAAAATAACTGTTTTTATTATTTCATTTGACCAACATGTTCACAAATGTCCCTTGTCACGAAGGGACTTAATTAAAGCACGAAAAGCAATCTATGCGCTGTCCTGTTTTCATCATATGAGTTCCTAATACAAGATTTAAGGGTTATAATAAGGGTGATTAAGATAAAGTCGCAAAGAGTCACACAAAGGCAACCTTTTCGATTTGTTTTCAGCACAGCACAATTGTCACGGGACTCATAGGTCGGACAGTTTTCCTTCCAGGCCACTGCTACTGCGATGGAAAACTACGAGGCGATGGCTTTTCGCTTTTATTAAAGTTTGATGCAGCCCTACTTCATTGTTTATCAGTTTACGACAATTTTCGGTGAAATGAAGTGACGTGAAGTAACGGTTTTAGCTCCAAGCGCTGGGATCACAGAAGTAGCAAAGCACTAATCGAGTCAGCGACTCCTTGTCATGACGCTCAAGTCATGGGGCCTTACCGGGTATCGAAGCCTGTCCACCTGATCGTTCTGGCTGCAAAGTCAGAGGATTGGGATTTCTTCACAAGGAAAGAAATTGATTACAACCTGAGAATCAAAGATGTTCTCACACTTCCCAAGACATCGACTGCGTCGTTCGGTACAAATTCGATAGCGTTCAGAGGTAGCATACTTCAAAACGGTACACCTGATGTGATTAAGAGCAGCAATACAGTCTCTGTTTTTGGCAAAAACAGAAAAATTTGGGCTGGGAAGGGTTTCAATTTTAAAATTTGTAAACAGCATTGCTGTAAATTAATTAATTTAGTTGGTATCTATAACAAGGACAGATTTTGTAAGACAATAGCATGAATTGCTTTTGATTGACACCGCAATTCAAAGCGATTAACGATCGCAGACAAAGGAAATTCTCTCAACCAATAATTCAAAACAAACAAAGCCGCAAAAGTTGCCCTGAAATCCAGGTAGCTTGCTCGCTCGTTGTGCATTCCAGAAATGGTTTTTGAGAGAAAACATGAGCATAGATCGAAAGAAGAAGAATATATCTACACATCTGCCACGGGCATTTAATCAATTTGGTACAAAAGCCGATTGGGAGGCGATTCAATTCTCTTATATTTTTTGGTGTAGTTGAAACACTTACTGTTCAGCCTCTGAACCAAAAAAATAAAATACCCGTGGTAGATGTGTAGATGTATCCTTCTTCTTTCGATATTTGCTCATGTTTGCTCTTAAAAACAATTTCTGGAATGCACAACGAGCGTGCTAGCACCTGTGTTCCAGAGAAACTCTTGCCGCTTTGTTTGTTTTGAATTTCTGGTTGAAAGAATTTCTTTTGTCTGCGATCGCTAATCGCTTTGAATTGCGGTGTCAATCAAAACCAACTCGTGCTATTGTCTTACCAAATCTGTCCTTGTTGGTATCTAATATCTATTAGTTTCTGCCTTTTGGCACAAACTACGTGACGCGTATATCCAACTGTAAATAAAGTGATTATTATTATTATTATTATTATTATTATTATTATTATTATTATTATTATTATTGTTATTATGTTCTTACTTTTTCCAGAAAATTTCCGCAAATTTCAGCGACAGTATTTAGAACCCCCTCCTTGTGCCAATGATTACTGCAATACTAATGGCTCATTTTGTTCTTTATAGATTTCAAAAGAACCCCAAACAAAGAGAGCTGTGCACAGAACCAGCACACATATACGTAGAATATGGTGCAGAGTTATTCTTCATCTGTCCCCATGTATTTCTCGATGTATCACAATCGAAAAAACGGTTAGCAAGAGAGACTTTATATGAAAACATACATTTTGTGAACAAAGAAGGATTCGATTCATGCAAAGTCGATCGATCAAATAGTTTGCTGGTGGAATGTGATAAGTCATCAAATGTCAATCTACTCAATTATGAGCAAGTTACATTCGACAGAGTGAATTGGAATGGATGGGTCTTTCTACCCAACAACACCTATTACTTTATAAGTAAGTTAATCTGATCTTGCGTTTGCTCTCATTTTCTTCGATCAGAATTGTTAGCAGTCCCTTTTCAGCGCGATGAATTGTACTGAAAAATAGCATAGGCTCCAAATCTATAAAAGGGCCGGTGTAAATTGAGTGACCTATTTCTTTGAACTGAATGACTTCAAAGAAACTTTTTCTCTATCAACGATTTCTCTATAATTCTACCATTTGACTTTTCTGAAATCTTCAATATTTTCAGAATTAGAGTGTTTTTCTTCTTTTTCAAGAATTCAAGAAAAATGTTCAATAGAACTTAAAACCATCGTAATTTCTAAGATTTTTGACGCAACATGAAGTAATTTCGAAGAAAACCATAGGTTATGAATGCCGACAATATGGTATCAAGCAAAAGTCTGTAACTCATCTAGTTTATGATTTAGAAATTTGATGACGTCACATCCTAAAATGAGTTGAAATGTAAGATATGTTGTAATTTTGAAAATATTCAATATTTCTGGAAAGTCTAACGGTAGAATTATAGACAGGTATCTAAAGTTCCTTTCAAGCCATTGAAATCGGAAGAAATAGGTCATTGAATTTTACACCCACCTTCTTACGCTGACTGGATGAATTCTCGGTTCATGTTATTGTTGTTGCAAAATAGCGACAACTGGGACTCTGTAATGAGTCTAAGCAAAGCAAAGAGTGCGTTTAATTCAATTGGTACGTGTAAACTACATCAACAGCCTCTGTATCTACCATAGTGTACTTGCAGATTGTGCGAAATGATTTGATATGTCATGGAGTTATGCGTTTCATGGAGTCATGGTCATGGAGTTTCTTCTGTGCCAGAGCAAAAACAGAAACAGATTTGTGCCACTGGGCAAGGTGACTGTTTTCCTGGAAGTGTTTGATAGTGGATTGATAGTCTTGAGATTATTCGCGTTGTCAACAAGTTTAAGTGTACACAGTTTAAACGGATTCCAACTAAATCAATTACAAAATAGAAAGGGCTCTATATTTCTTCAATTACCACACTATCTTCTGTTAATCAAGGTCACATCCTGTGGGAAAACCCAACCATAGGACTCGCAGCTTAACCCTTTGGTAGTTCCTTGTCTCATCTTTCACTTGCGTTCTACTATTCTCGTACCGTTATTCATCATTTCCTCGGAAAGCAGCGCTCATTTCTACTGTGTAACCGCTGCATTAATTCTACCTTAGTGTGTTTCCGTTGGTTGTTTCCTGGAACGCGATCGTCAATTCTTGTAAGATTTCGTGAAGATTACAGAAGATTACACCAATAGATGTTTGAGTAAATAACGGAACCCACATCCCTCTGGGGCTCTATCACCATGCAGCTATTTATGGAGGTATTGTTTGGTTGGTTTGTTTGCTGGAAATAAAGACCTTTGTGCTTAATTGCTGAACACTTAACTTGTTAACATTTTTGATAAATTGAGTCCAAAACTGAACTGTCTGCTGTTTGCAAATTGGACGAAATTGCACTATGGTATGAAGGTTGCATTTAAGCAGCAGTCTTACCAAAGTAGTCTCACACTTAGGCAATAGTCTTTGGCAGCATCACCTTACCGAAGACACACAACAGGGCAAGAAATTCTCACCTAGATTCCCCACCCATTTTTTTATTGGCAAAGTACGTCATTGGCTTATCATTAGCCTTTAACTGAAATCCTTGATATCCTCCCGGTGGTTGCAATGTTGATGAAAACATGACACCACGCTCATCCGTGACTTCACTGAGAAAGGGGTATATTTGAAGCAGAATCCTAGGACCTAGAATCTCAGAAAAAACGGGGTATTTTTCTTCCGAAAACA
The DNA here is from genome assembly GCA_004194395.1 of Aurelia aurita complex sp. Pacific. Lineage (NCBI taxonomy): Eukaryota > Metazoa > Cnidaria > Scyphozoa > Semaeostomeae > Ulmaridae > Aurelia > Aurelia aurita complex sp. Pacific. Next base: position 19,347 of record REGL01000016.1, on the reverse strand, counting down.
TCCCAACCCAAAAACAGTTGAATGCTGGTGGACTCAGGACCCTAGAATAAAAGTCACTTTCACCAGGCCCAAGTTTTATACCCCAAGTTTGATGGGATTCTACTGTTTACAACAAAGAGAAATCAGTAAAGTAAATGGTAAAAAGTGTAAAAATTCCAAACCTTTCTGTCAGAACCAGTTTTTGTACCAAACAGATTTCTTTAGGGCTCAGTGAAGCTCCTTTACGGAGGGGGGGGGGGGGGTATCTTCAAATTTTCAATGATAAGGGGTCTTTTCACCAACTAGAAAGTCAGAGAAAATGGTATCCTATGAAATGGTATGGACGAGCGTGGTGTACCTTTCACTATTGAATTGCACCCACCGGGGATATCCTCAAGAATAACCAAAACGGAGACATAGGCTCAGGATAGGATCGTTTGCAGCAACACATTCTCAATTATCATTTAAGGTCTTGGATGGATACCAGGGGTGGATACTTACAAAGATATCCAAATGAGTGCTAGGTGGAGGTTTTCAATCAAGCTTTAACTTTGTGATGAGCTGCTTGTTTTTAGGTTCCTTCCCCCGGTGTCATTTGGTCTACAAATAAGACCACTCTGAGCTAGGCGTGTTCTGATCTTCATCCAAATACGTACAAATTGCTGGTTTCAAAATACATAGACCTAAGGGCCTAAATGTCTGATAAGCTGATAATTCACGAAAACCACTTAAGCCTTGGTAAAGAAATTCTAAAGGACGGTTACCCTCATCGTACCGAATATTTATAGATACAGTCATCCAATTAAACTAGGTTTTAATGTGGGTCCAATCCATTTTAAGGGTTCCGATTTGTCTGATTTGGTCTTACGGTTCAAATTGCTTTAATAAGTTTGGCAGAAAGGCCCCAGACCATTGGTGCCCAACTTGAATAATAGTGGTTTAGATAAAATCTGGTACAAATGGTTACTTTAAGGGAAGGAAATTTCTCGGGAATAAACTTTCGCGAATTAGGTTTCTGATCACACTTTAATGATGTCTCAAATGCTCCTCAACTCTTCAATGACTCTTCCAAATCGTCCATAAGTATGCTTTCAGTAGCATATAGTTCGAAAGCGTTGTTGTTAAAGAAGAGAAATATCAATGATGTTGTGGTTTTAAAAGTCAATCAATAATGGAACTGTTTCTAGTTTATCATTTTTAATGAATCCATATCTATACAACTAATAAAGATAGTTAAATTCAACAATCGAGAGGTCATTATCATGAATTAATTATCCTGGCATTGTTATTAGCTTCTTGACATGTCATTTTGTTAACTACATGCTTTGCCCACCAATTAAGCACTGAAGGCAATGACGATTTTCACAGGGGTTTATCTTCTTTTATTGAATAGTCATAATCATGAATTAATTATCCTGACATTATCATCAACTTCCAAATATGGTGTGTTTGTAACGACATGCTTTGTCTAACGAATGCTACACAATGACTTATCGAAGAAATTGATGATTTTCACACGAGTTTATCTTCTTTGATTTTTGTTTAGAATTAGTAGATATTCTTATCTGTTATGAGTTTGAATCTTCTGAATGTTTGCTTTAAAAAGGATACTATAAAATGCAGAAAGGGTGATTAGACCTTGTTGCTTCTAAAACTGCAAACATCCTTGCTGCATTGTTCTTTCTTACCATTTTCCATGGACACACTCTGGTCGTTAGACTTGTTTCAAGTCTATTTCTCGAGGCAAGTCTATCTAACACCCAATAGGTCGTATATATGTTCAATGTTGAGATCATTTTTCATTCTGGCAATTTGACAAATGTTTCATGAATTTTGTTCAAAGAAACACCCCGTTCATCGCATGGCTAGTAAGAATCTAAAACCTTGAATATACCTTTTAGCTATTCTACAAAAGAGCCTGGATCGAGCGTTATTTTTATAAATTTTTATATGCGACGCTCGATCGAGTGGCGATAGAGCTTCTTCTATCACTATTGTGCATATTCGAAAATTCTACAAAATATGGCAAAATATCGTTCGATTCAGATTCTTATCAGAATAGCTAAAAGGTTTATTCCTTGGCAGAATTGCATACCGTCGAGAAAGTTCCCTGTAACTGTGTCGCGAGCAGCAACAATTCCTTAATTTTGGTAAATCATCATCATCATTTCGGAATTTAAAAACTCCACAGGGAACTTTGACTCGATCTGTCAATGACAGTTTTGTCGTATTTCTGGAGGTTTTCACAGCAGCCAAAATTATGTTTACCCAGAATAGAGGCAGAGGACAAATAGAAGATAGTTTTTCTTTGCTTAACATAGGGAGATCAAATAGCCGCATATCCTTGTTTATTTTTAACTTTAAAGAAACCCTAGCAAAAAGTTAATATTGAATTGAGTGAATATAAGATAGAAAGGTTGTCGATAAGTGATCAAACAAGCTCTCCTGATCTCAAAGAAAACACCCACTCGGTTCGGTGACCCAATTTCTTAAATAGTACCATTTGTTTGTTCCAGCCGTGCACAATTCGCAAGTTACTTTAGCAAAGATGACAAAATCATCTTTCAAACGATCTATTTACGTCAGCTACTTGACATTGTCTTCCCGTTATCGAGTTGAAAGTAATCATATGCTTTTCCCATTATTACCGACATTTGCCGCACAAAACTCGCGGCTGCGATCAGATAGGTTGACTTTTTCCACCCGGGTTCCATTTTCACACCCCCGTCTAAGTGCCCCGGTGAGAGGTCAGATGTTCACCGGGGTTCTAGTGACCGAGAAATATGGTCAAATTTTCACCGGGGAGTCCAAATTATGTAACGAGGACGGCATAATTATTGGTGGGTTAGTGGTTCTACGAGGAAATATTTCCTCAAAATTTTCCCCAGGGTTCACGAACTTGCAGCCGAGGCTTCACTTGTGAGGCATTTTGTACCGGGGAGATTTACGTCTTGTCCGGGGACCAATTTTGCTCCAATTTTTTCACCGAGGAAATCACCGGGGTAGAATGTACCGGGGCACTTAGACGGGGGTGTATTTTCGGTTTGGTACATCCATTTGCCGATTTCATAGCATCCTAACATTAGCTGATAGAAACTCCTTTGCATTCAACGCATAACACATTCTGCCTCCTCGGAGGAGATCTTGTCTTCGGGGATTTTTAGTTCTATCAAAAAATTTCCATCCCGTATATGATCTTTGTCATCAACTTCAATCCATGGACATGAAGAATATTTTTGCTATCAAAAGTATGCAGAGAACGTGCTCTCGTCTGTAGGGGTAGTGGAAAGGTTTTTATGGATTCACTTTTTAGATTCTTCACTTCACTTCACCAATGTTTGTCGAATGAGAATTCCACAGTTTCATCATTTGTGTTGTTGTGGTTGTTGTTGTTGTGAATGTAGGCTGTACGAGCAAGGTTTGAAATGTTGAACACAATGTAGCGGTAGCTTTAGTAATTGGTAATAAAGAGACTTGCATTAGTATTACGATTTCTTTAGTAGCTTTAGTAATTGGTAATAAAGAGACTTGTATTAGTATTTCTTCTCAATCTAAGCTTACGATATAGTTGTGGTCAGCGTTTTTCTATGCTTCTAATTTTAGATTGACTTTCTGTTTGCAGATACATCAAACGGCACAAAAGCTGGCCTTAAGAACAAAGAGGGTGGGAGATGCAGCACTCATAATATGAAATTGAAAGTTACAGTCTGTGACCCAGGTAAGATTGATATATTATTGAAGCTTATTCTTGGGTTGGACACAACAAAGCATAGCTTACGAGTAGACCTATTATCCCAAGGAATAAAGGGTCTACAAAACAAAAAGATACATCTTGCTACGGTTGGCCAATTAATTTTGTTAATCCTCCGTAATGTATGAATTACGTCTCAACGAAGGCAGCATAAATTAAGTTCCAGAAATCTGGAAACCGCAGAAGAAGGGTGTTGCTCTTTGTTTTGTAGACCCTTTCTCCTTTTGGATAATGAGCCTACAAACCTATTTGCAATTATACACTGTTTCCAATAGAGAAAGAAATTCAACCCTTTATTGATTTTTAAAACCATTTAGGGAGGATGCCATCTTAGATTCAGCGAGAAGGCTATTCCATAGTTTTGCTCCCCGGAAAGAAAATTATTTTTGCCAATTTGCTGACTTTATGATCTTTCGTATTTTTTTTATCTTTTGCACCCCGAATGAAAAGCAACAAGAAGAGAAGTTAGGTCACACGAAAATCGACTTTGAGGCTGTTTNGGGTGGGAGATGCAAGACTCATAATATGAAATTGAAAGTTACAGTCTGTGACCCAGGTAAGATTGATATATTATTGAAGCTTATTCTTGGGTTGGACAGAACAAAGCATAGCTTACCAGTAGACCTATTATCCTAAGGAATAAAAACAAAAAGATACAACTTGCTACGGCTGTCCAATTAATTGTGTTAATCCTGCGTAATGTGTGAATTACGTCGCAACGAAGGCAGCATAAATTAAGTTCCAGAAATCTGGAAACCGCAGAAGAAAGGTGTTGCTCTTTGTTTTGTAGACCCTGTCTCCTTTTGGATAATGAGCCTACAAACCTATTTGCAATTATACACTGTTTCCAATAGAGAAAGAAATTCAACCCTTTATTGATTTTTAAAACCATTTAGGGAGGATGCCATCTTAGATTCAGCGAGAAGGCTATTCCATAGTTTTGCTCCCCGGAAAGAAAATTATTTTTGCCAATTTGCTGACTTTATGATCTTTCGTATTTTTTTTATCTTTTGCACCCCGAATGAAAAGCAACAAGAAGAGAAGTTAGGTCATACGAAAATCGACTTTGAGGCTGTTTTTATAGCCTTTAATTTCCTTTTTTTTTACAGCACAAGGATGTTCCAAATGCAAAGACATGTGCTGTCGAGAAGCCACCCACAACCAAGGCCACCTACCACTACGCCTACCACCACTCCCACTACAGTTACAACAACGAAAATTACCACCACAGAACAACTCACGGTGCCTGCTATTAATGATAGAAATGGTGAATCAGGAGAAGAGACTATGGCCAGAACGAAAGAAGATACGAATGCAACAACAATAACATCAAGACCTCGTACGACGCAGATCCACACCACGATTGAGACTGTGTTGGCAAGCACACAGAAAACAAAAATAGAAGCAAATAAAATCATACAAAACCATCTGTGACATTCAAATTTGGAGGGGAAGGAAACAATACCGTTGAAGGAAAATCGTTAAAAAGCACTGGAACTCAAAGCAATTCAAAGCATGGTATGTAATTAGTTGATGTGTGGAAGAAACGCCCGTTTTCATGCCTAGCTCACAATGCCTTACTTATAATTACTTCGATTTATTTTGGCCCTCTTTTTGGCACATTTAGTTATTAATCTACGCTTGCTATAATTGATTAATAGAGGTAAATGGAAGGACCTGACACGTGCACATGCACACATGCACACATGCAATATGCTATTCTTCGCTCATGAACACGAGGAGAACTTCATTTTCAACAAGCTAGATGAAGTTCATAAACTCTTGCCGGTCGCACTCGTTCATAATCATATTTGATTCTAACGACAACCTTTCTGCATCTTTGAGGGAAGCTAATTATCTTTTTTATAAACCAATTCAATTACATGAGAAACATATTCAGTTCCACGCTAAAAGAAATTACTCCACTGTCAGTACGATAGACAAATGTACCAAAGATGACGCAAATGACGCAAATCTTACCATGCGCCCGGATGCATCTCCCAATGAATGAGAAAAAATCTCAACTACCATTGAATCAGGGATTCGGGATTGGCGGGATCGGGATTTTCGGTTTAAATTATATGGTTTCATATCTGAAATTTTCGTGAGAATAATCATACATGATATTTTTTTTATATATCATTCATATAAAAGTTTACAATAAATTCTACAATCTACAATCTTATCTAATTACTATACAACACTACGGGAACGATACCAGGGGTAGTGAAAAACAATGACTACCCCATGGCCAAAAATATAAAGACATATAACGTTAACCTACATGCAACTAACTGTACACTACGAACGATTAGAAAACAAATGGATAAAGGATAATATACTAGATTCTGTCTGATATTAGATGTCTGATATTAGATACATGATATTCAATGTGTGAACGACACATCAAAAAATTAAAATTTAAAAATTAATTTGCGCTGCAAATTCGAACTTGCATATTTGATTCTCACTGTCTCGGTAGAATCCGGAATATTAAAATTTAATAAAGGTATGTAAAAATAGCACACACCGTGTATATGCATGTGTTGGTCTGCAAATGATAGATATCCAAATAATATATTCAAATGATATGATAAATAACGTCACCATAGTCGAGATGTCGAACAGAAAGTTTGTATAGTTTGTTTGGAGTCTTTCTTTGCAATACAGTAAATCTCTGCATATAAGAACCTACAAAAATAAGAACCTAGATGCTGTTTTTCTAAATTATGCACCCCATAATTAAGAACCTGTTTCAGTTTGATGAAAAATATGTCCTTTTTGCAGTGGCAGCAACGTTGATTTTGGATTTTCATTATTAAGTTAATTTTTGTCCCAGTTGGCTGTTAAAGTTGAATCTCCTCCCCTGCTGTTTGTAAGCTTAGAATTGGGTATTTTGTACATAATTACTTTACCAAAACAAATAACAGGGCTGAAGATCCTAAAGCGGCCTACGCAAGACACTCTTCAAATAGGAACCTTAATACCTTGAAATTGTTCTTGGTACCTTTAAGATAAGAACTTATTTCAGCCTGAATTTCAAAAAAGTAGGTTCTTATACAGTAAAAACCCGCACATAAGAACCTTCATCTATTAAGAACCTACAGCCTGAAATAATATAGATTGTGCCCAATAAATAAGAACCATTTCAGGCTGATATCTTAACTAGGTGAAAGCATTTCACTCATTCATTGGGAAATAAATGCATTTTTTTGCCAATCAACCTCCTTCA
>REGL01000015.1:757206-787087 GCA_004194395.1 Aurelia aurita complex sp. Pacific | reverse complement strand
TTTTTTCCACCATTTTTCGCTAAGCGATTTTTGCGTTGTGATTTCAGCACGTGCAAAGACCTGGGGGATTAGTGATAACGCCACTATTTTACTATTTGAATGTGTAATTTCGCAGGGAAAAGGCAAAGAATGGCGGAAAAAGGTACGATACACAATTCATAGCAATATCATCTTGTATTTATTATCAATCATAGCAACCCCGGTGCGATCCCAGGGGGGTACTCAGGTATATTTAGAATAGGGGTGCTCAGGCTGGGGTGCAACGCATCAACCCAAAAAAATAATTTCTAGCATAAGAATAGCCCCAAAAAAATAATTTTTCCGACTTAACATATATCCAAAAGTTATGAAATCAGTATCTTAAATCTGCAGAAAAGTGCCCTAACTGATTAGATTTCTCATAATGTGTTTGGATATTCAAGTTGTTTTATTTTATTAATGTTAGTTGGTTCTAATTTTGTTCGTAAACGATATTTTCCTCAAGTTTTTTACTTTTTCTCATATTTGAGACCCAAAAAAGTATGGCAGAATTTCAGGAACCCAAAAAAATAACTGTACAAATGATTGACCCAAAAAAATAATCCTTGCCCAAATTTTAGACCCAAAAAAGTAACCTGAGCACCCCTATCCTGAATATACAAGAGTACCCCCCCTGGGGGTGCGATCCCCGGACTTGACATTCGATGATAGCGTGAATATCAACATGAACTTACCCTTGAAAAGGTGTTGTTTCTACTTGATGCAAACGTTTGTCGTGAATGTGATCGTGATCTGAAAGAAGAATCAAGCATCATATAAATCATTTTTATAAGAACTTGATGTACTCTCGCAAACTGGACGGAAAAAACGTTACTAGCCTTAGGGATCGTCCGAATTTATCGGCTGTTTTTCCGAATTCCAAAAAAACTGTATTTTGTCTGCAATCAAAATTTTCTGGTATTGCAGTTTTGGAAATCAGCTATTTAGCAAGCAAATTCATACCCAGGGTAGCAGACTCCAGACTCACTTGGTAACCAGGGATGCGAATTCCACTGTTCAGCTAGAAACAGCCGAATATCGCGGTTGAAAAGATCCCATTGCATATCATCATCATCATCATCATCATCATCATCATCATCATCATCATCATCTTCATCTTCATCTTCATCTTCATCATCATCATCATCATCATCATCATCATCATCATCATCATCATCATCATCATCATCATCATCATCATCATCATCATCATCATCTTCATCTTCATCATCATCTAGACTTATGACGATGAGTCTCTCGTTTCCCTGTGCTCTTTGACTTGATGATGGCGCTTCGGTCAACAGAGACTCATTTCCCAACGCTTGTAGAAACGGAATGTCTCCGTACTGATTCTACTAATAGACTTTTTCGCTATTCTACACAAGGTTCAATTGTGTGGCGTTGGGGCTTCTTTCGCTTTTGTGTACATTCGAACATTCTACAAATGTATCAAGCTATCGTTCGATTCGAATTCTTTTTTCGAATCTTAGCTAAAAGATCTATTGGGCCTAAATCAATCTGCTACTTTTTTCTCAAAACCACTGATCTTAAAACGCCACAAAAACGGTTTTCCAGAACTCCTGTACCATAGAATTTGCTATCAGAACTTCGATAAATGTTCATTCTAGCTATCAATGCAAAAAGTGCCTTCCTCTAAGACATACTCTAATCAGCACATGAGTTTGCGACAAAAACTTGTCGCAGATTGACATTTTTGTCCGGTTTTACAGCTCTATGGTTATAAGGCCCTCAGTGGAGCGACAACAACAACAACAATTCAACTCAATTAGATGAGCGTAACTAGAGGGTCCTTATGTAATGAGGCTAATCATCATCATCATCATCATCATCATCATCATCATCATCATCATCATCATCATCATCATCATCATCATCATCATCATCATCGTTATCATCATCATCATCGTTATTGTGCTCCATATGAAATTATGAATGGCAGCAATAAAAAAATCTGTAATCGAGATATGGAAGAAAACATTTGGACCAATTCTAATTTTAATACCCTACCCTACCATTTTCATGCATCGTTCTTGGCAAACAATAGCATGTTTTCGTTATTGTCCGTCGGTCAGTCGTCGGCATCATTTGCTTTCGAAATCAGTACGTAGTTAGTTGAATTACCGGTTTTTGGGACAAACATTGTCATGTCGAAATTGTCCTCCAAATTGCAGAAAAGTAATAGCGGAAATTTGCCATAAAAACGATCAGTTTTTGGGACAAAAGCCGATTTTGTCTATTACCATTTGCTTTCGAAAACAGTAGTTGGTTGAAGCTACCGGTTTTTGGGACAAGCATTGTTTGTGGTACATCATGTTTAAATTGTCCTCAAAATTGAAAAGAAGTAATAGCGGAAATCTGTCATCAAAAACGACCAGTTTTTGGGACAATGGCGGTGCAAATTTTTTTCGAGAACTACTGATTTTCGGACAAAGTTAGGGCCATTGTTCCCAGTGTGACATGCCCGTCCTTGAGTGATACACCTATGCTCTTCTGAAATAGACGTGAGGGTAGAATCCTAAAGAGGAATTTAAAGTAAGTACCTTGGTTCACTGCAGTTCAATTCAAATGGATTGTAGATGTAGCTGCCATGTCTGCTCTGCAAATCTGCAATTTGAATTCAAGTTGAATTCATCACAGCAATCTAAAATACGCCATTCCACGAAAGGTCCTTGAAGGGCGATTACTGATTGCAAACGAAGGGACTTCGACGGCTTATTAAGCAAGTCATGAATGTCGAAAGCAGACGGTAAATAAACGACTTGAACTTGAATGGAATTGAATGATTAACTCACTCAACTAGCTGCAACAGGAAGTGGCTAAAGAGATACAAGATCTCGAACCAAAATAGGAAGGCTATTTCAGAGAACCGAAGATCCAGGCCTGAGTGAGTACAGCCTGAGCTTGCGCGCCGACTCTCAGAAATAAATTGACAAGAAGGAAAAAATGTAGAGTCTGTGCAACTGTTCGACTCAATGACAATGTCCAATGACATCAGCATTAATAACTGCAGCTTTAACTCGTCTGTGGAAGGCATTGCAAGCATAATTTCAAGGAAGATGATAGAATTCCTGAGAACCTGTAAACAAGAAAAGTGGAACGGTTGCGCAGACTCTAATTTTTCCTTCGTTCCTGTCCTGTGCAAGAGTCTACACGCAGGCTAAATGAGTAAAGACAAGAGAGACTTCATGTTTTTGGAATTGAAACACGGTATTGGTGCTGGTTAAGGCTAGAGTTGATGACTACTTGCTCTCACTCGATTCGATCCTTTACACATGTAGAAAATTACCTTGTTCATAAGATTTTGCGATCAATCTGAGGTTATCTTTTCTGCTGTCAGATTCAAACCCTCTTCGAATGCATTTGCAGCTTGAAATGCCTGAAACGGATCCACTTTCAAATGGCAGAAGATTATTTTTCATACCAATATGAAAATCTTCTCCTATCGCACCATTTAATGAATTACAAGAAGAAACGCATGATGCTTCTTTCACTGCTAACTGAGTTTCTTCATTTAACTCAGGAGCTTCATCCAAGCTGGTACTACTTGGTGCCATGCAGCACTGGCCCAGAAGTAGGCTCTTGGGTATCCGTTTCATTCTAGTACGGAATGTTCCTTTATTCTTTTCTTTTGGAACATCTTCATATTGTCGCTCTTCGTCTTTAACCAATGTCTCTTGTCTCTTGAAGCTATTTCTCCCAAGCTGGATATTCCTTCGTGTACCTCCGTTCGTTGCAGAAGTGCCAATACTTGCGGTCCCATCTTTAACTGAAGACTTTTTTCCTGATAACTGTTCTTTGTCATCTAGGAGAATGCGTATTTCTGGCTGTAGTGAGCTCCTTCGCTTATCAGTCATGCCAAGTTATTTGCCTAGGAGAAATAGTGTTGCAAGTATCATTTCTATTCTTGATGAGTATACACTACTGGCCAAAATTATCCGACCACCATTCATAAACCTTGAAAATGCATTTTTACTGTAATCCAGTGCAACTGATATAGCTAATTTGCCACTCTCCGTTGTTTTAGATAAGCTTTCATTTCTATTCTGAAAATATGCACTCCTCTGTAAAATTTGATAAAAACACCCTAAGCCTTTCTATCAAAGCAGATTTTAGCGAAGTTTAGCCTTTCGGCAATCGGATTAGAAAAAGTTTCTGAAAATCGGTTCATTGGTTATGGACATCTTAGCAATCAAACGATAATATATTCATTTTTTTATTAGAAACTAAGGTCCGGGGCTGGTAGGCAGTGTCTTAAATTTTTGGGCCATTTGGCTACCAAACGTTTCTTATGTGTTTCTTATATTTTTGATTGCGGCAATGTAGAGTTAATTTTNTGGTCACTCAAATTTCTTCAATTATTTGTCTGGTGAACAACAATTAAAATGTATTCCTCAATACATCTTCGGTATTTAACAGTAACTTTAATTTTATCTGCACATGATGTAACTTCTTGATGATAAAACTAAAGAGCTAACTGTTATTTCTTAGTCAAACTGTTTTAATTATTTTCTAAGTTGTAATTTCCATTTCCTGCTCAATTCGTCCGTGTATTGCAAGTTGGATTATATTTTACTTACAGAATCTTAGGGAAGTCGCTGGTCACAAAAATTGAATATATTTGTGCTTGATTTTTCTTCTTGGTAAAAGAAATCCAAGAAATGCACAGACTTGATTTTTCTTAATGCTCAGAATATTATCGGTATTTGACAATAAATTAGAGTTCATCTGACTTGAAGAAAGCCACTAGTCACAAAAATTCAAATTTATCTGTACATTCACTCATGGTATAACTTCTTGATAATAAAGCTAAGAAATTGATAGATTCTCAGTCCAACTTTTTTGATTATTTTTCTTGTGAACTTCAGTCATAATTTTCTGCTAGATCTTTAGTCTCTTACTGCACGTTAGATTCTATTCTGCATAGAGAATCGGGAAGCCGCTGGTTACAAAAAATGGATTTATTTATGTAAGATTTAAATTCTTGGCAAGAAAACCAAGACAGACACAAATTTTATCGTTGCTACCCATCAAAATCTCTTCAATTCATTTTCTTGTGAAGTGCAATTAAAACGTATCGTTCTTTGTTCAACATATCTTCAATGTTGGACAGCAAATTGGATTGGCTTAAAGAAAGCCGCTAGTCACAAAAATTGAAATTTATCTGCACATTGCTTAACTTCTTGATAATAAAGCTAAGAATTGGAATGAACAACCTGCTGTATCTCGGTGAGATTTTTTCAATTATTTTTCTTGTGACATCTAATTATAATTTTCTGCTAAATATTCTGTCGAGAAGCCACTGGCTCCGGAAATTGAATTTATTTGTGCTTGATTTAACTTCCTGGTAAAGAAATAGTAAGATACGCAATGATTAAATTGTCGTCACCCGTCAGATTTTCTCCAGAATACACTTTTATGAAGTGCAATTAAGATGAATTTGTTAACATACCGGGTGCGCCAAAATAAACTATGCACGTTTGACAGGCCACAATAAGTCGTACACTGGACCGATGTTGGGCCGATGTTGAAGATTCATGACTTAAATCTTTAGCAAAAAGCCTGAACTGGATTCTAGGATTTCTTGCAAATCTTTCTGCTTTCAGTTTTTAGAGCCAGACGCGAGTTTCTTAAAAGTGTCGTTTTAAAAAACACCGAAAGCGATAAAAAAACGTCGATCATATTTTCAAAAGAATCGACATGAATGGACGAAGAAAAACTTGTTCGTGGTGATTTAGGATTTAGAAATCGATCAGTTAATCAATACAATTAATCGATACAATTAATTGATTTCTAAATCCTAAATCACCACGAATAAGTGTTCTCTTTGTTCATTTATGTCAATTCTTTAGAAAATTTGATCGACGCTTTTTGATCGTTTTCAGTGTATTTGAAAACGACATTTCTAAGAAACTCGCATCTAGCTCTAAAAACTGAAAGGAGAAAAATTTGCAAAAAATTCTGGAATCTAATTCAGGCTTTTTGCTAAAGATTAAGTCATGAATCTTCAAGATCGATCCAGTGTACGATTTATTGTGGCCTGCAAAACGTGCATAGTTTATTTTGGCGCACACGGTATTTTCCATATTGGACAGTAAGTGGGATTTTACCTGACTTAGAGAAAGCCGCAAATCACAAAGTTGAAATTTATCTGTACCGTACATGGTGTAGCTCCTTGATGATAAAACTAAGGCATAGATAGAACGAACAGTTCTTTCACACTCAGATTTTTTAAATATTTTATTTCTGTGTGAACTCCAATCATGATTTTCTGCTAAATCTTCTGTCGGCCACTGACAGTAGTCTTATTCCACTTCCAGAATGCTCGAAAAGCCATTGGTCGCAAAAATTGAATTTACATTGTGCATGAAGTAAATTGTTGATGACAAAACTAAAAAATCGATAGAATTAACTGTTGTTTCAATGCGACTTTTTCAATTATTTTTCTTGTGAAATCCAGCTTAAAATATTCGTAAACACGTGTATAACCATAATATAGATGATATTTGAGATTGATATTTGCAACAAATTCAAAGACAATGTACAATTTTTGCTGATTATGCAGTAAGCATTTGTTTCCATGGTTACTGTGCTATAATTAGAATGTTGAAAATTTCATTATTCGATACAGTATAGATATAAGTTCAAAGTTGTAGAATCTTGGGATGCTGTTTTGCATATTCTAGCTAAGATTTGGTTGGGGACTGGAACCCGCCCCTCAGGTGAGATAGGGTAAAGCGTCTGATTACCACCGATCAGCGACGTACTTCGAAGGGGGGGGGGGCGATAGTTGTTTCCCTTCGTGTATTTTAGGTAAGACCATGTGTCTAGTGATAGAGGCAATGATTCAATTAAAAGTATATATGAAATATATGAAGGGGGAGCTGCGGCTCCCAGGGCTCACCCTGGACTCTGTTGCAGAGCTTAATTTCGCTCTTTGACTCTGAATTCGATTCTCGAAAAGCCGCTGGTCAAGCAAATGGCATTTATTTGTACACGATCTAACTTGTTGGTGACAAACTGAGAAATAGATGGCATTATTTGTTTCACACTGAGATTTCTTCGGTTAATTTGCTTGTGAAATGAAATTAAAATGTACAAGTTGATCTATCTTCAGCAGAATTAAAATTGGATTTCATTTAGCTTTGAATGCCGCTAGTCATAAAAAGTTTAATTTATCTGTACCTAGAACATCCTCGAATTTCTTGGCAACTAAAAAATTCATAGAATTATGATTTTTTATACTCACTGAAAATGTCTTCGATTATTTTCCTTGTGAACTGCAATTAGAATGTATTGCTCAGTCTGTCTTCGCTTTTTGACTGTAAGTGAGCAATCAACACGAAAGAACTTTGATAACATCCACCTGTGAGCAGGTGGAACCGAATCGATTTCAGCCAAAAAATAAGATAAACACGGGGGGGGGGGGAATTTCACAACACTTAGTCCTCAAGGAACATCAGAGATGACCCAATAAGGACAGATTTTGTAACACAATAGCATCAGTTGCTTTTAGACAAGCTGCAAAAGTTTCCCTGAAACCAGCAGGGCAAACTGCTGTCTTGTGCACGCGAAAGCTTGTTTTTAAGAGACGTCATCAGTTTACAACGAAAGAAGGATCTCAATGCCTTCTGCTCAGCTTCTGAGCCAATGAATACGCTGGGCAGATCGTCAGATTTATCACCTTTCGTGTGCACAAGACGACAGTTTAAACTAATTTTGCGGCATTATTTGTTACTGGTTGAGAGAATTTTCTTTGTCTGCAATAAGTAATTGCTTGAATTGCAGTGGCAATCAAAAGCAGCTGATGCTCGTGCTGTTATGTTGCAAATTTATATCACACCTTTATTTCAATTGACAATTTTCAAAGACGATACTGTGCTCAATATTGTTGGGGAGATGAAGTGCTGACCCCAAACCCTTCGACGTAGCATGAAACTCGAAAGTGCATGAAACGAAAATCGACGCTATCGAAAAGACTGAAAGGAAGAGGCAAATGGAAGCAAACAACTTGAAGTGGGAAGATAGATGCAAGTGACCTAGTGACGGATCGTCAGAGTTAGAAAGAATTTTCGCAACGACTTCGCACCGCAGAGCAAGAAATCTTCCGACAAGGGGGTGGGGGGGGGGCTAGAACTTCCAACAGGGGGCTAAAATGCCTAAAAAATGCAGTTTTCGTACGTTATTTTGCCAAATTTCCTCCGACATTAACCCAAAATGATCCCCAACGGGGGGCTGTAGCCCTCCTAGCCCTCCCCTGGCGCCACCCCTGCCGCAAAGTTCTGAATAGAAGTGTGTAAATCCCGGGGGGTACTCCCATTATGGCCTAATAGGGGGGTCCAGTCGGTTTGAGGGTCTTACGACATGGCTACCAAATGGACCTATTTGTCAAACTCCTACTACCAATTGGGAGAATTCCAAGATTCCTGGCCAGTTATTAGATTTCAACTCAGTATTCTCCTCCGCATGGCAATATGGTCGTTGCAGCAATAATTATCAATTAATTTTGAAGTTTTTTTGCTTTGTTCAATCAGTTTTTACAACAGAAAATTTTGAAAAACTGCAGAAAATTTTCACTACTAGATGCTACCAAATGACCCAATTTTAGGTCCACGAACTACCATTTGGGGGTTTCTGTAAAAAGATACTACCATTTGAGGGTATTTTTCAAAATTTTTGCGTTGGCCCTCTCTAACCCTGACTGGACCCCCCTGTCAGGCCACAATTGGAGTACCCCCCCGGGGTGTAAATTTATTTACAAGGAGTTTTACCGTCATTCTCCAACATCACACGGAGGCGCGTGGGGAGAAACACAACGCGAACAACTGGAGCAACAAATTGTCTCATTTCCAAAAAGTCAGCCTTGTTTTAATGCGGCCTACCAACAAGATTATTTTTGTTGACATTTGCAATGGCGGCAAAAACTCCTTCTTGAAGACGTCGCACGCAGGAGGACGCGATAATGGCATTGTCACAAGAAATTAGTTACATGCAGCTCAAAACAGCAAATGATGCCAGGGTCTCGGTATGCTTTATCAATAATTATCCTCTTTACAGCAAACAACCATGTACAACATAATTTATGCTGATGTGATGGATGTGATGTGCATGTAGTAATGAGATGTAATGTTGATGACAACGCTCCCTCATGAGCTTTTTTTTCCAAATCCGCTAGCCAGCTATGTCTTGTCTTAACTCGACCAAAAGAAATGATTGCTAACCCTAACAAATTCCATGCACTTTTTAAAAAAATACCAACTACCAGACATACCAGAAAAAAAACACTTGTATGGCATAAATCTTGATTTTTCGTTAAAGGATCGGATATTCTATCAAATCTGAGACTGTTGTGTTAAAATCTTGCTTATCAGGCTGGAAACTTGCATTCACTTGCAACTATGAAATTGTGTCAAACTCGCTACTCACAGCTATAATAAAAGGTTCTCACAGGCGAGAACAATAGCTTTTTAAAGTCTACTCGCAGCTTGCACCTTCAAATTTGTTTCACTCGCTACTACGTGCAGGCCAAATCACGCATGTTTTCCAACCTGGCTTGTTTATTTTAGGTGTAGCATAGCACTAGATTGGAAATTCAACTTTGACCCATACATGTCAAACCTGTAGAAAAGTTGCAAAAAAGCTGCGACACAACCCAACGTAAAGTCATTTATTGGTTTTGCTGAAAAAGAAATTTTGGTTCAAAGTTTTGTGTAATTCAAATTTTAACTGCTGTAATGTCCTTTAGTTTGGTACTTTTCTTCTTCAAAATCTGTCTAGAAAATTGAAAGAATTTAGGAATGGGCGCTAAGATTTCTGTACGATGATCATAAAAGCTCCTATGAAGATGATCTTTGTACCAGGTCAAAAAGATGCACAATGCAAGTTGCTCATTAGAGAGCCCTTTGTGTTGACATAAAAAACTTGAATCCATCTTTTATGCATAATATTTTTAGTCCAAGAGTTTCAAAGCATCTATTTTGGAATCCCAACAATTTAAGTCATTTTTGACCAAATCAGCTAACTTTTGGTTCCAAGGACCTCAGGTTTGGAACTGAACTGTTTGCCAAATGAACTAAAATCAGCCGGAAATCTCAACAATTTACAGGGTATATGATAAAACAGTGTAATGGCCCTACCTGTAAATGCAACGCTTGTAAATATAATGATATCCTGTAGACTGTGTCTATTTATGTCCATGTAGTTTAATATTCAGCTTATGTATTTACGTATTAATTCCCTTTGTTATTTTTTCATTTGTTAGTAGACTTGATTTAGAGTACTATAAAAATTAAATGAGTTTAGTACCAACAATAGCTGAGGTGTTAAAAACACGACATTTTGAGAGTATTCTCAACGTTTTGAGCGAGCGTCTTGATAATGAGTATACGCTCAAAATGTCATGTTTTTAACATCGCAGCTATTTTTGGTACTAAAATCATCTATTCATTGTATTATCGTTCAACTGCTATAGTACCACACACAATGAACATATTTTATTGATTTAGATTAGTTTGTGAAAGATCAAATCAAAATAATGTAACAACCAAACAAAACAGCTAACAAGTTGCTTTGGTTGATCATGAACACTTTCAAGGTCAAATTTTTGTAAGAATGAATTTTGAATGGCAAGCCTACTGTAGGTACCCTACTAGGTTGTCCATCATCTCTTTCATCAAGATCATCCAACAAAAACGAATGAACCAGTCATGAAATACACTTATCTTTTATATTTACCGGAAACTATTTATATTTAGTTTTAAAGACAATTCCCACAATTCCCTGAATTTCCATGAAAATGTTGGTTTTTTCGGCAGTACATGTGAAACTACTCCTTACACACATTTAAGAATATTTCGCAAGAAAATATTGCAAAATTTTGAAATATTTGACCATTCCATATTTGGCATTCAATCATTCCATATGAACCATTCCATCATTCCATTCCATAATTCCATATTTTAGAGATTACATAAAGAGTTGTTGGGAGATTATGTCATTATGTGTAAAATTGAGTAAAGTTTTCAGTTGTCTGATGGTGGCCGTATAGCATGCAACTCCAAGTAGCAACAGTGAATGTAAACAAGATTTTGTTCTCATTTTATCCAGTCGGGGTTTAGACCTCGGGTTGCCCTTTCCATGTTGGAACTGTAACTCATGCTTCTTTACCTCAGATTATATTTTCCTTGGGGTATAAATTTGCCTTGTACGGTTTTTATTTGCTGAAGATGAAACAAGCTTGGTTCGAAATGTTCAAAATTAATAAACCTGTTTTAAGTCAAATTTTTATTTACATTTAGCTTGATTTGTGTCTTCTACTTGGAATATCGTAATACCTGGATTTGTCAACAACATGCAGTGTCAATAGATTGAATAAATACAAAATTAAAACACACATGCAGCTCTGTATTTCCTTTTTTCTATGTATTCCGTAATGCAGCACCTCTAAGGGGACCATTATGGAAATATGGTCAGCTTGACCTTTTAGTGCTATCCCTGCCACTGTAATTATAGGGATGCTTATCTTTACGCTTTAAACATTTAAGATTGTATTTTATCTATTTTTTATTGTCATCATCATTCAGTGACTGCTTCAATCTGGAAGATTCGTTGTCACTCCTCTCCAGTAGTCACGGTCTTCAGCATCTCTTATGCGTTGCTCCAAGTTTAACTTTATCCATTTCATCATGTTCTTCATCCAAGTTTTACAGGGACGTCTTTTATTATGAAACTTGTAAATATTTATTGTGGCAAATTGATACACACATAGATAATGATTGCTGTCGCTTGCCTCATCCTTCGATTTTTCTTTTTTTTTATAAAGGAAGAGCAGAGAACTGAGCAGAGGAAGCGGAATATACTTTTACTGATTCTTCATTACCTGACAGAAGAGGGGTAAGTACTGCCAGATCTCTCCTTAGTATGCATACCAACAGAACTCTCTTGATCCAAAAAGGACGCAACTGTGAGAATATCCATCAAATTAAGATCAGTTTGAACGGAGGAGATAGGGTCCTTTGAAGCAAGTTTTTGTTGGGACGAGTTTTGTCCAGAGCATAGCACAGACAGGGCATGATATCCCACCCGACAAAGCGACCGGGCGGTCACAGAAAATTTTTGATCCATAGTGAACTGCAGAAAATTTCCAACATTTATCCCATTGTGTGTCATGTATCTCTCTGTTTCTCATTCTTTCAAAAGGAAAAGCAACTTACAAAGTCATAGAAAAGTCATTTGACATACCGGGTGAGTCAATAAAAAGAATCCCCGTTTGAAAGGTCACGGCTCCCTGGATATCAAGACGATTATATCGGCAGATATATAATTCAATGGTAGACTTGTTCAAATCTATTTTAAAATTTACCTGACTGAAATCGGCCTCGCCATTCTCAAATTATGAGAGATTTTCTGGAGAAAGTCTCTTCAAGAAACCTTCAAAACATGCTCAAAATCATGATCAAATTTCTCTAGCATTTCTGACTTGCACGGGCCTTACAGCAATGGCTTCTGCACGCTTTAGCACGTGCTATTCTCTTGGGTCTCGTGCTGAACAAGTCTTCTCCCTGGTATCAATATCCTATGCAGGGGGATTCCATTCTCCCAAGAGGACAAACTACACGAAGACATGCGAGTATCATCATTTTTAGGAAGGAAAACCAAGGGAAATTTGCTTATTGCTTTCATTCGTTTTTGCAGATTTTTGGAAGGGCTTTCTGTAGAAAATCTCCCATATCCACGGGAAGGAATGGCCAATTAACGCTGGGTAAATTACTGAACCTAATTGAGCATATTAGCAATAAAACAAGACACTTTTCAATATTATTGCTTTGATATTCAGGGAGCAGTTGCCTTCTAAACGGGCATTCTTTTTTTGACTCGCCCGGTAGATTTGCTGTATCTCTCTGGTAAAGTTTGCAATCTAGAAAATGCTGGTGTATCTTATTCAAATCATGGGCAGGTTTCCAAAAAATTTCATTGTTTAAAATGATAATTTCACAATTCTAATTGCAATAGAACTTTGCGAAACGTCCAGCTGCTCAGAGCATCTGTTAGGCGAAGAAGATTACTTCACAATCATTTTTCAGGGTTTATGGCGCAAACAACTCAAATTTAGAAAGTCTAAATTTAGAAAATGCTGTTCTTTTGTACCTCATCTTTTTTGCGATTCGAACTTCATTTGAACCAAATTGATATTTCACAGCAAAGGAAGCGCTTTCTTCCACGCCTAACGTATCTTACATAAATTAGGGTTGGTCTCATAAGATTAAACTTTCGCAGTTGCAAGCATAATTTCACAGATACTCGTACTGATACAAAGTGATCTGCAAGCATACGACAATTGCAAGATCAGCAAGTACTGATGGTTTGTTTTATAAGGTGCCCCAGCTTTATCATTCCCAACTTCATAACAGTTTTTTTCTTGATGCCTGTTACATGTTATTGCATACATTAAGATCGAAAACTTTCGGACGATCAAACTTTCGGACAAATTTTTGTCCGAAAGTTTAATTGTCCGAAAGTTTTAAGTTGTTTGAAAATAGTAAACAAAACACAAATTTCTCCCATGCCACTGGTAAAAAGTGAAATACTGTGATCCGTGATCCTGCTTCCAAAGTGAGTTTCCGCATTGCAGTTGTCAGTAACAATTTTCTTGAGTCGATGAAGAAACCTCTTCTTTGCATCTGCAATCTTAAAACTGTTTTCAGAACAATTTCATTTGTTGAATACTTTTGTTGAATACTTTTGATGCATCAATATAGTTAGTTTAGGTTGCACATGATTAATTAACGTAAAATGACAACTACTTTTAAAGGACAAGTCCAGGGTTGGTATGATTCATGACAAAATACGAGATAATACTGCTATGATTGATGTATGATACTTTTTTCAACTATTTTCGCCTTCTCCTTGTGAAATTACGTATTCAAATAACAATTTGAGCGAAATGATGTCATGAGGCGAAAAAACGATCGCACAGCCTCGTTTTCGTTTGCGAGATATGACTTCACTTCACTCAAATTGCTCCTTTGATTACGTAATTTCACAAGGAGAAGGTGAAAAATAGTGGGAAAAGGTCTCATACGTCATTCATAGCAGTATGATCTTGTATTTTATCATCAATCATACCAACGCCGGACTTGTCCTTTAACATAGTTATGGAAAAATTGTTTATCCGTAACTATTTTTGTCCGAAATTCTCAAAAAAGCTTCCGAAAGTTGTTTTGTCCGAAGTTGTTTTTCCGAAAGATTTCCGTCCGAAAGTTCTCGACTTTCATGTAGCTATACCCAGATCCCAAGCTCTTTTTTGCAAGCTGGACACTTGTCTGTTCCTGCAGGAAATGTATGCAGGATTTTTTTCGAGGGGGGCCTATTCGAAGGTGGGGGCTTATTCGAGGACTTAGGGTGTAGGAAATTTTTTGCTATGAAGTTGCATAAGGCTTTTTAGATTTAATACATGTACGTTTCTTTAGATATTTAGACTCAGCACATGCCCTTGAATCAGAAGCTGGTGTCAGCCTGAAGAAATTTGAAGTATGTGACAACATTGACTTGCAAACAATTGTCCAGGTATGACAAATCAAGAAACTAATAATTCAAATACTTAACTTAAGGTTGAATACCACCTTTTTGGACCCAAAAAATAAAATTTCATCATAGGATTGAAAGCACTATTGGCTGAACAAATGAAAGTTCGGACTGTTTTGAAAGATGACCTTCAAAGTCAATTATTGAATTGACAAAAATCCTTTGTTATGTAACCATGACGTTTGTCATACTGCTGAGTGAGTAAAAAAAATGTATCCACAGTTTGAGGAAATGTGTTACAAAATCTTTCTTTTTTTTTTATTCAAATATTAAATTTTACAAGATACTTTACATTCTACTATACCTAATTCTAATTACTATACGACACTACAGGTACGATACCATGGGGAGCGAAAGACTATGACTACCCCATGGCCAATATCTAAAACATGAAACGTTAAACCGTATACAGTCACACTACGAACATTTATCAATTAAAGGATACTATACTAGATTCAGTTTCACTCCAGATGTCAGGTCAGTTTTGCGATGAATTTGTTGATGCAAGGAGTGCGACTCATTTGGAGTAGATTTAGGTAAGTAAAATGCCTGACCATCTGATGTGAAACAGAATTTACAAGGAAAAGAAACACTAACGAGACGGGACTTGGTGATTGCTCAGTGCATGGCTGAATTCTCAATAGATCTTAATCAAACCGACCAGTTTCGTGGATGAAGCGTAAAGTTAATTCGAGTACATTTCTGTTCAACTCATTAGAAAGGTCTTCATCGCCATACAATAAAAGCTGCGTCAAAGAATGATTTGAAAGATTGGTGATTTGGTGATTTGTACATATGGTCGTAACAATTCAACAATTCCAGCGAGAAGATTTTGTCGTTGAACATCAAAAGAAGGGCAGAGCAACAAAAAGTGCTCCGTGTCTTCAATGCCATCGCTTGTTGGGCACATTGGGTTTATGGTATCTCTGAAATTATGCTTGAATTTATGGAAATTTAACTTGCTGAGACCAACCCTGAGTTGTGTGAGGTAGATAATCCTATGGTAGGATAATCCTAACAAAATCTATAAAACCGATTTGAAGTAGTACAACTCCGTTGTGTGACTGTTTATCTTGATTTTGAGAATTGATCTAATACAATGCACTGTCTGAATCTCAAGTTATGAATTTCCAGATACTATCGGTCATGAGCTTTGACTAAAGCTGAGGGTTAAACGCTCAATTCAGTCCACTTTTCAGCCATTGAAATTATAAAGTAATGTTTCTTGGCTTGGGCATTGCTTTCGATTGTCACTTTTGGCTAATTCCAGATTTCAGGAGGAAATAGTGTACCTAAAAGATTACGGAAATTTTTCGAAAATTAAATTCTAGCTTCAGTAAGATAATGAATTAAAAATTTTACAAATCGGTTGCATGGTTTTTAATATACAACCTTCAAATCGGTGGATGCATTCTTTGTCTCTTATCGTACCTGGCAAATTGCCTTGGTCATGACATTTATATATCTTATTTTTGCAGGAATTTGAAAGTTATTATCACATCAAATTTAATCGATGGCCAAAGATAACAAAACGTGTTAGAGATAGTGGTAAGCTTAATCTTTACACCGTAAAAGCTCTTTTTACCATCCTTCCCTATTAAGCCCGTTTCTAAGGAGCTCCCTTCCCTAGCAATTATTTAATAACATCTTTCTCTATTAAGCTCTCGCTTACATTAAACACATTTCCATTTATTGAAATTAATTTAAATCATGATTTTTGTATGGTTTGGGTTCGACACTATGTTGAAGATGTGTGCTTTACTTGCAGAGACGCTTATAGATTCCGGAAAATATGAAATAAAAATCCTGAAAGCCTATCATTTTTATTCTTGGCATTTGATTTTCTGAATGAGCCTCACTCTCTTTTAAGCCGCACTCTGTAGCTTTCAAAATGAGGCTTCCTAGAGCTTAATAGAGCTTTTACGGCGTTATGTTTTATGTTTATCTTCCAGGTATCCCAGGATGATATATGCGTTTGAAACGTTTTTGTGAATGATCCGCATTAAAAAGATAAGAGGAAGTCTATCAAATAGATGAGATCTATGCTTGCAATTTGTGACCTTGCTTGTCCAAATCGTTCGTTTATTAAAGGTGGCTTTCAGCGCAAATTGTTATAGGTGCAAATAAAGAGCACAGTCGAATGATAAGAAATCCTGTTTACACTTATTTGATATCTCAATTCGTTTCAAGTTATTCGCTGCTGCTTTGCAAATTCCTATGATAACATATGGAAATATAGCTGTGTCTCATCTTTCAAAGGTTACAGTTGCAAGACACATTTCAGCCGAGCTCAATAAATGTAGTCTGGATTGTCTTGTGAAATTATATGATGCCTTTCGCGAAAGGCATTATTGTGCTGATTTATAAGTCTGGTTTCTTTGCTTCAATTTTGTTACGCGTTTTTAGTATCTTTACTTACCAAACATAGCTTATCAAAAATGTGCCCGATGCTCTACGGTATAAAACAATGCCATGTTTCATACAGTTGATACAGCCGAATCAAGACCACTTCCTCTATTCCATTCTACACTTGTTAGCAAGGGGTCGCGGACTCGATTAGGTCTTCTCTACTTTATGGTCTCTTCAGAGTGTGATTAACATGTTCTCACTCTCCGACGAGAGTATAAGTTCGAAAGACCTTGGTGTGTGGATTTAGAAGTCGCGTTTATTTGCTTCCATTTTCTTACACATTGTTGATATGCCACAGATACAAACTTTTTTGCTCCTCTTTCAGCTGACACATCTAGCAAGATCAATTCCTCTAAAAGGAGAAACCCGCAAAGAGAGTAAGTTTTACTATTGAATTATAAGATACCATGTATTATCGGGTGTTCGTCAGACAAATTTTCGGACGAAATAAGGACAAAACGTACTTTCAGCCGACTTAAAATCAATTCTATCGGATGAGTCAGAAAAAAATGTGAAAATGTGGTGCGCTTATCACAATAAGATGCAAAAGCCAATGCGTTTTTACAAATTGATAATGCAGAAAAAAACTGAATTTGCTGCAGAAATTTCGGTGTTAAAAATCGGTCGTTTCTTTACATTTTCATTAACGATTTTGCCATAGAGCGATTTATGCGAAGGAGGTCCCTGGTCTAGTGAACGTTCTGCTTGACAGCAATGGCAATTAGATGAATTGTCCGCTTGGGATATGGAAAAGAGAACAATAGTTGTTCCTTTTGCGCACCTACTTAATATATACCTTGTTTCTTATCGTAGAGCCAAAGTGTGTTTCTCATTTTTCATTTGTTTTCATTTCATTTTATATTATTTAACCACGGCACGGTAGCCCCGTCAGTATGTGGAGACTACTTTACAGGTGGCCGTGCAAAAAAACACTACAAAGTAAAAAAATTAATTACAAATTTTGCCATCTAAATTAAGTAGCCACATATATAGATTTAAGGAGTGTCCACAACAAAATTCAAAAGAAGACAAGTCAAAAAGAAAAGCAAACCTCTACAATGTTTAAACAAACTTCTTGTACGCTTGTTGCACGATGTTTCACTAAATACAAACAAATAACAGTATAGATAATCGAGCTTTGAACAGAGTTTTATTTTGTACGACGTTTCGGGCTTAACCCATTATAAGCGAAGTAAGATTAGTGGAACGTAGGATAAAAGAAGAGTAAATTCGAAAGATAGAAATCGAATTTAAGGGAATCGGTGTGACGTAAACGAAAGAATAATAGGATAGATATGCATAGCAACAAGAACAGGAGAGGAAGAGAAGGGGTTAGTTAGAATAATGTCACTGTAAACAATTGAACTGCTTATTAAGTCCTGCAGGAAAGAGAGTTCCAAGTTTGAAAATTATGCGCTTCTCCAAAAGATAAAATATAAAATCTATA
This sequence comes from Aurelia aurita complex sp. Pacific, assembly GCA_004194395.1. Classification (NCBI taxonomy): domain Eukaryota; kingdom Metazoa; phylum Cnidaria; class Scyphozoa; order Semaeostomeae; family Ulmaridae; genus Aurelia; species Aurelia aurita complex sp. Pacific. The sequence continues at coordinate 768,612 of REGL01000015.1, read as the reverse complement.
GTAATCTAAAATGTTTCTTACAACCTTGTTTTGAAGGATGGAAGAGAGGGTGCATTTTTGACATCCATGCTCAAGTGGTTCAATAGCTTAGGCCCACGAAATGAAATAGACTTCCGCCCATTTGATGTTTTGAAAAGAGGAACACGCAAGTCAGTTTTAGTGCTTCTTAGTCTCAGTGTATTATGAGCTGAGCTTTTTAAACAGCTTGGACATATATTCAGGTGCAAGACTATTTGTAAACTTGTACATTATAGTAACAGTTTCATTTTGAATAATGCCAGAAATTGTTGGACATTTCAGCCTCTTTATCAAACTATCTGCTGAAACATCATATCTGCTATTGTAAAAGTTCTAGCAGCTCGATTTTGCAATTTCTCAAGGGTCCCAATTTGAATTTTCCCACAACATCCCTACACTGAGCAACAGTAACGAAAGTGAGGCTCAACAATTCCTCTGTACATTTTACTTGGCGCTTCCTCTTGCAGAGATTTCTTCGCATATTTCCAGAAGCCTAAGGCTGCAGAGACTTTGGTCCTCATGCATTTTATATACACCTTTGCGTGCACTTGATCAAGTCAAAATAAACAGAGAGAGCAAAGTATCATTGGTTAACTACGCTAGAGGTGTGAAATCTATTCTTCAGGCGCTAAAATCGCTTTGTTTTGATCAGGCCTGTATCCTTTTTTTTACAAAATATGCCCTTGCTCGTTTTAGTGTTACATTGCAGTACTTTGTGACAACATTGATAAATCACAAGGAAGTGAAGCCATTCACATCATAGGGAAAATACGATGGTATGACCGCGGCCAACGTTTAGAATAAAGACATGCAAGAATTGCAAATGGTCAAACTCGTTACAAATTCAAGCTTTTCTATTTGCACGAACAGATTTGACGAGCCATATTAATTCTGAGGCTTTAAGATACATTTGTCCATCTACTGTACTGTCTAGTTTTTAGTTTTACTTCAGAGCGGACCAAAAGCAAACGATACTCTGAATGTCTCGTGCTACCTTCAAATTTGAGCTGACTCCCTGTCGGATAACATCGAACCGTCTGAAGCTAATGGTTATTCTGGGATTATTTTTGCGAACAAGAAAGGAGAACAGCCGCCCATCAACGTACTTTCACTAGGGAAACATTGCAGCTCACTTGTCTTACTGAATATTGATAGTTTAGAGCATTATACAAAGTGAGTATGGAGCCAAGTTATTTTTCATTTCAGCGCTTTGGTGGTTATTCATTTATCCATTAGCGCTACTTCAGTGGTTGTTCTCTTTCATATCAAGCCTACTCGATCGTTCGGTAATTTCGTCGTGTATTTCTTGAAGATTGCATATCATATTTTTTCTGCCGATCTCATCATATATTTTCAAGGCCTCATGAAACAGACGCCCCAAGAATTTGCCAAAGCTCGAAGTTCACCTTTCAAAGTTCACCGAGCTACCAGCTTTTAAAGATCAAGTTTTGCGGCAGCTGAAACCAAAGACTTTGTGCAAAAATGCTCCAAAATCGAGGCTCTCGTTAATATCAAAGAGAACCGAATCGGATTTTAAACATAACGTTATTTCTGTAACCATTTTTAAAATTAGCTCAAAAAGGGAACTATCCAAAAACATTAAATCAGTTCAGTTCGATTCAGTTCAGTTCGGTTCAGTTCAGTTCGGTTCAGTTCGGTTCAGTTCGGTTTGGTTCGGTTCGGTTCGGTTCGGTTCGGTTCAGTTTAGTTCAGTTTGGTTCAGTTTGATTTTAAATTTCCACTTAAACAAAAATCTCTCTGAAGTAACATGCAACTATCTAGAATAACAATTACAGCAGGAGATACAATTTAAATGACAAAGTATACAAGAGGATTTCACAGAATTCTGTATGGAATGGAATTTCTTCGTATGAAGGAGGAGCTCTCTCAGTAGATGTATTAATCGAGGAGAGAGCACCCCCTAAACTAAAAACTTATTTTTTAAATTAATTTAGAAACATCTGCAGGGCTTGGTGTTAGGACTGATTTCATAAAAAGTTATCCGATAGAGGTATTCACGACTGGTATTAGTTGGAGGAAAGATGTCGTTTCAGTTCACGACGGAAAATAATTGCTGAAAGAGAACAGACTGTCTGATGATGCTGTACGGAGTTTCATTACAGGACATAGTGCCAACATATCTAATAGATCTTAAGCTATAATGAAAAATATTCTTACGCGTCATAGAAATATCACCCTTGCGAGCCTGCCTCCGTATCATGCTGATGAACAAATGACAAATTTCAAACATAGTTGTGGAAGAAGGTAGGAGAAATCAAATCAAGAGATTCGCACACAAAGATAAATAGCTTGAGATTAAATAGACCATATAACTCAAGAGTTTTCAAGTCAGAAAATATAGGTGTGGATGGAGAAGTAAAATTTGTGAAAGTAATAGCTCTAAGAATGTATGTATATTGCTTTGGTATAGGTGTCGTAGGGAAAACTCCATGCAATGATTCCATACTGAAGAAAAGAGGCAAATAAAGAGTAATACAAGGAAGCTAAAACACGAAAAGGTAGAAGATGTGTTATTTTGAAGAATTTACCACTTTTTCTTGCTGACGTTTTTGATAGTTCACTCAAGTGATACTTCCAGCTGATGTTTTCATCCAAGAGAAGACCAAGAAATTTGACATACTTAGCCTGATTATCATATTCCTTACCAATCTAAAGAATGTCGTGGAGAATGGAAAGTGATAAAGTTTGTTTTGTCTACATTTAGTGAAAATTTATTATCATCGAGCCATGTTTTAACACACTTAATTTCATTGTTTACCACTTTTTCTAGTTTGTTAAGATTGTCAGATTCAAGTTTTTGTTAGTGTCATCAGCAAAAAGATAAAAAGATAAATTTTTAGATGAGTTTTGAAGATCACATATATTGACGATGAAAAGGAGTGGACCAAGGACAGAGCCCTTGGGAACACCATAAGTAAGATTAAGATGAATAGAGTTGTGGCCATTTATGGATACATATTGGCTTCTGTTGCCAAGATTGGAGTTGAACCATGCTAGAGCTGTACCTCTTATACTGTAACTTTCAAGTTAATTGAGGAGAATCTGTTCATCGACCGTAGCAAAAGCGTTTCTGCAGGTCAATGAAAATTCAACACCCAAAATGTTTGCTATCGAGACTGTTTTTGATAGATTCTGTTAGACTAATTAAAGCATGATTTATTGAATGAGAAACACGAAACCCAAACTGAAGATTGTAGAGGATTTTGTGAACCTCCAAGAAATTGTACATAAACGCTTGTATATCAATCTCTCTGTAATTGTACTGGAAACAGACGACAGAAATATTGGTCTATTGTTGGAAACTGTTACGCGACAGATTTTTTTAAACAATGGTATGACCGGAAGGGGCACGCTGCATTTTATCAGGAAAAATGCCAGAATGATTTTTTGAGACTCTGAGACTCTGATGATTTGAGACAGGAGAAGAGATATAAGGAGATAGAATTTTTAATAACTTTATGGGTATGCTATTGGGACCTATAGATTTACCACTTTTTGGGACATTTATTGCATCTGATATTTCATATGGGGCTGAAGGAGTGATAACAACTGGTTGCGATTTCATTATCAAGATTATATAAGGGGGATTTTAGTAACCTGCATATTATTTTTGTAACACCACCTGCTACATTGCGAAAAAAACATTAAAAATAGTGGCCATTGTTCCTTAAATCAAAATCTAATCCACGAGAGAGTGAACCATTTTCAAGCTTAGCAACACGAATTCCCCAAGGGCATTCATACTTTTGAATATATTTCAGAGAAAGTTAGGCTATCGACAAGTCTTTTAAATTCCATTTGGTCTGCTCTGAAATAAAGAGAAGTAAAACGAAGGATAGCCCCATGCTACTTTCACTATATCTGCTATCGAGGAGCATCTGTTTTCAGTTGTGGTACGAACTTCTATGACTGACTCTGATAATTGTATTGAATCTCAATTTCAATGGCAAGTAAATCATGGACCAGAATCGAACATAGAATTCTCGTTCCCATACAAATCCCTTACCAGCATCTTCTCAGTTTCTGAATTTAAATGTTGATTGAATTTGCCAAACAAAATGTTCACATCTAAGTTAGCCGTTGACTGATAGATTAAAATTTCACGTTTTAAAGGGGCTCCGTCGTCAAAATGTAAACAAAACGATGATTTTTGCAGTTTTTTGAAAGGTGATATCACAGGATTTTCGTATTTTTTTCAAAATGAAAGTTGCTGTTTGGGCATTAATCCTTGTTGCTGTTTGGGCATTAATCCTTGTACTTCACCAAGGAACAAACCAAACATTCATATCTTCTACGATTGCTCGGATGTAAGTGGATTTTTAACGGTCACTTTTTGGTGGCTTGGGTGAAGCCACCAAACAAACTGCAGAGAACAATGGATGAACAATGGATAATCCCCGACACGTGCGAGTTTACGGATTTGTTTACTGTTTGACGACGGAGCCCCTTTAAGCAAATGATTTGCGGTACAGACTTTTGAAATTGCCTTTTGGATTTTAAATATGCTTTTAAATAACGGTTTCATCGTCTTAAACCCACATACGCAATATTCGACACTGTAATCTGTGGAAAGAAATTGTTAACTCTTGGAAAAGAATAAAAACCCAAATAAACTTGTACCAAATAGGAAGAAAACTGTTAAATTCTGCAAGAGAAAATTGAATTGATCTGAAACCCTTGAAGGAAGAAAAAAGTTACTGGTAACTGCAATAAGAAGCAACGTTGAATAACCAAAAACGCGTTTCATTTAAAAAATGCATACATGCCATTTAAAGTGATTTCTAAGTTATAGAGGAAAAGTGTCGCAATCTTCAAGAATACTGTAGTTGAAGAAGGTCTATAATATGCGGTAAGCAGAAAGCGGTAACCTTTCAACAAGGGCAGATTTTGTAATACAATATTATTATTTTAATATTATTATTAAACATCTATTTAAAGTAGGCTAAAAAAATGAATAGCTAAATTACAGCTAATTAAGGCCTACTATTTACAATATATATAATTTACAATAAAACTATTAATATATATTACAGACAAATCAGAGTTAAAATATATCATGTAAGAAAACCAACTTGCGGGATATATACTTTGCAAAGCCTACAGTTGGATTTTCCACCATTCCAACGTCTAATTCGTTTTTTGAACATAGGAAGGCTGTTTGATTGTTTTATTTCTTGCGGTAAATGCTGCCACAGGTTATTTCCAAGGTAAGTAATGGACTCAACTACAAAGGACGCAGTTCGTACGTAATAGCAACAGTTGCGTTTGATTGACACCTCAATTCAAAGCGATCAGCGACTGCAGACAAAGGAAATTCTCTCAACCAGTAATTCAAAACAGACAAGGCCGCAAACTTTTCCCCGAAACTATTTTAGTAGGGCAAACTCTCGCCTTGTGCAAGCGAAAGGTAGTTTTTAAGAGAAGTTATGTGCTTATAACGAAGGACGAAGAGCAAATCTAAAGTTTTGTCTGGCGGATTTTGTTTATTTGATTCAGGATCTGTTTTGTAATCGTTAAATTTAAGCCCTAAATACAGGAGAATTACAATGCCTTCTGCTCGGCTTCTGAATGAAATAAGCAAAATCCGCCAGACAGATTCTGGTTTATGATTTAGAAATTGGATGACGTCACATCCTCAAAAGAGTTAGAATATAGAATACGCTGTCATTTTGAAAAATAGTCAAAATTTCTGAAAAGTCCAACGGTAGAGTTATAGAGAAGTGTCTGAGGTTTCTTTCAAGCCATTCAAACAGAAGATATAGGTCATTGAATTTTACATCCACCTTTCCACCCCGAGTTAAAGATTTGGAGCCTATGCTTTTCAGATTAGTACATTTTACTCAATTCGTCTGATGATGCCGTATGGATATAAAGCGAAATACTGTGAATTTAAACAATGGATATTGAAACATGAAGCTTAGTCTTCGAAAGTTGCAGGTTTTCTTTTTACTTGTCCGACACTTCTCTAATAATGGTTTCTGACCTACCTTTATTATTGTAATTGTGATTACGTCATGCTCTATGCCCATTGTTGATAAGTTTTCTTTCGTAGGTTAACTAAGAGCCACTCTATCTCCCTGCCAAGCATTGAAACCTCTTCGGACACAAACAAACCAAATACTACAAAAAGACCAGCGAGTGATACAAAGAGAAAGAACTTCAAAGCAAAGCCACCTCCGGTGAGTTTACTATTTTTAGATCTGTATCTTTATATCTGTACTGTACATTAGAACCACCGATTGAGTTGAGAAAAGTGTTTGAATGCTTTTAAGTATGTAAAAATATATCTATTTGCCTGCAATTTATAGGGACTCGACATTGCTATATTGAGCATCCTCTATAAATGGGCTGCCAAAGAAACGCCCATATACCTAATGTTTCCTTAGCTACACAATGAAAATGCAAGTGTCAAAGCTATGAAATGCAATGGCTCATATTTTCCATTTTGCCCGGACCACTACATCTGTCAGTTTGCTTGAATCAATGCAGGTATGACATCCTTTTGGACTGTTGGTAACATACGCTGAGACGTGAGCACAACCATAGAATACGAACAATGGCTTTACGAATAGACCTTCAAACCAAGGAGACGAGTTACCGATATATGGTAGTCTGATGTACACCGAACACTTCTTTGGACCAAAAACCTTACCGGACGACCTCAACACACTGATTAACAACATGGTCAGGGTAACCATTCTGTCTGAACAGATCTTTCACCAACGGATTTCAGAAAATATTCTTGTTGCGTGTGGTGCAATTGTACAGAGAAAACAAATAAATAAAGTAAAATGTAAGCACTTTGTTACGAATTGAAATATGCACGACCTTTTGAGCATAGCCCGTTATCAAGCCTTGATAACGAGCTATGCTCGAACGTCGTGCTTATTTTGATTTGCATCAAAGTGCTTATATTTTACTTTATTTACTTGTTTATCTACTGATTTGAGAGTCTATATAACATGGCGAACAACTAACTAAAGCCCCGAATACAAGATTGAAGATTAGATCTAACTTGTATTTCTTAGGACTAACCGCTTCCCACCTGACATACTGACCAGTGAATGTAAAATTTTGATACAGTTGGGTAAGAAAACCATTGCATGACCGTTCCACAGGTACATCAAGAAACGGAAGTTTACCACCAGTCTACCGTTCCGTTGTAAATTTAAGCGAGGGGTGCATTGAATTAAGGAAAACAAAAAGAAAAAATGTTGACACGCCTCTTCACTTGTAAACATAGCGTAAGTATCATCTACGTACCTAAAGTAACATAATGGCTTATTATCCGACAGACCATTCATGAGTTTCAGCTCATGATAACCAACAAAGATATTTGCAAAAACAGAACCTAAAGGTGAGCCCGTTGCCACACCCTCAACCTGTTTGTACATAACGTTGTTGAAACTGAATTCGACAGGTCGTTTTTCGGTAATTTATTTTTCACTTTTAAGCGGGCTGGAAGTATTTCTAGCTATTTAATGCTAACTTAAGCCCACTATGCATGCCGCCGCATCCAGTCGTTGGACCCCTTGTTTAATGCCCCTTCTGAAGGATGATGAGGTGAGTTGCGATGTCAGCCTCCGAGAGGTCACCCATCCGGAGTTTGACCTCACTCGACCGAGCTTAATTTCAGTCACCTGATGGAAACTGTATAAGCATAATGACTATGGTATAAGCCATTCACCTCACTCACTCATCCCATGGCCTGGGTATTCTATTTCTAGCCTATTGTATTTGATGATTTTGCCATGTGCGTGGAAATTGTTTAGCTAGAAGAACAATAACGTGCTTAGGAGTTTTCTTTATCCTATTTATAGATTGCCTCTATACTTAGCTCCGTTCATTCAATTTTACAGTAGCAGTACGCTCCCTGAACAGAACCTCGTTTTAATGCAAATTAAAGATGCAGCGGCTATCTGGTCCAAAAAAACCTGCAGTAATGTGATAAATCCCAGTTTGAGGTGTCTCAGTTTGGTAGTAGTCTCGTTTTGATGAGTGATAACTGGATTTAATGTGATCAGTCGACCAGGTGACGAAAGCAACACTTTTTCATGCAACTTTCAACTGCTTTCGTTTACTGTAAGCGGGTTCTTAGTCACAAACTTTCATGCTACTTATGCTAAGAAAATGCACCTCTCAATGAAAAATGGGGATGTTCGCAAATCTCTCCTCTAGGACACTTACCGTCTGCGGATTCAGTCTCAAAGTTTCCTTTTCTTTGACACGACACAACCACCTCAATCTGCTTGTGATGATGTGCTCAAAGAAAGCGCTATGTCGCTTATATCACTTTTAAGCTCTATCGCTGCGTATTTTAATGATTTTACACTTAAAATGGCGGCAAAAAAACAAACGGACTGACAAATTAATCAAGAGATAAGTTGTTGGAATGGTGAATTTCATGACCATGATAGCATCGAATTGAGACATTTATTGAGCAATTGGTTGCAGCTTGAGATATAAGCACAGGCTGTCGGAAACTCTGAATGAAAACTAAGATTTTCGTAAGATGCGTCGAGTCTTCCTAGTTAATTATCTCGTTTCGGATATATCGAGTGACAATTTTAATCCCCGTGCGTAATAGATCAATGTGACCTAGAGCCGGTAAACCACTCACACGATATATCAGAAACGAAATAATTAAATAGCAAGACTCGATGTATCATACGAAAATCTTATCTTTAATTCAGAGTTTCCTACATCCCGTGAGATAAGCATGTTTTCATTAGAGTGTTAATGAATTCGAATGAATAGCGTCGAAGTGAGACATTGTTGGGAATTTCATTGCAGCTTGAGATACAAGCATGTTTTTCTTCGGAGCGTGAAGTTGGCTAGCGATAAACTGAGACATTTTGAGCAATTTGTTGCAGCTTGAGATACAAGCATGTTTTTCTTCGGAGCGTGAGCTTAGCTAGCGATAAACGGAGACTTTTTTGAGCAATTTGTTGCAGCTTGAGATAATTAGAGGTCTTTCTTNCTAGCGATAAACTGAGACATTTTGAGCAATTTGTTGCAGCTTGAGATACAAGCATGTTTTTCTTCGGAGCGTGACCTTAGCTAGTGATAAACGGAGACATTTTGAGCAATTTGTTGCAGCTTGAGATAATTAGAGGTCTTTTTTGACTGACGGGGCAGCTGTAGTTAAGAATTAAGAATGAATGAATGAGTGAGTGAGTGAGTGAGTGAGTGAGTGAGTAAGTGAGTGAATGAATGAATGAACGAATGAATAAATGAATAAATGAATGAACGAATGAATGAATGAATGAATGAATGAATGAATAATTGAATGAATGAAAGAGGTTGGAAAAGGCAGTTTACTAAACACTACTGCTCCAAATGAGTTGTTTCTGAGAAATTCATGTAAATACAACAAAAGAAAATCGAATGCAGAGATTCCTCCTGGTCAATCAATGAACAATTGAAAACACTTGGGATTCAGTTTCGATTTATTTTGACTGAGAAAGTTGACGTTACCCTACCATTGCCCTTTTCTTGCACCATTAAATGTCAGCAAGAATTTTCGAAGAAATCTACTATAAAATTAGCTGAGTATGCCCTCCAATCATTCAATTTTCCAAAATGCCTCAATTTCCAACACCACTTTAAACCAAGATCGTAGCTTTTGGTAATGGATTATGGAATGCGAAATGTATTTTCATGATGACACTTTTCGTAACAACGGCTGAATTCTTTGTGGAAACACTCAATACTGTAACGTTCCAATGAGTTGAGGATGATGCAGTACGGTTTTCTTGTTAGTGACAAATTTGAGCCTGTGTGCAGAGTCAGGAAAACATCATGGTCTCTTAAAACAAAGGAATGAAGGTCTCTTAAAACAAAGGAATCAGTTATTCCACGCCCTAAACACACCCATTATCTATTCAAGAATATGGAAGGTTCTATCATAGCCTTTCTTTATTTGGAGGGGGGCTGAAAATCTTTTTGCATTATTCAACATTAACGTCATTTAACATCATTAAATTGTTCAACATTATTATGAGGAATGTTATATCATGACCTTTCTCTGTTCGGAGGAAGGCTGAACATTATTCTGCACTCTGCCTGTATGATGTAAGATTTTTTTTTTAATTTTGATGTCTCTCAGTTAAATCGTGCTCTATCCTTACAATTTCAGCACACTACCTCTGAATCTCCAGATGTCGCAAAATGCCCAAGTTCAGATAACCTTGACATGGGTTTGTCAGTTCATCCAATCACAACGCAACATAAAAACCAGCAAGGCCCTACCAAAGTAGAAAATGTTCATGGAAAGGTATCACTTCCACCTGGTATCATAAGCACACGCTCCAAATCTTTGAGAAGGTCGCGGTAAAGTTTTGCAGCCTATTTCTTTGGAATGAAGGACTTAAAAGATAAGGGACCTACTTTGCGATGATTCCACCGTCAGTAGAGGGCTTTTCTTCTTTTCTAAGAATTCAAAAAATTTTGAAAAAATGAAAACCTTCGTACTTTGTAAGCATTTTGAGGAAACATAGGATAGTCGTGAAGAAACCATAGTTTATTAATGTTTACTACCGGGTGCGCTAAAATAACTATGCACGTTTGGCAGGCCACAATAAATCGTACAGTGGACCGATTTTGAAGATTTATGCCTTAATCGTTAGCAGAAAGCCTGAATTAGATACTGGAATTTTTCGCCATTTTTTCATTTTCAGTTTTTAGAGCTAGAAGCGAGTTTCCTAAAATTTAGTTTTTGAAAAACTGAAAACAATAAAAAAACATCGATCAAGTTTTCTAAAGAATCGATATGAATGAACAAAGAGAGAACTTGTTCGTGGTGATTTGCGATTTAGAAATCGAAAAATTTTAATCTGCTGTACGAGAGTTCGCACTAAACCCCTAAATCCCCCTGAAAACGTTTTCCTTTGTTCATTCATGTTGAATCTCTTAAAATTTGATCGAAATTTTTCTATTGTTCTCAATGTTTTCGAAAACGAGCATTTTAATAAACTCGCTTCTAGCTCTAAAAACTGAAAACGGAAAAATTTGTAAAAAGTCCTAGAATCTAATTCAGGCTTTCTGCTAAAGATTAAGTCATAAATCTTCAAAATTGGTCCAGTGTCCTTCAAATAAATGCAAAATTATCAAATGCCATGGCAGAACTTTCAGTCTGGTTCAGTGAAAACGAATTAATCCTCAACCTGAAGAAAGGAAAAACTGAAGCCCTATTATTTGGAACAGCTCAGAGAATCCGGAAATGCACGGGACCTTTATGCATATTACACGAGGATGGTCAAATCAACGTCACTTCGACATACAAGTATCTAGGTGTGCACCTAGACTCTTCATTGAATCTTAACAGTGATTTTGATGCCAAATACAAGAAAGCCACAGGTCGTTTAC